>OX387426.1:5336165-5936165 GCA_947563755.1 Lochmaea crataegi | reverse complement strand
ATATTTATTTTATTTTTAAATAAATATTGGCGCCCAACTATACAATACAATAAAATCACAATTCAATAATCAATTTAATGAATGAAAAAATAAATTTACCCCATTACCCCAGACACGCATTACAATATGTTAACTAGACCGTATATAAGACCAGCTCGACAATTATCTAACAGGGGTCTTCGTAATACAAAATTGGAGACCCAACTACAGAAGGTGACACTATTTACGGTATCCAAATAGTGAAAGTTCAGCCCTTTCCTGAGAATTCCCCCCATAAATGGTGCTCTAACGACATCACATATATTGCTATTCTTAATTGTCGGGTTGGAGCGTAGTCAGTATTTAATAAAGCGCAACTGTAAGTTTCTATGTACGGGTTTCAGTTTTCCTTGTTATAAGAAATTTCATTATCCTGGCAGTGGTTGTTTACACGTCTAGACGTGAAAATATGGATTTTCACATCGGTTTCGAAAACATTGACGAACTGGAGATGGAAAACAATAAACTTAAATTACATATATCGATATTATTGTTATTAATAAAAAATAAACTTGTATAAGTTATTAATTTGACAGATGTCAGAATAATTCATTTTTTTGTAGATTTTTTATTTTTTCTGTAGCATCAATAAAAAACTAAGGTTAACTTGAACGCGCTATTTTTGAAAAAAAAAACAGTCATATTCGGAGGCATAATACTGTAACGTTTATTCTAATTTATATTTACAATTAATTTATATTTACAGATTTATATGTAATTCAGTCCTTATTTAACAATTTATCTAATACACTAAACACACTCATTATAATTTATATGAGAGTCACTTAATAAACACTTTATCGAGGCGCGATTACTTTCCTTCGGAATCAACACTGACTAATTGACTAATTTCCTGCAGCGATGCTCGTGGCCTATTTATACTCGCGCACCGTAATTCTAGAATTCTCTCGACGTTCTGGCGGGTTCACTGGATATTCTCGATGTTTCGTATTTTGGATGCTTCTCGAAAATTGGGCGGAGGAGCCATAGTCGTCTCATACGGGGATTTCACTGGGGGCACTAAGTGAGCATATTAATGCAGTAGCTCGCGTAACAATACCTATATCCTACTGTTTCATCTAGTATTGTAGCGTTCTTATAAGACGGTCAAGAGAAAAGTGAAATTGCAAGAATTGTTGGTGTGAGCTGTTGAAGTGTACAATGAATATACTGTAGTTACCAAGAAACTAGTCTGATAACCAGAAGACCAGGATTCCAGCGAAGAAGGGTTACCACCAGGTGACCACAAGTTTGCTGACTAGAACAGCTAATGTGGTTGTACTGCAAAATCACCCCGAAGAAGTTGGGTATGTGAAAGTCCACCATTAGACCGCAGGCCCGAAATCACCTGTAATGGAATGATGTGGACTGGAATAAGAAACATTTTCTCAAATAAGTCGCGTTTTTGCCTGACTGGGTCAGTCGAACATCGGCGTGTATGGAGAAGATCCAGAGAAAGATACGTGGTGAGTCGGTTATAGTTTGAGAAGGAGCTTATTCACAAGCACGTACAGAGTTGGTATTAATCGAGAACGGTTTTCTAACAGCAGGTACATTAAGGAGGTTCTAGCAGATACAGCCTTTCATGATCACTATGAGCGACCATGGAATTTTCATGTTAGATAATTCTAAGCCAAATGTGGATGGAGTTTCCTGTTTGAAAGACCAAAATGTATCGAGTGAGTGGAACACGTATCTGATCTTAGAGTGGACTTGTATGTTACTTTCTTTTATTCAATATTTAATGTTCTTGAAGCTCCAAATGTACAGCCAATTGTCGAGAAAGTCACTTTTTATCTGTGCTAAGTGTGATTTCTTCTGCTTCTAACAAATTTAGCACCAAATTTAAAAAGAGGAAGTAAGTTTATTGGCTTTTTTATGTGCCCAATTGTAATTTAGCCGAGGGCCATAAGCCTGATATTTATAAATATTGCTCATAAAGTAACAATAATATTCCGTTTTTGTGATAAAAGCTATCGGTAGTTAAGATCTCTATTTTGCCTTGGGCGTTTGAATAATATTACAATAAGCTGTGAAATGCAGGCAATCTCTGGCATTTTTATGAATATATCACAACAAAGCTCATCACAGCAACTATAAATTACCAAAGATTTTCATTATAGAACCAGAAGCTTAAGTACTAAAAAACTAGATTACGGATTAGTGGTTTAAAGTTATGGGATATAAATCAAATGGCTTAGTCACTAGAAGATTATGTGGAAGAGTATTGTCTGGGAGAGAAAGAAACTTATCACACCGCATAAATTTTATTACATTAAAAATACTCCCATCTATTTTTGAAATACGAAACTATATTAATATTACAAACGAACGGTATGTACGAACATTTAAAATGGGTCCATTAAAAACGTCCAACTTTGTCGCCATTAATAACGACGAAAAAAACATATATATAACGAGTTGAAACAGAAACAAAAACTTTTCCGTTCCAACCGAACAATTTTTCTCACTTTTATCATAATTCATAAAGTAAAGGGGGAAGTCGAGCAATTAGTATGACATTCAGCTGTCAGAGTTTATTTCTTGCCACACACATCGTACACATCGCGCGCCACATGAGCGGTAGACTTCCAGCTTGGCTGCTCCTCCTTACAATGTTTTCTAACCCATTTAAAGCAAATTTCCTGGTGTTTTATGACGACACAGGGCGGTTCGGGAGAATGAACAATCGAAAGGGTACAGGAGTTGAGAGCAGTTACGACAAAATAAATGACTTATATACGAGGAGGTTCTCGGATATTGTTTAACTTCTAACACAAGGTATTTTTATATCACTGAATAGTCAATCAATAATAATCTTCCACGTTCATTACAAGTTAATGAGTTCTTACCAGCTTGCACGCGAAGAGTTTTATGAACGTACTTGAAGAGGAAATTAATAAAAATGTAAAAAAATCTTGGCAATATAATTTATGTATGAAAAGTCGAATAAGCAGTGCAAGTATCCGTTGCCAAAATAAATAGTTTGACTTTCTTGTCAACTATTTATTGAATTGTTGAACAGTAACAATGAGTTGATTTCTTTATATTTTTACCACTTTTAAGAAAGCTGACAACAGAGTCATCTTCAAAGGGCGCTAGATTAGATTTGATAAGGCCTATTCCACTGCGACCTTTTCAGATCTATTGTGGTCTTCTCAATCTCCAGCCTAGCTCTTTTTGAACCTCGAGACTGAACCCTTCATGTAATTTCTTGCCGGTGGCTTCTCTTCGCCTAGTACAAGAAGGAAACCGCATATTCGCCAGGCAGTCTTTCTTTCAATTCCATTAGCTTTGAGTGCCTGTTGAGCTTACAATGAATGACATTTATGAGCCTTGCCTGGCCGTTTTATCCGCCAGTTCGTTGCCCTTATGGTTCTCGTGTCCTGGTACCCACCATCATCTTGCAATGGTCTCCGAGTGCATTTAAGGCAATCCCATATTAGCTTATAGTTGACCTCTATGGAATCAAGTACGATCAGTGTAGCTTGGATGTCTGCGAAGATGGCAACTAGCTCTTTTAGGATAAATTAGGTTAAATGAACATATAATCACATTTGATATCTGTAGTCTGCTTTTGGCAGGAGAGTTTCTGGACACCCCGTATATGGAACATTGAAATATTTTTATTTATCTAACGGTTATAAAGTAAGTGCTGTAAATCATATTATTCAAATTAACCTTCTAAACAACTTGTCGTGAAAGTGTAATCTCTAGCTAAGAACTCATCAAGTTATTTCACGAAACCACCATGAGGTTTGTCAAATGGCGTGAGAAGTTTCCCCATAAATCAGTATAAATTCTTTATGTAGAGGTGACGCAAGTATTTAATTTTATGGCTAGTTAAAGTTAAACTTTTTAGTAATCAATAATTAAATTTTCTCGTCAACACCGGCCGACGGCATTCGAAAATGATTTTTTTTACCGTTAAATGCGTTAGTAACAGTGTTGAATATATGGCGCGACATTTGTCGTGTTTTTGAAATAACTTGTAGTTTTCATTTAAAAAGTAATTTTAAGCACCTCGTGCATGAACTGTACTTTTTAAAATATGGTAATTTGTTGTTTTCAGGCAAACTAATTTGTTTCGGTACTATTGAAGACTGCTTGAATGCTTGAATGCTTATTTGATAGGACGGTTGTCTTTTAAGTGTTGCATATAACAACATAGTTGGCGCCTGTCAACAAATATCAAATGTCAAAATTAGCTGTAATGTTCAGTTAATTTGACGCTAAAGTTTCAGACCGCTTCGTTTAAAGCTGTGAATTTTTAAAGTTGACGAGTCAACAAGCCGAGAAAAGTTTCGCGCGATAATTTTTTACAAATTTCGAAGGCAGTTGTCTCAACGAGAAAACATTGCCGAGTTGCTTTCTGTTCAGTCGACAATTTCTCGTTGGTATGGAGAATTTAAACGTGGACGGAATAAGCTTAGCGACGATCCAAGAATAGGTCCACTAATAACGGCAGTCATCCAGCAAAACGTCGATGAGTTTTTAAAGCAAGAGAACATCGAATTGTTGGACCATCCTCCATACAGTCCCGATTTTTTTACTTTTCCAAAAATTAAGGATGAACTGCGTGGTCAAAGGTTCTAGGTTCCCTAGAAGATGCAGTCAACGCCTTCAAAAATTCTAATTTGAATGTACCAACAAGCGAGTGGAATGACTGCTTCCAGAATTGGTTCCAAATGATGCAAAAATGTATTTCTCTTCGTGAAGAAACAATAGTGTTCAAAAGTGATTTACTGTTTTTTTCTAGCTCTATATGCAAAAAATAAAAGACAACCCTCATATAGAGGAGAAGGTGGTAATGTGGCCCCTACTTTGTTTTTGAGGCCTCCTGTAAAAAATACAACATTTTTTATAAATCAAGTTAGTACGTTACAGTGTTCCTTACCTATTGCCCTATTCATACCATTATGTAGAATAAATAAAATAACCACATACTATTTAAAAAAATGTATTCCTTAAACATAAAAAAATTAAAAGGTAACATTAACTGAGGGTTATATGACACCCGCACCCTGGATGCCATATTTGATATATTGAATTTTAATTAAACCTTAACGACAAAAATCACAAATATAATTTTGGCCTTCAGGCTGTATGAGCCCATAAATTGCAACTCTGGCACTGAATCCACTCCTCTCCACGTCTGTCGCTAGAATAATTCATTCCACAAAATATGCAGCTTGTATCTTAACTTTCAAATTGACTTGCTCATCATATTCTGAGTCAGATTCTATGACTGCGCCACTTTCAGAGCTACTGCTAGATGTATCGACTCTCAGTCGTCGATTAGCCTCTGGATCCCATGTTTTGGTTTTCTTCGAAGATGGGGATAGGGGACTCAGTCGAGGCATATACAGAAATCATACATTTAATATGGCCCCGGGGACCATAATAGTGAGGGGGTCAAATTACAAGCATTATCAAATTAATAATCAAGTCAAAATACACATATTTATCTAATGTTATCTCGCGGGCCGCCAGTTGGACAGCGCTGCTGTAGAAGATTAGAAACTTGAATTTTGACCTGATGAACCTGGTCTGAACTTGAGGACCAAGTTATCAAATTATCTAATTTCTTACGGTATTTAAGGATATCAATTCGAGCAGGTAAAAGCTTGTTTTATTAAAAAATAGTTTGCTGGAGATTAGGTGGAATATTTATTCAAATATTCAGCACGTTTCAATTAATCTTAGTTGATGCAAAATTAACAAAACCCTATTCCAGTATGTAATGAAAACAGAGCTCTAATAATGACAAGTTTTAATTATACACCAACATAATGCAGTGTGCTTATGAAATATTACAACGGAAATAAAATATGAAACACTCATTAATAACAACGGAAACCTTTATTACCATTTAGAATATTTACGATTTGTGGCTTTTTATTAATAGCATCTAGCTCGAGAGCCCGTTGCAAAATAGGCGTTCCCTAATTTATGGGTTTTTTCATGTAAGAGCATCAAAGACAAATGTGATGTATTTGTTGTACCCACCCGTTTACAGCTCGAAATTCCTGGAATATCTAATCAGGATAGTTTGGATTTAGCACGCATCCATTTAATTGCATTCTTTTAATAAGATGAAAGCAAATGGATTGTCAAGGTGGCAACCTACTAAATCTAAAACTTTACGAGTTTCACTCGAAAAGTTTTAAACATAAATTTTTAAATGAGTTTTTTATTACAAAATCAGCGGAAGAAATATATCTACAGGATATAAAGCAAGTGTATAGTATAACTAAAGTCAGTGTAATAACATTAAAATAAAGCAATGTTGTCAGATATATTTTCTGAAACTATACATTATGTTACTTCAGTTAGTTCGTGATGTTATTAGAAAGCTAGTTTGGAAATAAACATTATTTGAAAAAAAACATATCTAGTAAGCATTAAAATATGTCGCTTAAAATTGCTGGAAAAAGAAAAATTAATTAAAGACAACTTTATGTATGTTACTATATTCAAGAAAATTTTGAATAGCTGGCAACGTAGCAGCAGTGCAATGGAAATCGAATAATCCAACTCCAGTATTTGGCATAATATAACGATGTAACCGGTCAGTTAATAATGCGGTCCACTGTGTCAAAAAAAATTTAACGACTTTACGGAACTTCAACCAGTGCCACCATTGGTGTGTGTGAATTGTTTTGTAGAGAAATAATATTAATATAATATCTATTTGTTGGTTGAGTGAGTTTAGTTCTTAATTGTAGAAAAGTGTGGTTAATGTAGGGTAGAAAAGTATTATTAATATAATATCTATTTGTTGGTTTATTAAGGTTGGTTGATTAAGTGGCGTGAGTGAATTGTTATTATTGGTTATTTGTTCGTAGATGTAATTAATCAGAATGGCATTTGGGAGACCATTTGAAACGACAGTTCAAGATGATGTATTGCGGGAATCTAATAATTTGGCGCCACAAAAAAATGATGACACCGATTATAGGGCCGAATTTCAAAACAAAGATTTACATATTCATTGTCAACGCGTTGTTTTCAATATGTACGCGTGTTTGAATAAAGAAAATTCTGAAATTTCTGATAATGGGGTTATCGCGAGAATTCACGAATTAACGAAAATCGGGTTTACAGCGATTTATAAAGTAATTAAACTATAGACACTGTTACATATCATTCTTTAAAGAGAAAACGACCAAATCAAAAACTCAGTAAAGTTGGCAATTTTATTATTATTTATTTGTTGTACCTTCCCTCAGAATCTTTGTAATCAAAATGCCATCTTTCCTTTTATGTTTCATTTGTAATCTATGATAATAGATTCTTATATTACATCTTATTCCCTTACAACAACCATAGGTAAAATCATAACAACCATAAAAAAAATTGACAATTGATTGTTACCAACAAGAAACATTGCTACCAACTGATATGATTTTGAGGGAGTTTTTAGCGTTGCTTATTAACAGACAATGCTACGAAAAATGTTATTTAACGGTTTGTTTACGGATTTTACAATGACAATATAGTATACCGACCTTAGAACTGATTCGTGCTAAATTTCGGGATATTCCTGAATATAATTATCAATTTTTGGAAACACTACGCGCGGTTTTGTTAAATTGTGGATTTAAATATAAGAAGTTAGATAATCGAATTCAGATTGTCTGGCTGAATGAGCATTATTTACAGAAAATTATTTCACAAATTTCATTTGTTGAGTTTTGTATGTAGGTTAATTTTAATCTACTATATTAATTTGAATGTAAAACATTATTTCACAATATTCGAATTTATAAAAAAATTATATGCACGCCATTGGACAGCATTTGCCATCAATGGAATTAAAAATATGGGTCATTACATTAGGATTAGTTATACCCCAGTTAGCACAAATCTGTATTATGGACGTTTTAAAAACGTCCACTCTGGACATTTAGGACGTCTTAAACACGTCCATATTTGGACGACGGACGTTTTATGGACGTCTTAGGCCGCATGCCACGCTACAGTTACGCGTGGGAAATTCAAATATTGAATTATACCCCTTGCAAAAATGACGGGATTTCTTCAGATTTTGTTTTTGTAGCATAAAAATTGGTAACACAATGAACAACTACACACATTGATCCACTTAAACTTATACTTAAATGAAATTTGTCAATAGAACAAGTTTGACCATTGATATGTAAATTTCATTTTAGTACTTGCTAATTGAGGATCAAATTGTACAGTTGTTTATTGTGTGACCAATTGCTACAGAAACAAAATCTGAAGAAATCTCCTCGTTTTTGCATATTCATATATTTGGATAGAAGATTACAAAAAACTGCAGTGCTCAATCCCTACCAAGTAGCGATTGTGACTTGTCGAAAACTTCTGAAATTCTAAACTGAAAAATTAGATTATTTAACACGAAAGTAGAACGTGTCGCGGGACACTCGGTAAGAACTTTAGTTCCTTTTAATGTTGTATGATCTTTTTAATATGTTTATATTTTTTTTAATTGACAGTTTTTGACAATTTTGGACCATTTTTAACAGGTTCTGACAATTATTGACCATTTTTGACAGGTTCTGACAATTTTTGACCATTTTTCAAAATTTTGACAATTATTGACAATTTTTGACCATTTTTTCAAATTTTAACAATTATATTGACCATTTTTGACAATTATTGACCAATTTTGACAGTTTTGACAATTATTGATTGTTTTTGACAATTTTTCAAAAATGTTGACCATTGTAGTCCATTTTTCCAAATTTTAACAATTATTGACCATTTTTGACAATTTTTAACAATTATTGACTATTTTTGACAGTTTTTTATAATTATTGACTATTTTTTCAAAATTTTCACAATTTTTGACCATTTTTCAAATTTTTCACAATTATTGACAATTTTTTACAGTTTCTGACAATTACTGAACCATTTTTGACGATTTTTCAAAAATTTTGACCATTTCTCGAAAATTTTGATAATTTTCAACAATTATTGACCATTTTTGACAGTTTTTTATAATTATTGAACATTTTTCCAAAATTTTGACAATTTTTAACAATTATTGACCATTTTTGACAGTTTTTTAAAATTATTGACCATTTTTTCGAAATTTTTACAATTTTTAACCATTTTTCAAAATTTTAATAATTATTGACCATTTTTGACCATTTTCTAAAAATCTTGACAATCATTGACCATTTTCTTAAATATTTAACAATTTTTGACCATTTCTCAAAATTTTAACAATTTTTGACAATTTTTTACAAATTTTTGACGATTTTCAAATTTTTATCAATTATTGACCATTTCTTCAAAATTTTTGAATATATTGACCATCCTTGACAGTTTTTGACAATTTTTGACAATCATTGACCATTTTTCCAAATTTTTGACAATTTTTGAAAATATTTGGCAATTTTAACCATTTTTTCAAAATTCTGATAATTATTGACCATTTTTTACAATTTCTGACAATTACTGACCATTTCTCGAAATTTTTGATAATTTTCAACAATTATTGACCATTTTTGACAGTTTTTTTATAATTATTGAACATTTTTTCAAAATTTTGACAATTTTTAAAATTTTTAACAATTATTGACCATTTTTGACAGTTTTTTAAAATGATTGACCATTTTTCAAAATTTTGACAATTTTTAACCATTTTTCAAAATTTTAAGAATTATTGACCATTTTTGACAATTTTTCAAAAATCTTGACAATCATTGACCATTTTTTAAATATTCAACAATTTTTGAACATTTTTCAAAATTTAAACAATTTTTGATTTGACGAACATTTTTCAAAATTTTTGACAATTATTTGACCATTTTTTCAAAATTTTTACAAATATTGACCTTTTTGACAGTTTTTGACAATTTTTGACAATCATTGACCATTTTTCCAAATAATTGACAATTTTTGAAAATATTTGACAATTATTAACCATTTTTTCAAAATTTTGACAATTATTGACCATTTTTCCAAATTTTTGACCATATTTCAAAAATCTTGACAATTTTTCCAAAATTTCCGCCTGTTTCGGATTATACTACCTCCTCATCATTTCCAATTTAATCCTGTAGAATATATTTCGGGAATTTGCAAAACATTACGATAATCACATAAGTGGTGATGCTTACATTGACGGGACTGTTTTGGAAACCTGGCAACGGCTACTCCCGAAATTTGGGCAAAATCTTTAAATGATGCGAAAATTCAATAGAGGAATCGTGAAAGCCTCCAGTACCACTAAATACTAAGCAAAAAAATCGATTTTTGTTTATAAAAGAGCAATAAATAATAAAAAACAATTTAGAAAACCCTCGTAGTTCAGTTGTTTTAATTAGATTTCACAGGTGACGGGATGGTAAATATCCTTCTGTATCGAATTAGGAGATGGGCTGCTGAAAAATGACGGTAATTAATTAAATTTACGAAAATAATTTTTCAAATGGCTCAGAATCGTCTACATTTTGTCGTTAACAAATCTGGAATGTTAATAATATGAATAAAGAGGAAAACAAAGTGTAAACAAGTTATAAAAATCATATTTGTGGTGTATTAATAGCCGTTTACGTCATTGTCCTGTGAATCATCAATCCTGAACAGCACACAAAAAAACCCTTCATTATTAGGTGCTGACGGCGCGGATTTATAAGTCGGGGGGAAATAAAAATGTAACAAAACAGGTGTTTTAACAAACAGCTAGAGATATAAACCTTTAATTACCCATGTACGTTTAGGTATTATAATATTGTGTACATAAAACATGCATATTCTACTAAATTACAACAGCTGTTAAACTACTCGGTTTCAAAAGGGGGTGGCTTTCATGATTATCTTCGAGACATACGCGTACTTGCATTTATGGAAGGCTTGCTTGTAATAACTCAATATGACAGCCGTGGGATATAGCTTTCATAGAAAACTGCTAATGAAACAGATTGTCTAATATTATATTACGAAAAGGGGTTGGCGTGATATTATTCTACTAGTTAATTGGATTTTTTCATTGAGATATAAAAAAAGAGTAGAAAATTGATCATTTTTAATGACTTACATACTATGGAGAACGTTTATAACTGGAAAGTCTATTAGGCTCTCTACTGCGACTCGCAAGATATTTCACCAATCAAATCCAGCTTCTTAACAAAGCCAATTACATCAATTATTTCTTCCAATTTATTCTACCAACTTTGATTTACAATTTAGAGTATTCTTTTGAATAATTCCTAGACGTATACTTGGTGTGGATGAAGCTAGTAGGTACTATTGGTATAATTAAGGCGGATCCTCCTCAGAGAGTTGTTTTGCAAGTCCGTGAAAGTGTCATTTTACGACTTCTCCAAGCAGAAATTCAGCAACTAAAAATATGAGAGAAAGACCTAGGAGTGGACAACCAAGATAGTTACTGACTGTGTATACCCATAGAGAACCTCTGAGTACTTGTCGGATCATACAACAGGTTTCAATTATATGCATGCTCGATTGGAAAGGGTTAATTATGGTATCCCGCATTTGGTACTGCCCTCTCGATTACCCTACCTCAATCCCATCGAGCATGTTTGGGGCTAGCTACAAAAAGTCTTGGATTTCCATGAACCACCCCCACAATCACTCTGCTTTTACCCCAGCTTTGGATACAAGGCTACTTGCTACTTAAAATATGCAGAGGCATTGTTTGGCTGTTGATATTAGAGGCAACCATACGTAAAAGGTAAACAATCTCGTTGTTTTTTCTGGAGAAGTTTATCATTCACCATAGGTGTGTAATGAATGCGTCTCCAATGGTTACGTTGGTAGACTAGAGGTGTGGAAAGGCCTCTGAATCGGTGGTGTTGCGGGTCGCTAGGAGGATCATCTCGAGGGAATGAAACAACTACTTCTAGCACTGTTATATGTTTGATTCATTTACCATAATACATTACACTACTTACTATGGCTAATGATATACATAAGAACATATAGCCGCATAACATACTTATATTTATTGGTTAAAGATTACTGATCTCTGACCATTCGACTATATAGAATATTCTTCATGGCTTATTCTAAATCAACTTCTCCTATAGTAAATATTGAATGCATATTTATATAACCAGTCAAGTTCAAATAAAACAAATAAACATATTACTGTTTTGTCTTACTTCACGCTTCGAACTTGACTTTCTATTCGATAACCTTCTTAACTTATATTTATATAATAATGAAATGTTCAAACGTTTTGTTGAAAAAAGATCAAGAGAATTTAATTCTTATTCTAAATATTTATTATTATACTGTGCCAAAAGGCATCACAGGTGTGTGCCACAATAGAATTGCAGTGGAGGGCCTAATTTTGTGTGTCTAATTTGCTACTCATAAGGACCTATTGTAACGTTAATTTCGTTCACTTTACTTCCCTCGATTGAATTAATAAATTATCGTATGGGCGGCGAATAGCCAGTCCTTTCTCATGCCCAACGCCGAGAAATGTTTCAAGGCTGAATATATTTACTGTCGACGAGAGTCGAAATCAACGTTTCTATGCGCGATGATCGAGGCCCGTCTGTCGGAAAATAGTCACGCCCATCTTGAAATTCCCACTTCGATTTCGTGTCTCTTCTTCTTCTACCAATTATAAATCAAATATGAATCAAGAATTCACTACTGAAAGGTAAATTCCTTTCCTGGTCAAATCGTATGAGCGTGACACGAACATGAGACGTAAGTCGGTTGTCGTTCACATGATTTAGTGTATTTAAACAAGTGGCAAAGGGGTTTCGTTCTTTCTTTCCTGCATACATGTGCTATTGAAGCCTTCTGGCTTATATTATCTTATCTTAGAAGTGCATTCATTTGAGTGGTAAGTCATTTCGCTTAAATGTATAACTAACTCTCCTTTCTTAATAGCTTCTACCTTCCTATCTTTATTATGTAGCAATATTATTCCTGGCACTGGAATGATATTGCTACATGCCGTTGCAAATTGGCACCCGAACGTGTGTGGGCCTTGTTTTACACATCTGCTTTATATCAATAAGTCTTGAAACTTGGAAGTTTGGACAGTAGTTGAAGTCAGAAGCAATATCTTTTCTTTCACTTATCGTATTATTTATCTTTCTATCTTTTACTTATCATATCGTTCATATGTTGAGTTGGTAATATCTATTTTTATTATCGTTTATCTAACATATCTTTATATTTTTATCGTATATCTTCACGTATCGTACCTATAAAATTTTCTTTTTCGTCAATATCAACAGTACTCGTTTTTTCTCTTTTATCTTATATTTTTAATACCGTCAATTAACGTATAAAAACATGGCTCGAATTTTCAAATTAAATGTTGATTATCTTTTATCTCATGAATTGGATTACGAACTTTCTTATCGTGGCTTGGAAATCCCTTCACTGGTTACAGAGAAGAGGAAATTATTACGCGGTGTTCTAACACAGGAAGTATCTATGAGGAGTTCGATTTCATATGTTGAACTTCCTTTTATTACCGAAATTACAGGTATTAAGATGTCTTTTGCCGACTTGAAGAAGAAGGTTCAAGATTTTGTTGGAACTTCTTCGGATGTCGAGTACAGAAGATTGACTTGCCGTCTAACTCACCTCACTCAACGTACTTCTCGTGTAACTTGCGAGGAGGACGAACAAGAACAAGTAAAGAGACATTTAACAACAGAAATATTTTGTTTAGAAGGTGAATTAGATAGCAAAATCAATGTTATCGATTCAGACAGACAATCCACTCCAGTAAATACAAGTCAAAGCTTTTCTTTTTCTAAACCTGTACCTGTACATAAATGGGGAATAAGATTCTCAGGAATAGATTCCAAAGAATCTGTACTTGGATTTTTAGAACGCGTAAATTGCCTCAAACTTTCGAGAGGTATCACAGATGCTGAATTGTTTTCTAGCTCAGCTGATTTATTTAGTGATCAGGCTTTTAATTGGTATCTTATTAACAGATGCAAAGTTCAGAATTGGGAACAATTAGTGACCAAATTAAAATCCGATTTCTTACCGTATAACTACCAAGATGATTTACTAGAGGAAATCAAGGCTAGAAAACAAGGTCAACATGAACGAGTTACCTTGTATATTAACGCCATGTGTGGTTTGTTCAACCGTCTTGATGACAAACCAAGTGAAAGTGCCATCATTCGCATTATTCGTAGAAATCTTTTACCTCATTATGCACAACCATTAGCTTTAATTGATATTGATACTGTTGATATTTTGACTGAAAAATGTAAACGACTAGAGGAAACATTAACTTGGGACCAACAGTTCACAGCTAATCATAAAAGCAGTCAATATTTACTTGAACCAGATTTGAGCATACCTAGTACCTCTTTTAAGGATAATTCTTGTTTTAAGCAAACACGAAAAAATCTATCTGTAGTATCTTCTACCTGGACTTGCTGGAATTGCAAACAAGCAGGTCATATGTATTATAACTGTCAAGTTCCTAGGAAACTGTTTTGTTTTGGTTGTGGACATCCTGATACAGTAAAAACGAAATGTCCAAAGTGTTCAAAAAACGAACAAAGCGGTGGTCGAACTTCCCACTCAACCACAGTCGCTCAGAAACCGGGAACATCAGGAAAATCCAGCACCAAAGTAAAACCAAAACCTCAGGAAAAACCTACAAAAGACAAAAATTGAGGTTATCTCAAATAAATCCTGTAAATTCCAGTTCTGCAAGGAACATTTCTCCTTCTATCTTAAAAAAGGTTCCTACTGTAAGTCGCTCCGACTGGAATTCATGGCTTTTATTTGTCAAAAATTTCTATAAACTAAATTCAAGATCAAGTTCAATAGTTTCAAATTCGAAGCATAAGTCTTTAGCAAATGTAGGGTCACTGTTGTATAACATGGAAAATGATAATCGACCTTATGTCGATATCATAATTTTTGATAAAACAATTTCTTGCCTTGTTGATACTGGTTCAAATATCTCATTGATTGGTTCTCGTGCACTAGATTTTATTCATAACTTATCGATACCTATCTTAGACGATGATAACTTAAAAATATCTACTGCAGATGGCAAGTTGCAGGACGTTCTTGGTTATATCGAAACATATGTCATCACAGACAAGATATCTAGGCTTATGAAATTTTATCTAATACCTTCTGTTAAACATGACATTATTCTCGGTATGGACTTTCTTAAGATTTTTAATGTAAAAATAAATTTCTCTAAATTATCTTTAACTGTAAATTCTCTCTCGTTGGCTGTAGTCAATACAATTCGGGATGTATCTCATTTAACTCCTAATCAAACTGGTAAATTAAATCAAACTATTGATCTCTTCAAGACTATTAGTCCTTCAGATAAAATCGGCAAAACTCATTTGATAGAGCATTTCATTGATACCGGAAATTCCCCTCCCTTTAAACAAACCCAATATCCCTTACCTCAGGCAATGCAAGCTTACCTGGAAAAGGAAGTAGATACTTTGCTTGAATTAGGTGTAATTCAGGAAAGTAAATCTTCATATTGTAGCCCTATCTGGTTAGTTCAAAAGGGAGATGGTAAATACAGAATGTGTTTTGATGGACGTAAATTAAATAGTGTAACTTTAAATAAAGATGCTTATCCCTTACCTTCAATCGAAGTTATACTGAGTCAACTTCGAGATACTCGTTATATATCTAGTATCGATCTGAAGCAAGCATTTTATCAAATTCCGTTGGAGAAATCATCTCGGGAAAAAACAGCTTTTGCAGTTAAGGGTAAAGGTTTATTCGAGTATGTCACTACCCCTTTCGGTTTAGTCTCTGCTCCTGCTAGTATGTGTCGTTTGATCGATTTGGTCATTGGTCCTTCCTTAGAACCGTATTGTTTTTACTACCTGGATGACATCATCATTTGTACTCCTGATTTTGACAAACACATGGAAATTCTCCAGAGTGTTTTTGAGAGATTACGAGATGCCGGCTTGACGGTGAATTTAGATAAATGTCAGTTTTGTCGTTCTTCCCTTAGATATCTAGGTTATGTCGTGGATGAAAATGGTCTTCGTACCGATCCTGAAAAGGTTTCTGCTATTTGTGAGTATCCTGTTCCGAAAACTGCCACTCAGGTGCGTAGATTCTTGGGAATGGTTTCGTATTATCGACGGTTTCTTAAAGATTTTTCTTCCTTATCTGCTCCAATTTCTGATCTTCTAAATGAGCGAAAGAAACACCAACCCATTACTTGGACACCCCAAGCAGATCAAGCTTTCGAAAAGGTGAAAACTGTCTTAACTACCGCTCCTATCTTAAGTAGTCCCGATTTCACCAAACCTTTCTTCCTTATGACAGATGCTAGTGATGTTGGGGTAGGAAGTGTTCTTTTTCAACTGGAAGATGGACTCGAACATCCCATAGCTTATATGAGTAAGAAACTCACAAAGGGTCAAAAGAAGTTCAGTACTACCGAAAAGGAACTGTTAGCAGTTTTGTTAGGGATCGATCATTTTAGGTATTATCTTATCGGTCGTCATTTCACCGTAATTACCGATCATTCTTCTCTGGTTTGGTTGAATAACATGAAAAAACCTTCTCCTCGCTTAGCTAGATGGATATTGCAATTGTCGCAATACAACTTTTCTATCGTACACCGTAGATCTACCGGAACTGTAGTTGCGGATGCTTTATCTCGTATACCTGAAGTTAGTATTTTAGACTTATCTACCTTGCATCCTGATAAATGGTATAATGACATGATTTCTCATGTTCAGGATTTTCCGGAAAAATACCCAAGTTTTCGAGTTGAGAATAACATATTATATAAACATGTCTTTAATAAATTTGGACCAATTAGTAATATTTCCGATTGGAAAATTGTCGTTCCTACTAAAAATCGAAATGAAATTCTACATCATTTTCATGATAGTCCAACTTCTTCTCACTTCGGTGTTTTTAAAACATTAGAGAGGATTTCTGAAATTTATTATTGGCCGAATCTTAGAAAATCGGTTTATAAATATGTCACTCGTTGTAAAATATGTGCATCGTGCAAACCCTCTAACTTACCCCAAGCAGGATTAATGGGACAATATCGTAATATTAACTTCCCTTTCCAATTAGTATCGTGTGATCTTTTAGGGCCATATCCCCGATCTCGCAAAGGTAATCAGTTCGCACTTGTTGTAGTTGACTGGTTCACTAAATTCGTATTGGTTCATCCCTTCCGTCAGGCTACCGCTCGTTCTATAGTTGATTTCTTAGAAAATCATGTTTTCCTCATTTTTGGAATACCTCAAATCGTTTCGTGTGATAATGGTAAACAGTTCACGAGTCATCTTTTCAAAAATCTCATGGAAAAATATTCAGTACAAAAGATATGGTATAATGCTAACTTTCATCCGCAAATTAATCATACTGAGCGCGTAAACAAATCCATTGTCACAGCTATACGATCTTATAGTTATGAAGATCATAGAACATGGGATGAAGAAATATATAAAATTGCTCAAGCAATTCGGCTGTCGAAACATGAGGTTACCGACTTCACCCCTTCCTTCCTTACCTTTGCTCGAAATGTACCTGTCTCGGGAAATTTTTATGGTAAAATTGCAGAAAATGCAAATAATCAGGTTACCATTTCTGACAAAGTTCACCGAATTCAGGATACACAAGAAATGCCTAAATTTTTCGAAGTGGTGAGAAAGAACTTGCAAACAGCATATCGACAAAGTAGTCAACGTTATAATTTGCGCAAACGTGATCATAGGTTTTATGTAGGTGATCGGGTTTGGAAAAAGAACTACCCAAAATCGGACAAAGCCAGATATATTTCCGCAAAATTTTTACCCAAATATACACAATGTACCGTATATCGTGTTATCTCTCCCTTAGTGTATGAATTAAAAGATGAAACGGGAAAAAATATTGGTCGATGGCACATGAAAGACCTTAAAGCTGGTATCTTGTCTGATGATGAGTGTTCTGATATCGATGATTCCGAAGCGGCCCTAACGTAATCAGATAGATATATCTTTCCTAATTTTTCATTCTATTTGTGTTGTATGTAGGTGTCTCGAATATTTTTTTAATCTTTTTATCATAGAGATTTTCCTTTTCTTTGACTAGAAAACGATAATGACTTTCTTTCCCTACTACTGATTAGCAAATAACATTCGTGTTCTGGGATAAATGAGTAGTAGTAATAAATATTTTCCTAGCCGGATGGAATTCTAATCTAAGAATTATAATATAAAATCTGTTGAGAATTTTTCGAATTTTTAAAATATTCAAATTTATTATAATTTTGAAAAAGTTTTTTTGCACCGTCAAATCAAATTGAGTAATAAACCTGTTGCGCACATGCATAGAGGTTAATGAATTGGGTCTAATTGATTTGGAGAAATATCGGATATACCTTAAATGTTTTAGGGGTGATATTATATCTTCAGTACCTTATCTTATCTTAATTATCGTAGTTTACGATAAATATCTTATCTTATCTTATCTAAGTGGACAAGGGTAGTAACTTGTCTACTGTACTATATATTTTATAGTACTTATCTTATCTTATCGTTACGGACAAAGTGTCTTGTCTGTATTTATATACCGAAAGGGTATATAAAATTTTTTTTTAAGACCATTGACAATTTGACTTTGCAATTAACTTACATAGTTGCTGACATATCAGGGGATATCGAAGTTATTATCTTAGCTCTAAAGTTTCATTACTTCAGTTATCTAAAATTTCTATTATCTTAACTATCTTGAAATTTTAATATCTTAACTGTTTTAAAATTTCCTTTATCTTAATTATCTTAAAAATTTTCATTACCTTCATGTTGAAAATGTTTAGTATCTCAAGTGTTTTAAATTTTTTCTATTATCTATTTGTTAATATGTTCGAGATGTCAACTTACATTACAGAAATTCTTTTTGCCTATCTTCAATCAATATCTTACCTAATATCTTGATACTTAAAATTTTTCTATTTTGCTCATTACATACCTATATCTATGATCATTCCGAAAGATTGATCTAGATATTTCACTTATAGACATGGATTCAATCTGTCTATATTTTATTGCATCACATTTTCCCTTTTTGATATATTTTTTGTTGGATTTCTCAGCAGTGGGTGTTGAGGGAGCTCAGAGCGGTCTGGAATGTGTTTCAGGGTTCAGCGTCGGGGGGTTAATCAGCCTGGGAGGCAGAGGTGGCTAAGGTCTGCTGTCATTTAGTTAAATCTACTTAGGGGGTTAGCTACTGCGTTTGTGCCAACATGGCTCACATATCGCTCTGGGGATTTTCCAACAGTACTGTTGTGGGATGCCGTTGTCAATTTCTCTTTTCCCCAAATTTCAGCTTGACAGAAGCTACATTCTGTTAGGGGGTTAGATCGAGCCTCCTTGGACTTGCTGTATCAGCTTGTTCCAAAAAATTTTTTTTGAATTTTTTTCTTTCGTTTTTATCGGTTGTTGTTATTCATTATTTAGTTTATCGATCTTAAAAGCTTTCCTATTTAAGGAACGTTATGTTGTATTGTCATGGTGTTTCGGGTTTGGATTTCATCTGAAGCTGAGATTGAAGACCACGACGCGATTTAACATCTCTCGCGAGGTCCTTCTCATTAGGCAGAAGTTGATTTCTTGATCGGTGATACTGTGGTGATGCACATATCCGACCAAAAATATGAGTAGTTTTTTTTTTGTTTTTTTTTATTTTTCTTCATATATCGTTATATGGGGTATAATACATTGGAAATTTCAGCTTGACAGGAGCTACATTCTGTTAGGGAGTAATACAAACTTCCTTGGCATTGTTCCAAAACATTTTAGCTTGACAGGAGCTACATTCTGTTAGGGAGTAATACAAACTTCCTTGGATTTGTTCCAAAAATATATTTTTTTTTCTATTCATATGATAGTAGTAATTAAATAAAGAAACATTTTATTAATAATAACTCATCCATATCTTTTTTTATCTAACTGAGGGATAATCAATGTATCTGATGGGAGTCTCATTTCTTCCCTTATCTTATCTTATCTTAAGTCATTATCTTTGGGAACCCACTGATGCAGTGATTTATCTTAATATTAAATTTCTAAATTATTGGTATGTAGATACCTGGTACTGGTTCCGCTTTTCTCAGAATTTACCGTTCAAGGTTCCTGCTGTGTTTGTGAGATGATTTTTTTTCCCTAGTTTTCTGCTTGCGCGATGACCAATGGCTACTGTGGACGCTAACTGGCAACCTCCCTGGTAAGAGCCTAGGAAGAAAAAAAAAAGCACCTGGCTTACCGGTGAAGACTTTGGAACGCTCCCTTTCTTTCATATTTTTTTTAATCTCTATTTTTCTCTAAATTAATTATTCGGAAGAATCTCCTCAAATTTGTTCTTTCCCTTCAGTATCGCAGTGACTCGTTCCTTTCTTCTTAGTCTTCCTATCGTTCAATATCTTCTTAATATCTTCTTTATTTCAGTCTCGTAATAGCTCAATGATTTTCACTTATAAAAAATTTTTTGTTTTGAAAAAAATTTTTTTTTCGGGTTGTAAGGGTGTGTAACGTTAATTTCGTTCACTTTACTTCCCTCGATTGAATTAATAAATTATCGTATGGGCGGCGAATAGCCAGTCCTTTCTCATGCCCAACGCCGAGAAATGTTTCAAGGCTGAATATATTTACTGTCGACGAGAGTCGAAATCAACGTTTCTATGCGCGATGATCGAGGCCCGTCTGTCGGAAAATAGTCACGCCCATCTTGAAATTCCCACTTCGATTTCGTGTCTCTTCTTCTTCTACCAATTATAAATCAAATATGAATCAAGAATTCACTACTGAAAGGTAAATTCCTTTCCTGGTCAAATCGTATGAGCGTGACACGAACATGAGACGTAAGTCGGTTGTCGTTCACATGATTTAGTGTATTTAAACAAGTGGCAAAGGGGTTTCGTTCTTTCTTTCCTGCATACATGTGCTATTGAAGCCTTCTGGCTTATATTATCTTATCTTAGAAGTGCATTCATTTGAGTGGTAAGTCATTTCGCTTAAATGTATAACTAACTCTCCTTTCTTAATAGCTTCTACCTTCCTATCTTTATTATGTAGCACTATTAACAATTTTAACAATTCCATTTG
The DNA here is from genome assembly GCA_947563755.1 of Lochmaea crataegi. Taxonomy (NCBI): domain Eukaryota; kingdom Metazoa; phylum Arthropoda; class Insecta; order Coleoptera; family Chrysomelidae; genus Lochmaea; species Lochmaea crataegi. The sequence goes on along the minus strand of OX387426.1, from coordinate 5,915,058 downwards.
ACTCTTCCATGATATATCATTATTAATTAACACCACCTATAAAACTAACAATGAAACCATGCACGAATCTACAGTAACAACTATTCTAGGTATAATAAATCTTGTTGTTTGCACAATTCTTGAATGTTCATTTAAAATCCGCTCATCCCTTTACAATACCGATCCTGACACCCAAGACATTAGACATGATAAATTGATATTCAATATCGAACACCAAATCATCCCATATGCAGCAGAGGGCGTATTTAAATTAATCACTGGACCTTTGTAAGCGACGGCAATCATAGTCGTAACTAGCCATAGAAAAACAAAAGACCGTATTATACAGTATTATACAAAATATTCCAATGGTGAGAGGATTTTTGACTGTACAAAGAAAAACACTCAGTATTTTATAAAATTATATAAATGTACATATTGATTTTTCAATATAATTAAATAATTAAAAATATTCGGTGATTAATTAATAAAACAAACCTGTGGAAATAAATAATGCGTACGACCTTGACGGAACTCTATGCACAAATCTGTCAGAGGCAGAACATGTGGTTCCCATAATGGGTTCCGCCTACATGAATATAAACAACTACAAGTTTTTAATGTAGTCTTGAGAATTCTACGAGATTAAAGAATGCTCATAAAAAAAAGTTAGTGGTCTGGACCAGTCCCGAAGTACTTATAAGGCATTAGAGTAGACATAAATATGTGGTATATAATCCTGTTCTTCTTTATTCTTTTTTTCAAATGGATACTAACTGTTATACATAATGCATTATTTTATATAAATACTTGGAAAATTTATGTAAAAACTTTTAGAGCTAAACTATTTTAGGTTAAAAGGGTATTTTTTCTATTCAAACTCGATTCTTTCAATTTTTTTTATGTGCCAGCTCAAATACTTTTTAACCAGTCCAGTAAATTGATTGGTCTGAGAGAGTCTTATCATCATCATCATCATCACGGGCGTTCAATCCCGAGGGATTATGGCTAGTTCAATAGAGCTGTGTTTAATTCTATCGACGAGGTGGATTACTCCTCTTATATCAGTGCGACTATAATCTTTTATCTGTCCTGGCCTCATTTGTTATAGTTCTCCATTTTCTTCTTTCTCTGCATTTTGTTTTCTAGTCTCTGATTTTCAATGCTTTCATATCTTCCTCTTCTTGATCCCACCATCTGCTTCTTGATCTCGTCTTCAATGGAACCCTTGGTGTTATTCTTTTTAATATTTCTGTAGTTGCTCTTCTCATAATGTGTCCCATCCATTCCAGTCTCCTTGCTTTTATTTATCGGACTATATTTTCTCCACCTGCTTCCTTTTCTATTTCTGTGTTTCTTTTTAATCTTCTTTCTCCATCTCTTGTTATGTCTGGTCCAAGTATTGTTCTCAATATGTTCCTTTCTATTATTTTTAGATCTTCTTCTTCTTATACTTATATTTCATTTCTTTTTGTCAATTTAGCATTCTTACCCCGCCTACTGAGATGTTTTTTTGTTTGAAATGTTACTGCAGTTTTGGAAAAGTGCAAAATTAAAATCTATCGGGAATTAATTCCACATTTCCCAAGCAGATGTTTTCGCTTAAACAATTCTACGAGGTTAAATTAAATTCAATATCATTCATCGAGATTTTATAAACCGCCTAAAAAGTCACGTTCCACCACCCATGTCGACAATTTAATGGCGTTAATGTTAATGCAGATGCCCTCTTTCCTTCAACAAATCATTATAAAGAAAGCATTTCGACTCTACTAAAGTCTGTGCTACTCATCTAGATCGTGGGGAACGATCTGGACTACCTATTAAATACAATGATTTATTAACGTGGGACAGTCGACCGAGTTTGTCAACCTAATTTTCATTAACGTACCGTAACAGTGACATATGCTAACTGCTTTAGTAACTTAATAACACAATTCATCATTCCGAATGAGGAATTTCTTATTAGAGAAATATTTTTTTCTTTGATAAAAGATTAATTGCTCGAGGTTCCGCTATTAGAAATGGAATTTGTGGTAAAATTACGAAATAAAGTATAAAATAAAAACTGCATCCTCTACGATATTTTAGTGACAAAAAATTAATTATATCCAGTCAAAAGTGAATAGAAAAATATCCTAACCCTAATAGACCATGGTCTTTGGACCCAAGAAGCATTGTTGGCTACTTATTCCGAAATATCCGTCAAATCACAAAATTACAGCCACAAACTCTGCTTTCCATCTTGTCTCAGCTGTGATAAATGTTTTAATGCCTTTTTAACCTATTCCATCTGATACCCAATCATTGACGGATTGTTTTATCTCCTTTCCTTTTCAGATGTTCCCATACGTAGCTCTCACATTTAATTTTTAAACCTCACTGCTTTTTCTTTACTCTGCATCCACTTTCATCTGCTTTACTTTTCATATCTCGTACTTGGGCTCTTTTTCACGACAACTGGCCATTGGACGTTTCCCAAAAAACATCAAGCTTATGTAATTTTTGCGAAACTTCTAATGACCGGTATAAAAACAGATGTTGTAATCTGCTTTCTTATATCGTCCACAGTTTACCACTCTGACAATCTCCCTCACCTTTCCATATATTAGGTTAATAATCAACCTTCATATTATAATTCACTTAAATTAAATCTTTTTCCCAACAGAGACAATATTGAATTATTTCAAGTTCTATTCTTCCCCATGAACTGATTAATTTTTCATTATTGTCATTCTTGATTCAAGAATATCCCATATCACTTCCACTGTATCTCTACAAATCGAATCAACATCTCCAGCTCTGTGTCTCTTACGTCTTCATTGAACCATTCATCCAATTAGATCTAAGTAAATTGGAAGCAGACGCTGAGAGATTCTGCAAGAATAACCATACGTTTTACGTAGTTGTATATTTACACCAATTTCGTGGACAGTGGCAGGTCAAAAGGGACAAGAATATTCAAACGAAACAATTTTGAATAAACATTAAAAACAAACAACTAGGAATGTATGCTATTCCGCTAACTATACGCTAAGGAGGCGTAGCTCTTCATGTTATCTTCAATCTATTGGAGTTTGATGGGTGTGACATGATATATTGTTTTGTGTAATACAAATTGGCTGAGCACAGTCTTATTAGGTTATTGAATAGAAAGTCAAGTTCAAAGCGTGAAGTAAGACAAAACTGTAATATGTTTATTTGTTTCATTTGAACTTGATTGGTTATATAAATATGCATTCAATATTTATGATGAAGTAGTCGATTCAGAATAATTCAAGAAGATCATTCATCATTCTATATAGTTGAATAGTCAGAGATCAGTAATCAATAATTATTAAGTATAATTATGCTATACGGCTAGGTACTTATGCAGATCATTAGTGATAGTGAGTAGTGTAATGTATTATAGTAAATAAATCAAACATATCCCAGTGCTAGAAGAAGTTGTTTCATTCCCTTGAGATTATCCTCCAAGTGACCCGCAACACCATCGATTCAGAGACCTTTCCACACCTTTAGTCTACCAACGTTTCCATTGGAGACGCAACCATTACATGACGATCCTGCCATGTCTTTCAATCATTACATACTGATAATGGGTCTTTTTTATAACAGCTGTGAATTCTCCTCAGTCAATCAGGACAAGATCCGTCTGTGTCTCTGCCCAAAAAATTAGTGAGCTTCCCCCAAAGGCAGCCCGAGATGACCGTGTGCAGGCAACATAACGTTCTCTTATCTTTTCCAAAAAAACCTACATTTTTTCAATGGTCCATTGTCCAAAAGCAAGTCTGCATCTTTTGTGAGCAGCAGTTAGTAAAAGACCTTTGGTTGGACTACAAGGTATCAAGACACATTCTTCCAGCTCGGACAGTAAAAGTGCTAATTGCTGTTCCATGAACTTGCTGAAGGCCTCTTTTGAGCATCCCAGTCGGTTGCGAACGGACTCGCAATTCTGCAATCCTGATAAAACAATCTTCCTTTCTGTTCCTTCTAGCACCTGTATCAGGTCGCAGGTGATGAGAATACATCGCGAGTAACCGTTGGTGGATTTTTTGCATAGTTGAGCGACTAGCATTCCATTGTCTCGCCACATCTTGTTAATTTACTATATTTCCAGCAATGGTAGGTTAGGTTCTGCTCAACTGTAGCCTACGCAGATGATTTAGCTCTCATAGTCAAAGAGTGTTGCAAGAACAGACTTGTCATAAAATCGAATGCGGCCTTACAAGCCATTGAAGATTTGATGACTACGCACTACCTATCCTTGGCCACTGAAAAAACGGAGGCAATAATTGTCAAAGGCACTAGAAATAGAAAAGGAATAGTCTTCAACATCGCTGGAAGGGATATACAACATGTGAATGCAGACAAGTACTTAGGCATCTGGCTCGACAGTAAATTAAAGTTTAACACTCATATAAAACTAACAATTAAAAAGGCTGAGAACCAGATAGCAGCGTTGAGCAAATTGATACCGAATATAGGTGGACCAGATACTTATAAGAAACTTCTGTACAGAAAATTGGGGGAAGGCGATGAAGAAAAATCTTACTTAGAGTTGAATCTGCATACCGGAGAGTTTCGACAGAAACAATACAAGTAATCACCGGTAGCATTCCTTTGGACCTTTGGACATTTTAGTTATCGAAAGAGAATTCCTGTACAACTATAAAGCGAATGATGACGAATCAAAGGTCAGAGAAATTAACATCAGGTTCTGGCAGACAACCTACTCGGGAAGTCTGTTTGGACTAGAAGGCTCATATCAAATATTGCGGAGTGGTTCTCATGCATCGGTCACTCAATTTCCATCTTACACAGTTTTTAACAGGGCACGGATCATTCAGGACGTTTACCTTTAGAATTCAAAAGACGCATGATGACATATGACTATATAGCGACGAGCAAGATACCCCTCAGCATACACTTTGTAACGAAACTGTAACGTTGGGGACCAATTTGTAACGCCCTTAGCGAATCGGTATTCGTTGACTCGGTAGAAGTGAAGATAACATAAAGAGAAGATAATAAACGGTGAAAAGATAGATTCAGACGAAATGCCTTGCAAATCACCGTAGAAAAACGGCTGGACGTCGATAATAAACTCTTTTATTGATCTCAGGGTATGGATCTTCGCCTAAATTAGGATGTGTTGGACACTCATCATTGGAAAAAGGGCCGGTAAAGTAATAAAAGTTAGTCTGGACGCCAACTTGTTTTTTATTCTCTTAAACAAGTGAAAAGAGGTGGTTACATATTTCAGGTGATAAGTGAATTCACCTATAAAGCCATGATGAAGGAAAAAGAGGAAACACAAAATATGTAGCATACTATATAAGGCAGCGACTGAAACAGAAAATAGATCTTTGGTGAATATAGTCAGTAGCACAACAGCTAGGCTCCGGGGTGCACATGACGTTATATCCTCCTAGGTAGTTTCGTTGCACCTCGGAGGGGGAAGGTTATTTTAGGTGGTAGGTAGTCGAGGCTTTGGGATGTTGCGTCTCTCTAACAGCTTTTCGGGGTTGCGGAGGCACAGCAACACGGTCTTCGACTGAACCCATCAATCTTCCCTAGTCCTCTCACAAAAAAAAGGTTGGATTAGGTTAAACTTTATAAAGATCACGGTAGTATAAAGATTCACCTACATATAACTCTTGAGAGCACTACTCAAGTTCACTAACTCTAAAAACTTCTCACTTCCTCGACATGATAAAAAAAGGTTTGAGAATCCTGGGTTGTGCGATTGTGCTTATGTCATTTACAGAGAGATAGTTTGCCTTCGTCAATCTGTTTCACTTCAATCAAGAAATATGTAAAAATTTGGAAAATTATGTTAATTTTTCTGATGTCCCGTTTTCTCCGACGCGAGGTGTATATTCCTGTTTTGTACTTTTTTATTTTTTTGATAATTACTGAAAGAATCCATGAAGTAAGTGTTGAAATAATTAACTATTATAATTAATTTGTTATAAAAACCAATACACCTTTCACATTTCGGTTGGTATTCAAAATAAATTCCTTCCTTTCGATAGATCCGAATCAAATACAGCCTTCCGGCTAAGTATATTGTTATCAAACTGATCATATTTACCTGTATAAGATGTAACCACCGGTTTACGTAACTTATAAGGTTTCATACAAATAAAAAATGCATACGATATCACAAAAATATCAAATATCCCAACGAACAAGACATGATGCTCTTACATATTATTTACACCTTGATGATTTTTTTTTATCACATGCTTCCTTCTACCTGGTTTGAATTTTTTTGTTACGTTAAAAAAATGAAAATGATACGGCTCTAATACTCAGTGGCGTATTGTTAACTATTGGAAAAAGTAGTCTGTTCATTACTTTTTTTTGTTATCTGTGGGTAATTAAACCCAAATGCTTTTTTGTATACATTGCGCTGAAATAGGTGTTACTTCCCACTCTTAACTTCTGTATTGGGCGTCGACCCAGCACTGTAGTGGAACGCCTTTGATGCGATAATTACAGTCAAGCAGAGTCGAGCGCGGTTAGTACTTGGATGGGTAACCACTGGGGAAACACCGTCGTAGAGCCCGTACAGCCTGCATCGAAACGGAGACCATTCAGTTGGGCCAAAGTACTTGCTATAATCTGTTGCTGAAAATGGGTCAATATAATCCTATAGGTCTGTTGGTTCAGTTTCTGAACAGGTAAAAAATAATACAAATCCACTAAATAGTAATTTATTCCAAAGAAGTAGGTAAATATTTTTTCGACAAACATTTAATAACATTAAAACGAGACAAACAGTTACTCTTAATCATTTGCGTTAACCTAACCTAACCTAACCTTTTTTTCCGTCGGCCTATTGTCTACACCCTAGCAAAACTCATCACCCCGATGAAGCCAATACGTCGATACCAGGGTGGTTGAAATGCATTTACGCACATGTAGCGGACCCTGTTCTTTTGCACTCTCTGACTGAGTGTTCTTAAGACCAGTAGCGTCCACACTTGGGTACCTTATTCCGTCTTTCTACAGCGCACCTCACTATACCAACTCTTATCCTCTTGCACTGCGTAAGCTTGTCTACGTGTTGCTCCTTTATTGTGATTGTTGCTGCCAGTGTATCTCCAAATAGAGGTCTGAACTCGCTGATACTTACTTCATCGTTTAGCTTGCTCGTTATCGCCTCTATGGCTTGAACCAACTCTTCCTTGCTCGTTTCTGCTGTTATACCTTTTATATTAATCGTCGCCCACTTGGTTTCCCCAACCTTGGTTGTCTTGAGACCCGTGCTTCCGCCAGTTATATATAGTCTCATCTATTTCCCTAAGTGCATTTTCATGTTTGTCCAATGTTAGTTGTAGCATTCCATTCCTAGTGCTCTTGACACTTCGTATAGAGCTCGCTCCTGGTTTATCCTTGGTTATTTCTTTTACTTCTTTTAGGTTGTCCTTGTATGTGCCTTGTCCCTTGGAGACTACCACGCCATATGTTGGTCTTTCTTTTCTAGTTCTTTCCTGGCTATATGTGGCGTAGATTATTATTCTATTTTCCGTGTCTTTAAATATTACTTCCACCATTTTCCTGAGATACGGTACTCTCCATCCCGTATACACCCATCACCATTAACTTCATCTTTTAGCTGCTCAAATCTATTCCATATTTCTTCCAGGCAACCGTTGTGGGTTATCTTTATGACTTTTTTCCTGATTTTTCCTCCGCCTCTGGACTTCATTTATTTTGTACCATGTTTTCAATAACCTCGAACTCACCTTGGAGTTCGCCAATCTCTGGGTATGCTTCCTTGTACAGTTTTTGTATGCTGATGTTCATGTTTGGGTCTTTTGGTTCTACCCAGACAGTTTTTACTGTACAGTTCCTGTCCTTATCAGCTAGGGGGTTCCCAATCACTACTTCGGTCTTCTATCCACTGTGCCTTTTGGGTTTCCTTGTATTGGTCAATGGTCCTAATACCGGCTACATCGGTAATTATGCGTGTCCCGTTATGCCATGCGCCCGTCTGAGTGCCTATTATTGTAGTCTCAACCTTTTTTTTCTCGGGACTTTTTTCCGTGTGTTCGTAATCGGCCTGGGTTCCTATTTCCTTTACTTCTGCTACTTATTTTGGTTCAGCCTCTGTTTGAATATCTACATCATACATTTGTTTTTCTACTGGCAGGTATTTTTTTCCTCGAACCATTCTTTCACTAGCTCCCTATTGAGTACTTCCATTTGTCTCTTAAGCCTTATTGTCACTTCCTTGCTCCCTTTTTTTGTATTTGGATTTTCTACTACGTAAAAATTTAGTTCTCTAAACTGTTTCTTTATCATGTCAATCGCCTCTATTATTATAAATGCTGTAGAGCATTCCCTTTTTTTTGTAAGCTTCTTCACTTAGTTGATCAACATCTATGATCGAGTCGTCTGCTTCCCTTCTTCTTTTTTTGTGGGTCTCACTCAGTGAGTGGGACCTTTGTAATCTTCCTGTGCCCGCTAGCATTGATGCCATGATTTTTGCTGTTGATGTTAATGCCATAGTTGATTCTGTCTTCATTAATGAGCTTCTAGTTGCCTCCTCAATATTTTTATTTGTGTTGGACTTATTTTTCCCACGAGTAGGTCCGGTGAGGCAGTGCTCCCTTACCCCGCTAATGCTTTTTTTCCCTCCGGCTTGCCATATCCATCAGGCATCGCTCGAGACACTCCTGTGACCCCTGGTGCCATGCATTCCGTGGGCGAAATGGTGTTACACCTTGGAATTAGGGGGATTTTTTTCGCTGGTTCACTCCATCGAGACTCTTCTGTCTGGGTTACCATACCATAGCCGAGATATCCCAGTTTTTTGGCGGTAAATCGTAAAGGACTTGTCAGTGTTCGGAAGTAACTTGGGCATGCTGTATCTTCTGCTGGCATTTATTGGTGACCATTTTGAGCTGTTTCTTGGCTTCACTCGTCCCTTCCCGTCCTTGCGGCTCGCGAAGGGGAGAAGTTACTGAGCCACTCCACCAACGACAAGGTCTTACAGCTCCTAGGAGTGTAACCTAACCTAACCTAACCCATTTGCTAGTGGATTCGGCAAAATTTCCGGTTAGGGGTAGAGTGGTCTCGGCGTGGATGATTAGCCTCAGTTGCAGAAATAGACCGACGTTAAATAACCGAATAAAAAAAACTTCTCTATTTTTATATAATATAAATACATATAATAAAAAAAGCTCGGACAGTGTTTGAGGGTTTTTTCAGTTAGTTGTAGGTTCCCACTTTTTCCCACCCTTTATTTAAAACAAACGTACTGAATTAAATTCGTGCTTTACGTATGGTTGTCAAAAAATATGAAGAATGTCAATATGAAAAAACATTGTGGTGTAATTTCCCATAAATAAGGAACGAGCGATTGAAAAAATTAATCTAAAAGCTGTTACCTTGTTTAGCAAGTGTACAATTTTTGCAACAGTCTTTCCACCTACAAGTTTATCGGAAAAGTTCTTTGTTTTGAAATCCTTTCTGCCCACGTTACACGAGAAATCTTGTTTCGAATAATTGACTCGGCTATAACTTGCGAATACATTATTATACAGAAACAAGTATAAAACTTTTATTCGATTCTGCTTTACTTATTGGGATGATTGTTAATAAAACGGCGAATAAAGTAGATTTTATATTGTCGGTATTCATCGCCCACGTTAAATATGGTAAATGTGGTTGGAAGTAAATTTAGAAAAGTTTCGTTCGAGACCAAAACATGGGGGATGGACAACATTACCTTATGGTACGTCCATAAAACTAAATCCTTTAATTATGTTGGAATATTACCACACCCTTAACAGAGGTCATGTGGACGACTTGGCAATTTGATCTAGGAAAACCCCTCAATTATTACTAGCATTAGCAGAATGTGACAGATGGTTAAGTCACCACTAAATTGCTTCATTAGGAAGTATATGTAAGGACGGAATTTGCAATAAAACAGGATTTAACATTTTCACTCTATTTTCGTTTCTGTTTACTTCATCCAACTGTTACAGTTTTAGTGCAGAAGTAATGAAAGTATTATCGTGTAAATGGAATCGAAATATTTATTATGAGGGGTTAATAGTCCAAGAAGATAGTCCTTCAAATCGCCCAAATAACCAGGAGATATCTAATAAACTTGAAACAACTAAATTTTTTCGTCTACTCGCAGAAAAAATGTTGTTCCTAGCACGTTCGGAAAGTGTTTTTCTGCAGGCGACAGCAGTTGTTCGAATGACGCAAAGAGGAGTATCTCTTTTAGCTCTGGACAAGAACTATTTAGATACTTCAGAGTAGCTGTTACAAAAAAAAAATTTAAATTGCCTTTTTGAAGGTCTATTTTTTCATACTGTTGCGAGGTCACGAACTAAAAGCCGGCTCTGTTTCTCGACTATATATTTTGGCGAATGCGCTCCTTTCGAGAAGATTCTGGAAGACGCTTTGTTTACGCATAGGACGGGCGTGGAAGTTCAAGAATTTTCCAGAATTGATAAAGACTATTTATACGCGAGTTTTTGAGTGAGTTGACAATTTGACATTTGACAGTTCTTAGTAATCGGACAGTGAATGAAATAGTGAAAATAAATAGTGTAATATTCAAGTGGTAAAAATAAATTAGAACTATTATACCGAGTGTAAATAAATTAGTAGACATTAAGTAGAGTGTGTGTATAAATTAAGCTTAATCAATAAATCAATAGATTATTTAGCCATAGTGTGTATAATTTTATCCCACAAGTAAAAACTATTTAAATAAATAATAAAAACATTACATTATAGAATCTGTGCCCTTTTTCCCTTTTTCTGTTCAAAAATCGGCATATAAGAACAAAGTTTTTAATTAATGAGATATCAGACAAACACTAATGATTATCTAGATAGCAAATGACATATATTGGTCTATTAAATCAAAAGATGTATCATCGAACGCCGAAAGTAGTAAAACATTAAATTAACGCAAAGGTAATTAAAAGAAACGGGAAGTGAATATATAAATGCAATAAATAATTCGTGACAGGACATTTAGTTACATGAAATTACATATCTTGCTTTCAATTAACGTTGCGTACGCTTCGTTATAAAAAATTGTTCGGATTAGTGTACTACCCACACGAAACTTAATAGTACTAGACGTTTAACCTTATATGGAAATGTCATTTTCGTTTTTAAAATACTTGCATAACATTAAATATAATAAGTTCCATGATCCCTCCACCAAACGTCAAAAGTTTCCTTTACTTTGAATATTTTCACACTCTTCTCTTTTCTTTTCCAGTTTCGTTAAAATTAACGAGGCTGTCTGCTTCTAATGGCTGTCAAACACACACTAAATGACGTAGCTTGCTCAAAATATGACAGTCTATTAACATATAGATAGTTGTAAAGTGCAGAATTCAAGGAGGTCCATTGTCCCAGTTGGCCTTATCACATTGCGATCTATAAGATCTTTTGTGCATACCAAACATGCTAGAAGCTAGGTCTGCATCTGGTCAGGATCTAAGTAGACCTGTTTCAGGTTTTCGAGGCGTTGACCTTTATGCCCTGGTACCCTCAATAAAGTTACTTTGTTCTGCCTAGTCAGTTGTTCGAGGGATTGTTTGCAGTTCCAGATTGTTTTAGACTTTGGAGCCTTCAAAGCAGAGCCTTACTATCAGACGCAGTAAATGTTCTAGCTGCGATGGGGCGTTTTTTGAAGCACTCTTATATGTTTGAGTGTTTCCCAGGGTTGATATCCTAGTATTAGGACCTGTAACCTCAATTCCTACTCCTCGATTTGTTCCCCATCAGTGGAATAAGCGAGGGCACCTGTCATAGTAGTTAGAATCATTTCGTTGTGTGTTAACTCACGGTCGCTAATAAAAACATCTAAGGTGAGTTTGTGTTTCACAGACATGAAGTCTGTGAGCATCTTCATGGATTGGGTTGCTCCAACACTTACTATCTCAAGATGTCTCGTTAGATCGCCGGGTTTCAAAGATTTAGCCTGAGTTAGCCCATGAGCATTTTCCAGAGCGATCCTTCGTAGTGGAGGAAGATCTATCATTATCTCTAAGGCTGCGCTGGAGCACAATCTTATTGCACCCGTGATTCCCATGCAGGCTAGACGGTGCTCTTTTTGCTTTTTGTCACGTTTTTTTGCTCCACTAAATCAAGTCAGCATAGGTGACAATTGGTCTGTCATGACTGCGCGCGAAATTCAAAAATTCACCACGTATGTTAATTATAATTATTAAATGTTCAATTATTTTATTTTTCATTTAATGAGGATTCTCCGTTTATTTATGTGATACATTTATTGAATTCTTGGGAGCGGTAAGAGAAGTTCGTTTCACCACTGTTTTGTAACCTCTCCGTAAAGTATTTTACAGAAACGGACCGTGTTAAAGCGTAACAAAAATATTTTCATGGTATACTTCTGTAATTAAACGGTGGACTTCGAGTTTGTTTGGGTTGTTAACATTTTCCGAATACTTGTTGGATTCCAAGACACCTTTTGTATTGTCGATTTGTTGGGTTTTTAAATGAATTAACTGTTTTCGTTCCTTCTGTTAAAAGTTAGTAAAACTTTGGGTGATTCCTCAATATACAGGGTACAGCAGATAAACCGTTGATTAGAAAGATCTCCTGAGAAAGATAATTGGTATGGGAGATTTTCTAAGGGTGGAATATTTAATTAAATTATTGCTATCTATTTTTTACTTAGTTACGATACCTTCAAAGCTCGAGTTCTTTCTAATCGTTGGTATATTTTCCATTACCTGTATACACTGTATTTTAACGATATATCTGTATTAATTATATTTATATTAAAGGTATTGAATTAACTGAAACACCAATCAATAATGGCTATTAAAATCGGACGTATCTATCAATATTTGGTTCATTTTTCTATTTTAATGCAATTTCTTTGTTCATTGTTAGTTTGGAAACATAGTTAAAGCGTCTAACATTGCTCCATCAAAACAAGCGCATTGTCGATTAATCAAACTGGTATTGGTCGCCCATCAGAGAGGCTAATCGGGCTTAAAAAATAAACTAAAACCTGTGACGGTATTTCCAGTGTATGCCCGTTGCATCCAAAGGGATTAAAAATTTGCAGCCTCGACTGTTATTGATGGTAATTGCTTTAGATTCGATATTCAGTTAATTTATATGTAGGGATTATACCTTTACGAGGTCCAATAAAAAAAATGCTCTATACTCAACATCAAATATCCTGATAATGCTCCTCTTTTTTCCTCTTTCTTACTTAGAATTGAATAAAAAATAAGGAAAAACTTAACAGAGTGATTGGAAATTAAAAGATTCTATTATTTTATTTCGAACTAGTCTTGTATATGGAGGATTAAACAGTTTTATGGTTGGAAATATAAACTGAAACATAATCGAGATATCGATAGAGATTCAAAATATATAATTGATGGAGAAATGCAATGATACGATGCAAATCGTATTCCGTTTATATTACCTACGAACGTCGGTACGTAGATTTGAATAGTAATTTGGAAAGTTAATTGACCGATCATAAAGGTGTACGGTATTCCTCTCGGGCCGTTGACGTTGGAATTTACTCTAATTCTCTACCGCGATATGTTATATACGTAACTATGCAGCTTCCTTTGCTTAATAGACGATCTAGGAGGTGCTTCAGATGACAACTTCTCCATGAACAAGAATATAATACAAGAAGAAAATTCCTTTTGAACAAGTGAATAAAACTTAGTTTCTATATCAAAAATTCAATTGAAAAAGCTAAAACACGAGTTCGTCGCCCTTGTCGACGTTTTCCTATAATTGGTATACTTTTTCCTTTGATCAAAGGAAAAAATTGGCACGGGCGACGAACACCTACTTCCTACTTCGGACTGTTCCTCCAATATCATAGTTTATGTTCGCCATGTACCAAGTTTGTTTTTGTCCTCTTTGTGGTCCCAAGGACTGGTTCTGGTCCATCTCTGTATCTGTAGAGTGTAGAGGTGAGTTTAGGCCCACAAGTGACCCATTGTACGTCCTCCCAAGGAGTTGTCCTCCTGGGCCATCGTCCAACCTGTCCTTTAGAGGAAGGTGGACAGATCACTAGGAGACATCTCCTTTTAATCGGCAGGTGTAGGCCAAGTCTCACCTAACACACACTCTCTCATTGACGATAATTTCGAGCACTCGCATAGTGACAGTTTGCTACCTTCGATTACAAGGCCCTGTTCATCTCAGGGTGGGATTCGAAATAAAAAACTGATTCAGTTGAATGTTGATTTAATATATAAAATATTGTTGGTTATTATATGACTACACCAAAAACAAGGCCTTGCCTACTAATTGTACGCCAAAAACTCCCTAAAGGATTTCCGCTGTACCACACTATTTATGTGAAGTTAGCTTTCCACAATTATTTTAGGTTATCAAAAAGGTATGCACCAATTTATAACTATAATGAAAAGTTTTACACTATCCAATCTAACCTTAGGGGTGGTTGGATACAGAACAATATTAAAGAAATACCCTTTGTATGCATACGCTGGTTTACACACTCTAGTGATGGTACTATTTGTTATTACTTAAATCTACAAGTTGTCCTCAACAGAGGGTAAAGACACCAGGAAAACTAAAGTTCCTTAGAGTAAGGTATGACAAAATATTCTAGTATAATACTTAGTTTTATAACTATGCTTGTTTCCTAGACAAATGTGATTTCTACTCAAACCCCTGGATTCCTTGTTAAAAGTAAGGTATGAAGGTTACCTGTTAACAATCGGGTGCTGTGGTGTGTCCCTCCAAAAGAACTGGTGGTGGCTTACTATATCCTAGAGGTAGAGGTGTATCCGATATGATGACTGGGTGTAGATGATGTACCTTATCGATGATGTTGATGCAGGAATGAAATGAAGATATCGATGTATAAAATAAAGCAAAAGAATGAAGAAATAACCAAAGAAAGAAGATAGATAGAAGTAAGAAGAAAGAAGAACGAAGAAAGGAAGAGACCTAAAAAAGGAGCTTGTGTAAGTATTTGGTAATAATTATTAAATCTCATGAGGGTTGAGTATAGTAAACTGACAAATTAAACTCACCGTAGAAGTTGTGGGGCCTCAAAGTGGTTTCGCCTACGGATGTGGAGACAGGAATTTAAGCTGAGCCAAATTAATATGTAAACAAAATAACCTTTAACCCTTTTATATTTTCCAATTACTAACTTTTATGATCTGGTGATCATCCTATGTTCAAATAAAGTATTCTGTAAATTTAGAATATAAATATTTGACCTATTATAGCTTATACTGTTCTAAAGAATAAGTGGTAAATACTTATTTATTATTCTTAGGTGCCCTTCAGGGAGACGCTTGAGAAAAGTGAAAGGATTCCTGATACATTAACTGTATTAATCCTACTTAGAACAATCAGGATCTGTTTTTGATAAACTAGCAGTTGGTAGGTACAGAGTTTATTTTTGGATGTTTGAAAGAGAGGCACAAATCATTCTTTGTCCCGTAACAAGTTTCGTCTTCCTGTTCACACATCATTCATAAAGGTGTGTCCACTAGCCCCATCTATGGAGATGTTTCCTTAGCTGACAGTGGCCAGTCAGAAATCCTACTGTTAAATTTAGGTTTATCCTGGTCATCGCCAAATATTTCTTCGACGCCAGCTACCCAGGGTCACCCAGGGTGATCCTGGCAAAATTGCCTCCCTTCATTTCATGCCATCTATTTAGGGATTGAGCATGGGTGTAACGTTTAGATAGTTCCGCAATTAACGTAGGTATCGCTGGGTGTCAAAAGTCTTAGTCCAGCCGCTTCCCTGGCTAAATAATCCTTCCTTCCTTTTCTGCTTAGTTATTTTGTGGCAATTGAGATACCAGCCAGTTCTGTTTGAACCACGCTGGTCCAACATATATTGTTGCTGAACCTCTTCTCGTGATTTCATCAGCTTGTTAATTCCCAGAAATATTGTTATGTTCCGGCTCCCACACATCACTTTAGTGCGGCCTGCCAGTTCATTTAGTTCTTTCTAGCATTCCTCTACCAGACTCAGTCTGGATGTTACCATGGGCAGCAAGGACTCTCACTGCTGCTCCTGTCGCTTCACCAGTATTTTACCCGTCTGTGCACCAGGTCTCAAAGCGTCTCTTATAGAATAGATATATGTTTTTCATATATAGTCTTAAACCATTCTCAATAGTTTCTTCATGCCATTAGCCATATTTGTTGGACCTCTTCCCAGGACATTTTACAGAATTTCTAGTAATCCCCAATTCACTTTTCGTGGTATTAGATGGAGCTTATACATATGCTACCCTTAAATAACTTAAAAACGAGTTTTCTCATACAATGTGTTTAATAAAATGCGTGTTTTTGGGAAAAATAACGCACTCATTCTGTATTTGAATTGTCAGTTAACCCTTAGATACCTGCTAACGTAATTATGAAGTAATCCTTTAGACATGTCGCAACTGGACTGTTAATACTCACAGTCCGACAAATCCAGACAAAATCCGACTGAATATCCGTTTACGTTATCGACCTCTCTATGACCCTAACACATAGTTATGCATCAAGGAATTAAGTGTGGAGAATTCCCCGACGAGATCCAGTCAAATATGTCAGTGGTGTATCGTACGTTTATTTCAATTGATACATTTTCTAGCTGGTAATCGATTGAACTTTCTACGTAAAGATTCTATGCACCACAAGTTACACCTGGAAGATTTCCTGAGAAACCTTTCCTAAAAATAAATATAAAATCTTCAACCTGTTCGGTATGTTTTGATTAATATTGAATCCAACGCCTTTTTAACTGCAAGCCACTGGGAACCACTGAAGTGTGGGCCAAGTACGGGGTAGGAAATGCATCGGGGGAGCCCTAATTCATCCCATTTAAGCCCGTTGCGGTGGCAGAAGTCCGGTGTTGCCACGACCATTGCCATTGATTGGCAGCGAATCGCGTCAACTCGGCCCAAAGGGGACATTAATAATGCACCCCGTGGGGATTCGTTATAAAGTATCGTAAATCCAAACTGAATCTGACAATCTCGCTTTATAATAGATACTGAGGTGTAACAGTATTTTTTGTACAGTGATCTACTCTTCGATTTAAATTTGGTATCGGAAGATTTCATCTTTAATTTAAAGCATAAATAAATTTATATTAATAGTTACAATGGACTATCAGGAGCGTTTCTAGGGCAGAAAGGGAGAACTATAATGACAGAGCAGATATGCCCCACCAAACCCACCTACAAAAAATTAAATGACAACCCCCTACTTGTAATACGTCGCTGTAAAGCCCGTGTAAAAAGCTTTCCAACGGTGTAAGTAACAATTATACAGGGTGTCTTTATCCATACGACTTTTCTGTTAATTTCATTTACAGACAAAATTTTATTGAAAAAAGTAAAGTTTAACGATATTATTTCCTTTTATAAGATAGTGGTAATACGGTGAAATTTATACGTATAAAATTAAAGTTGAAATACCACGTAATTCCTATGTTTTTACGGTATTAACCGTGTTTTATTCGAAAGAATGAATTGGAATAAAAATGTCATATTTATGCAGATACGGCCATACTTTTAGGAAGTTTTCTATGTAACATGTGCACGTCGTTTTTACATCTATCATTGCAGTCTTCTTTCGTCGCTATCATCCCGTTTTCTTTACTCTTTTCAAATATTCACCGGTTATGGTTTGCCACACAAATCTCTGGTTATTTAAAATAATGTTTTACAGAACACTCGTTTTTTGTATTTTTCCTTCTGTGTGTATGTGCTAACATCAGCAGAAACATATTTTCCGTGATCATATTAAATTTGAAAGAATTGTTCACTTTTTTATTGCTTTTGCATCCCATCCTTTTGTGGTCTACATTTACTGAGACCTAAAAGATATATTTATATATAAACACATTTTTATTTGAGCATAAATCATTAAACAAGCATTAAAATTTATACAAGGAGCATTCCTAAACCAAAAACCTACTGTCAATAATGCCACGAGCTAGGACAAAAACTAAGCGAAAGAAAAACGATGAACATCCTACACTAGCACCATCAACCAGCTTCAAAAACAAACACCAACGCTTCTCCGACTACTAATGGAAACACCTGTCAATAATCAAGTCCGATACAGCTCGAAAACCTGTAAGCAGATATCAGAAATGAGGTCTCACGAAATTTTCCAGCTAATCTTTAAAATCGTGCCCCTCCTGAGTGCCCTGCCTCCCATTCCCATTATTATTCTCGAATGGCCCACCTTATCAATTTCTTCTCAAGTCTTCTCCATACGCAGCGGACCAATCGCCAGTCAGGTCGATAAAGAACTCTCAGTCCAAAGTACCAACGGCAATTTAACCAAACTTCTACCAAAATTTCAACCACACTTCAAATAATTACATCTTCGAAACCTTCCGCTCAAGTACTGCCCTTAGAAGGATCTCTTTAACCTTCTGAGCAATACTGAGAGTTTAAATCGTATATTTGATATCCAAGCCCTCCTCAAAAGTCCGAGGAAAATCGACATTAAAAATCTACAAACAAACATTCAGCATGCCACCAGCGACAACCGTGAGGTACGCATTCTACCTTATCATCAATCTCCTGCTTCCTGGACCAATCCTTCTCGACAATATTCTCCTTTGTAATCTCCGGAGTTGACATAACCATCCTAAACGAAAAAAGTGCAGTTCTCTTCATCGACCTACAAATTGATTTCAAGAAGTGCTGGAAAAGGAAAATCATCAGAGTGATCACTGACTGAAACACCAGACCCTCTTCAAAAGTATCTTCCTTCACGGCCTAAATCATAGATGTGAGCCGTCAAATGCCAACTATCTTCTTCCTTTACCCAAATATTGTACCATTATTATGAATAAGTATCGAGGATCATTCTTCACTGTGACTGACCAAAAAGTCAAATTGCTGGATCATCCCCCATACAGTCATGATTTGGTACGTTCGTTTCATTCTTACTGCAACTCATTACGAATGCCTGGAATGCAGCGTTATTTCCGTATTGTATCCATCATAAAACTGAATGTTTATCCACAATGATGGCCGTAAACATTTTGTAAAGTTAGCGGCAAACGCTAACGAATGCGTCGGTGGTAGCGTAAACAAATGACAACTAGTGCCCTTTATACGAACGACCAATTTTACGATTTTATAGCACATGAGAGGAATATAACAGTTATAGGTTATTACCTCATTGGTTATATATATATATATACATATACATCACGGAATCTGTGGAGATGGAATACAAATTATTAGATTTATGGTTTATAAAATTTTGTCGGTGTATTTTTGATACTATATTGATCCTTGCGCTTTTAACGGACATTTTTATGATCTCATGCTGTGTTTATAACATCCTTTAAGACATAAAATAATACTATAAGCTAAATATATTCTTCCACGCATCAGCTGGAACATGATGAGCTCAATTTTCTGATGCCGTATTTTTTTATGCACCAAATTCCCTTTCGATCCTGTAACATCCTATATATTTTATTCTTAATTTGGAATAGTATTTTATAGTGCATATGCGCCAATTACACAAATCTCTCCCACAGCTTCTCATTTTAATAAAACCCTCAGTAAAAATTAATACAATCGCTGGCCGTACATTTTGGTCCATATGTGCATTACGGCTCTACCGTACAAGAATTAGTTTCGTTTATTACGGTTTTAATTTGACTCTATTAAATTTAATTAAAAGCAATTAACAAACTAGAGTATGTTCACACGTTTACACCGAATTCTTCAATACCCAAAAAATCGATAGAATTTTTATTCGAAGTATGACAGGAAAATAATAGTTGAATCATGAATTTGGGACACCCAGTATGGGTTGAAACTAAACAATTTAAAGTGGAAATTCACGCCATCGGAAAGTGTAAACAGTTTCATAACGACAATTTAATTTATTAAAATTCGCATACTGATGCTTTGATGCAAATGTCACTTTGACAGAGGCAAAAATTAATCTGCATGTTCATATTTACTAGTACTTTTTTCACTTAATCATTATTTTTATCAAATTAATAGTTTGACAACTAAATTAGTCAAATTCCAACGACGTACAGTTCAATTCATCTCGAGCTGCACGTAATGCTAATAAACGTAAACGGAGAAACGAAAAAAATTATCACATTTTGGCGTTTGAATTAGCTTGGCGTGAGAAGAAGCAGCCGAACATGAATGGAATAACCCTCTATTTCTCAGAAGAGGTTAAGTACCTAGGAGTCATCCTTGATAAGGAAAGGAATTTACTGGAAAAATACTCCTTGCCAAAAACTGGCGAAAAGTTTATTACGACCTTCTGTTCGCTACGCTAAAATTCTCTTGGAGCTCTGATCTCAGAGTAATTAGAGACATTCTCACTGGACTCTGTAATATGGTCAAAGTAAACAGTGGATCATACAGATTCTGCGATGTTGCAGATGAGAAAGCAGAACATATTCTCTGTAATCGCAGGGTGATTGTTCACCTTGAACACCTGGTACAGGTCTACTTTTTTTTCGGGCCGAGATAGGAAACTCATGTTCGAATGGGTCCGGGACCCAAACAGTATTTTACTCATCCCCAAGGGGATGCCTACCTTCCAAACCAACCTCAAACTCGCCGTTACCCCCGTCTCAGAAGCACTACCCTATACTTCGAAACGGGCGGCGGCCCTCGCACACTCTCCGCTCTCACCGTCGTCTTCTCCCTAACTTTCACTCCTACTTCTCATGCCATTGAGTCGTTCTCTCCCCCTAACCATGATCTCTACTACGCCACTTACCTCCATCCATTCCTCTTCCCCCCTCATCATTATCTCCACCATGCTCTCCCAATACACCGCCTCCCCTAGTGTCCTCTCCAACTTCTTCAGCACTTCCTCGTTCCTCCAGCATCTAAACACATGCCCCACATCATCATCCACTTCACACCTCTCGCACACTCCAGTCTCTATTTTTCCAATCTTGTGTAGGTACCCTACTCTCGACCCATGTCCAGTGAACACCTGTGTAAAGAAGTAGTTCACCTTCCCGAATTTCCAGTCCATCTAATCTCTCCTATTCCCAATCGCTCCTTTTAGCGCGCCCTCATACTCCTCCCAACTTCTCTATATTTCTGTACTTCCTCTCTGGTCGCACCCCTCCAGCGTTTATTTCTGGCTCTAGCCATCACGTCCAATAGGTAGGTCCTGGACTTCTCAATTCATCTTCATCATGTCCAAGTCCCCTTTCTATCTCCTCTCTTACTTACTTCCTCATACTCTCCGCCTCGGCCTTCTTCTACCTCCATCCCCACTCTAACGATAATTCCTTTCCCCCTTTCCTTATATCCGTCTCCACATACCTATGTAAGCCAAGCTTTCCTCATCCTCCAGCACCCTCCAACTACTCACTACTTCCCCCAGCCATTCATCACATGCTGTTATATCAATGAATGACGAACCCCCGTCACCCCTCACGAAGGTGGGCAGTAGTCCATCATTTAGCTTCGCCAGCCCGTTGGATGTCAACACTTCCTCTAGGATCTCTCCTGTCCGTTTTCTCCCCCCCCCCTCCATGCAGTATTCTTAGAATTGTAGTCCCCTGTCACCATTCTCCTAATGATCCTCCTTTTCCCTTTTAACAGCCTCAGATCGTCCACCAATCCTGTCATGCTCCTCTCATATTCTTCATGGCTGACATTTGGGCTTATATACACACTGTACACCACCATGTCTCCCATTCGCACTACCACCCATCCGTTTCCTTTCCTCACTTCACTCTTATTCCTGCCTCTCCTGTATCATCCATAATCAGGTACAGGTCTACCTAAAGCCTGATTATATAACAGACCCAGATCCAATGTGAATAGGCTTTCTCAAACGAGTTACTTGTATAAAATTGGACAGACCATTTTCCTATAGGAGGAAGTTGACAAAAGGGTATGACTAGGGCAGTATTTAATTTATTCATGATTTAATTGATTTATCCGATGTCGCATTTTAAATAGTTTAATTGCAACCCAGATTCGCCAAGTAAAATACAAACCTCTTGTGCAATAATTATAAGTGGGAAATTTCTAAATTCACTCGCGTAGTCGAAATCATCGACAAACAAGGAAAAGTATGCGCTACCCACAAAATAAATGAACTAACGTTTTGTCGGTAAAAAGTTTTCCCCAACTTCTGAAGATCCGCAACACTGTCCAGTTATTTACTAAAGTATTCGAGTCCAACAACGATGCGGTTAGGTTTAGCGTTTAGGTATCGATCGGGGCTTAATATTATAATTTTAGCCAATTTGTCCTCCAATAGAATTCCGGTAATGGCATCACCAAACTAATAATGCTTTGCTCTAACTCTCTGTACTACGAAGGGCGAAGGGGCATGAGAATATCGGGGAGGACGTAGATTGGGTCTCGGAGAGATTATTTCAATTTTCTGATGGAATCGCTTGTGTATGTGTGTGTGTGTCTGTGTGTATTATTTCAGATTGGTATCAGAGGGAACAGATAGGGAATACAAAGTAGATATTTGACGTTCAACTGAGAGATCAACTGGAACTTTCAGTTGATAAAGAACAGACACAATTCCCTTAATGGAATTATTTATCGTATAAATGTATTAAACTAGTCGATGATAAATTGCGGAAAACTATTTAAACAAATATTTGAAGTACTAGGTCGAATAAAAAAATATGGATTTACCAACAAGCGAAGATTCTAAGTTGAATAAAAGATTCAACTCGAGAGATTGTGGAGTATTAGAGAATAAAAAGGTACCTATAGTAAAATTTAAAATTATTTTCCGCATTAATATATTCGCCTTGGGAAATCAGAACACAACGTATTTGAATTTCTATTACATCTCCGAATCCATTATAAAGTGGGATTATCAGATTTACTTCGATATATTAGATTCCATATACGATCTCATTTTTAAATAATGCCTTTCCAATTCCAATTCTAAATAGAACTTAAATAAAAAAAAATATTATGCTAGATCCGTATACTGAATGTCCCAGAAGTTCGTACCAACAACCGAAATTGGTATCAAACTGCCAAAAAAATACTCTCCTTAATGGAAATACTCTTTCTTTGGTCTGGATCGCTGGTCATTCTGGTATGGTTAGCAGCAAAAAGGCAGACTCCCTTGCGAGGGGTTTTGCCAAAAAAAAACACTGAATACCTGGATAGCAAGAATAATTTTATGCTTCTGTCACAATTTAATGGAATTTGCTTTTAAGCATCCTTCGAAGAATGTCTCCAAAGTAGTGTTGGACTACAGCAGGTATATGTAGTCCAACAAGCCTTTTGTCAAGCCACTGTCGTCTGAATAATAATGGAAAGACTCAACAAAATCACTCTGGTCTGGATCGTTGGTAATTCTGGTATGGTTAGCATCAAAAAAGCAGTCTCCCTTGAAGGAGTTTTGCAAAACAAAACACTGAATATCTGGATATCAAGGAGAGTTTTTGACTTCTGGAAAACCTTACTGGGATTCACTTTTAAACATCCTTCGAAGAATGCCTCCAAAGTAGTGTTGGACTACAGCAGGTATATGTAGTCCAACAAGCCTTTTGTCAAGCTGCTGTCGTCTGAATCATTATGAAAAGACTCAACAAAGTCACTCTGGATATTCTGGTATGGTTGGCATCAAAAAGGCAGACTCCTTGAAGGGGTTTTGCCAAACAAAACACTGAATATCTGGATATCAAGAAGAGTTTTAGACTTCTGAAAAAACTTACTGGGATTCACTTTTAAACATCCTTCGAAGAATGTCTCCAAAGTAGTGTTGGACTTCATCAGATATATGTAGTCCAACAAGCCTTTTGTCAAGCCACTGTCGTCTGAAACATAATGGAAAGACTCAACCAAGTCACTCTGGTCTGGATCGCTGGTAACCTGTATGATTAGCAGCAAAAAGGCAGACTCCCTTGGAGTGAGACTTGGACTGTCGTGACGTCTTTGTTTCGAAGATGATGAAACAGCAGAATCATGTATCTGATGTTTGGGTCACTCTTTCTCCAACAGACCTGGAATCTCTTTTTGGCACGAACACCTGGTACACCCTGTATATATTTGCTCGACCTGGAAATTCCCTTTTAAATATCTTTGGTTTTTAACTTTACACCGAAGAATAACATTTAAATCCAGAGCTTTTCTAAAAGCATGCAAATAAATCTATTTTTCAGCGAATGTCTTCGGTTTTTTTTCCGAAAATGGAGCGCTGAACAAAAAAAACTTTTTACTACCATTCTATCCAGACAACATGAGACAGCCAACGGCTTGATTTACTTAAAAAATTCACATTCTTATATAACGTTATATATTACTTTGTTGTTTACTCCTATAGTCCGGGGATCAACTTTTTTTAAGGCACTTCCTGTAGTGGTGATGCTGTTTTTTTTTTATATTCGACCCTAATTTAATTCATTCCTTATCTCCCCAGAGATATTTCAGGCCTAGATAAAGAGATTTTGATTAGATCTTCTAATTATCTTATTCAATTTCCTCCTAGTTCTGCGTTTTCCTTCAACAGGTTCTTCTTCTTTCTTTAACGCTGGAAATAAATTTACTCTTTAATGTTTTGAATTCTTTTCGATATCAACTACCCGTACTAACGTAATATATTACTGTGTTGTTGCCCTTAGAGATTCTACCAAGTAAATGAAGCTGTCTTAACGAAATCTAATTTCGGTGATGGAGTCAGTGTCATAAATTGTTCTCCAAAAACAGAATTGCCTAAACTGTTAGTTGTAAATTGTTTTATATAAAGTGTTACTGTAGATTCATATCAAAGATGTTTAGGATAAAAAAAATACCCAGCGTGAAGTTTCTTTTTAATTTTCAAGAAGGAGTAAATATATTATTTTTTTATGAAAGATATTGTTTTGTACGAAGAGGTTTATCTCCTTGTGCACTATAAATTTAAGGTAAATTATACCTTCATTAAAATTTTAATCATTAATCTAAGCAATTACGGCTTGAACCTTGCAAGTCATCAATAGTTCTTAATGCATACCTAATAGTTTTTGGAAATATAATAATTAGAAAACTTTTCACTCTTCCTTAAATATGAAGTAGAACGGAGTCGACAAACAGCAAAAATTTAACGACGTTCGAAATCACAAACTCCAAGAAATTAATTAAATTTAAGTATTTGAAGAATGCGTTTCCGGAGTCTTCAAACATTAACTGGTTTTCCGAGTTTATAATACCATTTCCTTTGATTAAAAAGTAAAAATCACTCATTGGAACATCCCAAATATAAAAGATAAGTTATTTGATTTTTTTTTCAAAGGTATCTAGCTAACGAAGTTCTTCACTAAATCCAAAAGACATTCTGTAATTTTCTGTAGAAATCAGTAATAACAGATTTCATCAAATAGTGATTTGACATATCGCTCTGACAGCAGCTATAACGTCAATTTAAGATTGTATTTTTCATTATTCCACTAGTGGATAAAGAGTTACTTTATATGCTTCATAAGTGTGGATAAAACTCCAGTTATAGTGTGATTGTGGATAAAGAAAATTATGTATTTTCATGAACAATATTTTTTAATGACCCCCGTAGATCACCAAAATCTTGAGGTCGCTAATTGCGAATTATTGGTTCACTTTTTGAAAAACTTTCCTAGTTGTCTTTAATTATTTTTTTCTCTCTCGAGACCTCCTCCTATTCCATCCCTGTCTGGATGTCTCCATTAAGATACTTTTAGGTAAATTAAAATGTTTGGTACGAAAGTAGCGTTTCAACTCATTAGGAAAAAATGTTTAATAAGGCGAAAATACGTGAAAATGCAGCGGTGAGATTTTGTAAAATATATTTTCCATTAAATTCAGTTGATACTTTTTATTTAATTCAGAAGCAGCGTTTTAAATAAAGTTGGTATTAATTAATTGGATGTAAGCAAAATCATTTGAAAGAGGAAACTGGCGTAAATTACTGGTTTTACACTAAACCGCACAAAAAAGAGCTACCAACGATCAAAAAACCTACAATTACAATTTCATAGCTCTATCTATTCATTCGTTTCGAAGATAACGACTTGGTGTTATACTTTTTCGCCACCCAGTATTTTGAATAAACAAAATATGATTCTACAAACGAAAATTCAAATTTTATCATAGTTATAAATACCTTTAATTGCTGCATGCTAATATTATATTTCAAAATATCGAATTCATTGTAAAGTTCAACTAACAGAAACCAAACAAACGTTCATTCTAAATTATGAACGCATCTAGGAGTCCTTTCGCTACTGAAATAACCGCAAGGGAAATCACTATACGTTTTAATTGATGTTTCATTGTGGATCGCTCGAAATAAAGGAAGATTACATAATAGCAGTTTATATAACAATTTGCAAAATAAACATGTTTTTTGCACTAAATGTGAAGTTTAGTGTGGAAATTTAGTGTTTTCCACCGTGTTTACCTATACACAAGATTCTGTCTGATTCTCTACCTTCAGACGTTGAAGAAGTTGCAAAAGTTATTGAAGCAAATTTGCTGCCAAGTAAAGGCGGATCCATGCTACGCACATTATCATTATATTATGATTACATTTACATTGGAAAAAGTTAATTACTATAGTTTCCTATATGATGTTCATGTAATCACATTATAAAATTTCAATTATACTTTTGCATTAATTTCAACTATAAATTATAATTACATTATATTTTTAGTGAAAACCATGAAATCGCATGCGCCAAAAATATTTCAGATGTTTCCCAGGTTTGTTTTGATTTATGTTTTGGCAGTTCACCTTCCAATAGCTCTAACAGATATCTGAAAACTCTTGTGGTCATCCTAGGATAGCTGAAAAACTCTTCCTCCTCGTTATTTAGCATGTACTTTACAAGTCTTTCATTTTGACCATGTTTTAAATTATTTTTTTGAAAAGGTCTGGCACCATAACGACGAAACTGTCTCCTTCAATCAGGCCTATTCTAAGTGGCAGTCAAACAACTTTATAACAACTGACTGACAAGCAATTCTAGATAGTAACTTTTTAACCACTTTCAATAAAATTGCTATTCTGGTGACTACTAGTGGTTAAGAAGAATGATTAGTCACTATTATAGGGTAAATCGACCTTACTTTTCCACTAACAAGTCTGACAACTCATAAAAGTGAGGTTAGAAG
The DNA here is from genome assembly GCA_947563755.1 of Lochmaea crataegi. NCBI lineage: Eukaryota > Metazoa > Arthropoda > Insecta > Coleoptera > Chrysomelidae > Lochmaea > Lochmaea crataegi. The sequence goes on along the minus strand of OX387426.1, from coordinate 5,887,958 downwards.
AATATTTTGTTATTAGTGGGGGTGTTTTGTGTTGTTAATCGGGCTATCGGTGACCGGAGGGTGTTATTTGTTTTATACGTAAACATTTCATTATATTTTTTTAAAATTGACCTTCACCCATGTGAAATGGATTGCTCTGATCCCTGAAATTTCTTTGAATAATTCTGACCCGATCACTAGAAAAATATAAGGTTTTATACTATATTTACGATTTTTAATATAATTTTATACATACTCATTGTATGTAATTTCATGACCTAACAAAATGTTCATAATCCACGGATCCATCTTCCTACCACCACACTTCTACCTTTCTCTGACAGTTGCTAACGTTAACAACCACAGATATTGTGGTTGCTCAGAAACATCTATAAATTAACTTTAGTAACTACTGGTTGCCTCTACAGAATACCAATTGAAGACAAGTGGCAACCTAACCACTGTCCTAGTTCTAAACTACTTGCTCAGTAGCAACTTTGCGATACAGAATAGGGCCGTATATCGAGCAACCACTGATAATTTCAAAAGTAGTGAAGCTGATAATATTCCAACACGTTTTTGCCGTGAGAACCTCATAATTTCCAACCGAATTTCCAACACAACAACAAACAATTCAAATATGACATTTATCAATTGCCAGTCTTGTCACTCTTGTCAGCTTATGCGCATTTGCAAATCCATAATTGAATCGTATTTTATTGTAATGTTAGGGTTTAAAGGTGTGGATAGGCCTCTCAATTGGTGGTGTTGCTGGTCACACGGAGGGTCATCTTAATGGAATAAAACAACTACTTCTGGCACTGGGATGAGTTCTATATATTAAACTACTGTACTACTATACATTACACTACTTAAGATTACTAACTATATATACGTACCTAGCCGTTTAGCATACTTATAATTAAGGATTACTGATTACTGATGATTAATTCATCTAGATTGATTTATTATTGACTGCTCACTGATCGATCTATTATTGATTTTTTACTGCGCTGTCGCTTGTATATTCATACGACGAGTCAAGTTCACCGTAAGTAAATATTAAATAATACATGTTTATGTTTATTTCACGCTCTGAACTTGACTTCGTACCTGTCGACCTTCTTACTCATATTTATGTAATATTTCAACGTTTTAATGATTTATTGAAATTAGTTTCAAGGGAATTTATTTCTTATTTAAATATTATCGTTATTTTATTATATTAGGCCAAAAGGCACCACATTATCATGAATTATATAATCATATACGAAGACCTATGAATTTAATCCGCTTTGCGGTCTCGGGTTTTTATCAATTTATTGTGCATTCAACTATTTTCCAGGCAAAATTATGCTCAAAATATTTCGACATTTTAATCGATTTAAATTTATACGGCTAGATTATTTCCCGAATAACCAACAACAAATAATTTTATATACATATGATTTATATATATATGTCTAAATATGACGTTTTCATCAATTTGACGCGCTTAAACGAGCCTTGAGATTATTTAATAACTTATTTAAACAGATTTCGTTCAAAAAATATTGTGTCTGATTGGTCTATTTCATGATGAAGGAAATAATCATGGTAATAATTTCTACATGAAAAATGAAGAATGTTATACCAGTATAGAAACAGAATATATCTTGAAATACAAGTCCCGATATGGGTAAGTTTAAAATTCTTGAGATTGCTTTCGGCTATTAAGTATAGTATTTGTCTAACACCTTGGAAAAAATATACATCACGTTTCTTGAATCCAAATTCCACTATTTATATATATAAAAAAAATAACCGTCTCGATATAAATTATTCAAATATTCTCTTTAAGGAATTTTTACATAAGCATAATATAGCCGGGGCAGTTTTTAATATAATCTAATGCGGTTTCGGTAACGTTTTTCGTTGGGTATTAAAACCGCAAAATTAAAAAATGCTCGGTATCCAGTGTTAATGACACACAATGGCTGATATCCTACAGCCACCGAGCCATGCCGTCGGTCGCGTTCATTGGGTTTCATTCAGACCCACATTATCTATGCTGTCAGTGTCAGAATGAATTACATTCACTGACGATATAATTTATTTACAACTTAGTCCTGTAACATCCCCATCCTTCTCTCTCTTTTACTCTTTCTCCCTCTTTATATTTCTGTCCCAATTTCATGTTCGCCAAATTTCATAACTTTTTGCTAATGCTGCGGAAAGGCGACCGCTTTGCAGACCCGTAATCCAATATTCGGCTTTCCTGGATTAATCCCGTTGGTAGAAGTTGCCGAAAAGGACGAAAATACGTCGTATTTCGCTTTTCCTGAAACAATTTTGGTACCAAAACTATTTTTTAAATTGTTACGACTACCGGGAATTCCCATTTTTACCCTAAAAGTTTGTTGGTTTCATCCATACTAGTAAAACTAAACAAAATCTATCTAATTTCTCTATTTTATGATTTCTGGGATTTTATTATGTCTTGGAGAGAATCCTTAGTGTCCAAATTACATGTAGAATTTAATGATCCTTTTTACAACCAAGGTAAAGTTCCAAGTTTAATGCTTAGTTTACACCCGCCGGTTACTCAATAAAAACGGCTTGGCTCAGTAGTTAGAAGCTGAATATATTATTAAAATTGATAATATTACTCCATAGAATGAGAATATATTGTGATGATTTAAAAATTGGTAGATCCAATTGTAGGTAAATGACCTGAAATTATAGAAAGTTTTGTTTAATAAAACAATTATTATTAGTTAGTAACAGAATATCCCAACATTAATTAGTTTGAAACACCCTGTATTGAAAGTATTTTAGAGAGAATCAAATAAAATTAATAAATGAATGGAATAAAAACAGAAATAAAGTAAAATAATAAAAACACAGAATTATCTTTATAAACCTCAATAAATAATGTAAGAATTGACACACTATTTGTACATAGTGTAAAAATGTTGTAATCCAAACAGATTTATGTTATTAATTTAAAAATTTGTTGTGTGACAGTGTATAATCGCGAATATAATCAACCGATTAAAAAAGTGTAGTTCATAGAGGACATGGTATTAAAATAGAAATCAATAAAAATAACTCTAAAACAATTCATCAGAACGGCAAGTCGTCTGGTAAAAGATAAACAAGAAAAAAATTTAATGTTATTGATTTTGGAACGAGGAAGGAGGAAGTACAAGAATTTTGGTGGTGAAGATACAAAATTGAAAATTAAAAGAAAGAGCTTGAAAAATCAAACCAGAGAAGTGGAAAAGTTAAAAAGTACTAACCTTGTAAGAGATAACATCCATTTATTATCAACCAGAAAGCGGTAAGATTAATTTCACATATTTATACTCGATTAGAGATAGCGTTCCAGGTATTCGAAGGAAACCCGACACAATTTGTTCCAGAGAAAGTTTAATTTACTTTCTATAATAGTGTATATGACATCAGCATGCAGATTTGATGTTATTTTATATCCCACACAGCAGAGGAGTGAATATTCTTTCACACGTTGTTCCTAAAAAGAAATAACCTATAAATATTTCACACCGTAAAAACATTTACTTACCAATTGCGTATTTCTTATATGATATTTAGTTAATATTAGTAGTTATAAATTAAAAAGGAAGCTTACCTTATTAAAATAGATAATCCAAAGCAACTCAATTATACTCCTTTTCAAGAGACACATATTCATAACGTTGCCAGCCATTTTATTTCAATAGAATCATTTACAGTGTTTATGCGCATGACACAAATCTAAAGCGATTCCCTCGATTCTTGTTTGTGTTACGAGGGGAATGCGACAAGTAATTATTAGAAATTTAAACTAGAAACTACCAGAATGAATTTATTAATTACAATACAAAAAGGAAGAAAAAGGGGAGTATTTAGTTGCAGCGGAATATAAAAATTTTTAATGAAGAGGATTATAAAGGTTAAAATTTCAATTAAAATTCTTTTTCATGTTCTTATTATAAACTCAAACAATTCATCATATTAAAATTTTAAAAAAAGAATCAATTAAATTATTTTTCATTGTAAAATTAATTTGAGGGAACCGCAAACTGAGATAAAGAGTCGAAACCCTTTTTCAATAGCTAGCCGGATATACGAATAAAAAAAATAGAGTAAGTATACAAGGGGTTTCTTACAATTAAAAAAGGTGAACAAACTAATAATAATAACATAAAATTAAAAAAAAAAACACCTCACACACAATAAATCCTAACAATATCCAAATTTTTTGTTTTGACGTGATTTTTGTGTTATAATGTTTTATATATACCGTACTATTTCCACTCAAGCAAAAAGTTTAAAATTAATTATATCCAATTTCTGGTTTTCACCATAATATTTTAATTTTGTTTTTATTACAAAGTCCTTACCAGGTAGAAATTAAAACAAGAGGAAAAGTGAAATTAATCTTTATATTCCTACAGAGTAATTAAAATGTCTGAATTCGTCTCATCTGTTAGGTTGACGTATACATTTCTCCAGCACTTGAAATCATTTTGAGATTGTAATATTTTTTTCTGCTGAACGACACATTAATATTTAAATGAAATTAATTTTAAAAAATGAATTTTCTTGTTTCAGGTGAGTCTGTGTCCTTCGGTATATCCTTCAAAGCCTTCCGACATATGCACTCGCTTCGCAATGAGCAGTTACTCTCAAGGTTTGTATTACGTTATTCTTTATTTAATATAAATGCATATAAATACCGGGGTTTTCCGTAAATAATGAAAAATGATTAATACGACATAAAATTATTACCAGAGGAAACTTGAGAAAAGTCTAAGAGATTAGTAGGTAGTTCCTTTTAGAACTATTCCAGGACTTCCCCCACTTCTCAAAAAAAAAAACCATTTTTCAAGATTTTTCACAAATAAAATGATTGCCACATATAAAGTTACAGCTTGCTTTTTTCTTCTTCGACTCTGTCCGAAGCTTTTTAATATCTCATCAAACTTCCCTGGTATTATGAAAATATTAGAGATGGTAATGAAAATATAAAAATTTTTTTAAACTGTAGATACATTAACAAAAGTAAATACTTTCATAATTACCACTAGTGGAAAAAAAATTGTCGATTGCTAAGTTTTGTGAGAAAAACAAACTTGCTTGGGCGCTTCGACGATAACGAACGAATCGTAATGTCTAAACGAGGAAATGGTATGGAAATTCAGTTTCGAATCACCGTTTTCCATCGATTCTATTGAATGAGATTTTATTACAGCTATTACCAATGACACATTTGCACTGTTTTTTTTTTATATACCGATATATGACATCATTTAGGGCATGCTTTGCGTTAGAGCGCGTTTCGGTGTTGGTTTTCGCTGATATTGAATGTTTCCGTTATAGAAAAGGATTTTGCAAACATTTGTTGTGTGCTACGATCGAATTGATATTTGTCTGGTACTATTACGAACTAGAAAGCGATATTTCAAACGTTGTTGGTTCTAGTTTCACCACTTTTACTATACTTTTTTTTTTTAGTTTTCCATTATAATCTCATATAAACCTCTGAAAAGTTGTTGGGGGATTCCAATGAATAAAGAAAACCATTTGATTGATTGATTGATTGATTAATTCGGCACCACCAGTTAGAGGCTTAGAGACCTCGGCAGTAACCCTTATCATACTCAACGGTCTTTTCACTAGGTCCTTCTTGGAGAAATCCTCCCTTGGATACTCTAGTCCTAGAGTCTATATCTCCAATGAGCCAGTGCTTCAAATACGAGGATAATGTGAGAGGCTGTTTCCTCCTCTTCCATGCACAACCGACAGATAGGTTCCTCCCTATATATTCCAATTGTATGCATGTGCTTCCTTAAGGTACAGTGACCGTTGAGTAATCCCGTTACTTTCCTTATCACTCCCGAGGGTTTTTTGACCAGTTTCCTGTGTTCCTGTTTTGGCACGTGTCTCCAGTCTAGATCTGATCTGGGGACATGCTAAAGATTTCAGTGATGCCTGACTATATTTTGGCCTCTATACCCCCTTTCGTTGTTCATTTGGAAACACGTGTCGATAGCGTACATTTCTACAGATGCAAACTTCTCCAACGTGCGTGGTCATTGCACCTGGGTCTGGCACCATGGATTCCTCCTTCAATTCCTATGCCAATTTTAGATCCGTCTGTGTACCACACCAACGTTCCTTCCTGACTGTCAAAAATGGTCAAAAACTCTCAAAAATTTAAAAAATAGTCGAAAATACTCAATAATTATTCAAATTTTGGAAAAATGGTCTAAAATTGTCAAAATTTTGAAAAAATTGTCAATAATTATAAAAAACTATCAAAAATGGTCAATAATTGTTGAAAATTGTCAACATTATCGAAGAATAGTCAAAAATTTTAAAAAATTGTCAAAAATGGTCAATAGTTGTCACAAACTGTCAAAAATGGTCAATAATTGTTAAAATTTTGAAAAAATGGTAAATATTTAAAAAAACTCAAAAATGGTCTATAATTTTTAAAACTCGTCTAAATTTTTGAAAAATGGTCAAAATTTCAGGAAAATTGTCAAAAATGGTCAATAATTATCAGAACCTGTGAAAAATGGTCAATAATTGTTAAAATTAGAAAAAATCGTCAAAATTTTTGAAAAATCGTGAAAAATGATCAGTAATGGTCAAAACTGTCAAAATGGTCATTAATTGTCAAAAATTGTCAAAATTTTGAAAAAACGGTCAATTGTGAGCATTTAGAAAAAATGGTCAATAATAAGTGTAAAAATTTTGAAAAATGGTCAATAATTGTCTGAACCTGTCAGAAACTCTCAAAAATGGGGAATAGTTTAAACAATAGTCAAAAATAGTCAGTAGTTGTTAAAATTTTGAAGAAATGGTCAAAAATTGTCAAAATTTAAAAAAAATGGTCAATAATTATGAAAAACTGTCAAAAATGGTCAACAATTGTTGAAAATTTTGAAAATGTTCAAAAATTGTCAAAAATGTTCAAAAATTGTCAAAGAGATGTCGAGATGACGTTTTTTTTTACAAGTTTGTATCCCTCCCACTTATTTACGTCACTCGAAAATTGTCAGATTAGTGAAATATACTAATTGTCAAAAATTGTCAAAATTTTGAGAAAATGGTCAATAATTATAAAAAACTGTCAAAAATGGTCAATAATTGTTGAAAATTGTCAACATTTTTGAAAAATTGTCAAAAATGGTCAATAATTGTCAGAAACTGTCAAAAATGGTCAATAATTGTTAAATTTTGGAAAAATGGTCAAAATTTTTGGAAAATTTTCAAAAATGATCAGTAATGGTCAAAACTGTCAAAATTTTGAAAAAACGGTCAATAATTGTCAGAATTTTGAAAAAATGGGGAGTAGTTTGAACAATGGCCAAAAATAGTCAGTAGTTGTTAAAATTTTGAAAAAATGGTCAAAAATTGTCGAAATTTAAAAAAAAAGTCAATAATTATGAAAAACTGTAAAAAATGGTCAATAATTGTTGAAAATTTTGAAAATGTTCAAAAATTGTCTAAATTTTGAAAAAATGGTAAATATTTTAAAAAAATGGTAAATATTTTAAAAAACTGTCAAAAATGGTCAATAATTTTTAAAACTCGTCTAAATTTTTGAAAAATGGTCAAAATTTCTGAAAAATTGTCAAAAATGGTAAATAATTGTCAGAAACTGTCAAAAATGGTCAATAATTGTTAAAATTTTCAAAAATGGTCAAAAATTATCAAAATTTTTAAGAATATTTGAAAAAACTGTCAAAAATTATCAATAATTTTTAAAAATCGTCAAAATTTTTGAAAAATTGTCAAAATTTCTGAAAAATTGTCAAAAATGGTCCAAAATAGTCAATAGTTGTTAAAATTTAGAAAAAATGGTCAATTATTATAAAAAACTGTCAAAATTGGTTAATAATTGTTGAAAATTGTCAAAAATGGTCTAATAAGAAAAAAAAGTATTACAATATTCCGAGGGTCGCTAACCTTACCGAATCCGTCTTAGATTCTGACAATTTAAAATAATGATTGTAATCACACGCAATACACCTTATTTCTCCCTCTCCCATTTCCCTCTCTCTTCAATATCTCACTTTTTTTATGCATATATCTTATAGAAAACAATTTCTATGTTTCACATGGTCCCAGGCGTCCCATGACGGCTCACACATTTTTTTCAATAATACACTTCCTCATTTCTCGATAGTTCGTTTCTCAAATTGTATGTAAACCGCACGTCTACGTATATAAACCAACAGATTCAAAATGCAACAAAAACTTTCTAGTTTTGTAATCAATTGAAAGTCTCGTATACATCCTCTAACCGCAATCGAACGTTGGAAATAGTAGAGAATCTAAAGCGGGAGACATAAAAGGAGGAAAGGTGGAACAGCACAGCAGCATAGCAGAGAACTGATGATGAGGTGACCGCTGTGGCACACAGGTTGACTCCGCTCGAGCACTCAGACTCGACGAGAATGGATCTGTGAGAATTCCTGGAATTCAATTAGTGATGTCCTAACACAATATCTCAGACAAATGGGAATTATTGGCGGAAGGTGCGACGTGGATTGTATTCCTCGATTTCGGTTTTGTACGATCGATTTTGCGGAGATGAAAAGGAAAAGAATAAATAGTGTTGTTAGTATTACGATTTTTTTTGTTATGCTGGATGTCCAGTACACACTCTAATGGGAAAAAAGTCGGGAATTTCCGAGTTCGAGTCCTCCAAAGCTAGAATTGTACATTCGTTTTTTTCACGGTATTAATATTGAAAATATAAATGACGAATGTAAAATTCTAACTTTAGAGGCCTAGAACTCGGAAATGAGGGCCTCAATTAATAGTGCTAACATTATTTTGGCTCAATCTATACGTTTCCGACTTTTTTCCCATTAGTCATGAAATTGCTACATGCTCTATACAATTATATAAAGTAAAAGGGATTTCTTCAGCCTTGACATATACAGAGTGTCCACTTGTTATAGTTGTCCTCAGTTGAAATCCCGACTCATCTTTCTATGTATGTGGTCTTCTCCTGGGTGGGTCTTCTTGAGATTCTCTGTAGGTGATTTTAGGCCATTAGCTAAGCTAACAGTCTTGTCGCCTGTCAATCTGTTGTTTTGTCGGTGTGGTCGTCGTCGTTGTCTTTTTGGATGTCGCTTGAGCGTAGCTCATGGCTTCGTTCCTTTTAGGGCTGGTTTCCTCGTCGTCCTGTTATTTGAGGTCTGTGGCAGTTTGTGCTTGTCTCTCCGTCTTCTACACTCGTTGGAGCGGTGTGGTCCTCCGCACTTGACACACTTGGTGTTTACTCTGCACGTCGTCTGCCCGTGGTGATATCCTTGACAGTTGTAGCACTACGTCGGTCCATTTCCTCTTTCTGTTTTTCCCATCTTATTCTCACTTGTTGTATATGTTGGATTTTTATTATCTCATCCTTTTCTTCCACGTCTAATTCCACCATATAGATGGGTAGTGAGAATCTGGGGCAGATTTGGCTTATTTTCCCGATTCGGATTCCTTCCTTTTCTATTTCCTCTTTAAGCTCGTTTACGTCTTCGCAGTTTGTCAGTCCTTTGATGACAATTCTTCTTTTTTTTTCTTCGCGTGGTGTATAGGTGTACCATTCCACTTCCTTTCTCTCTTTGTTCAGGTACCTTCTTAGGTTCCTTCGTAGGGGATTTTTACCTCGAGCTGCTCTCGGATGGTAATGAACCTCGTATTTATCCCTAGCCGATATATGTCTTTCCTTACGGAGTCCCGGGGGGTGCTCCATAGGATGACGGGTGATGGGTCGGTGTGTCTTCTTTTTTCTCTGATGGATTCGTTCATCATTTCTTCATCGGCTTTGATTCTGGCGGAGTCTTCCATCTTCTGCTGTTTTTGTATTTCCGTAAAGTCCATCTCATCGTTTTCGTTTTCTTCGTTCCGAGGCGATTCCGTCCTTCTTTTTTCTTCTTGCGTTTTTTCTGCCGCGTTTTTCATGGCTATTCGTAGTCCGTCCATTTCGTCTTGCATTTTATTCATTTGTTATGCCATGTCGGCGAGTTTGATGTGGTTTTGAAGCTTGCTTCTTATTGCACGACATAGGAATTTTGGGAAGGCCTGAGAACTCGTGAAACGTGTGATGCATTCGTCACGCTATGACTCATTCTTCGTCTCGCGCGTTTCTCTCTCTAATTGCCAAATATGTTAAAAATTTTGGAAAATCGTCAAAAAGTTTGAAATATGGTGAAAAATTTGGAAAAATGGTCAATAATTGTCAAAAACTGTCAAAATTTTGAAAAAATGGTTAATAATTGCCAAATATTTTCAAAAATTGTCAAAAATTTAATAAAATAGTCAATAATTGTCAAAAATTGTCAAAAACTGTCAAAATTTGGAAAAAATGGTCAATAATTATAAAAGACTGTCAAAATTTAGAAAAAATGGTCAATAATTATAAAAGACTGTCAAAACGGTCAATAATTGTCAAAATTTTTGAAAGTTGTCAAAAATGGTCAATAATTGTCAAAAACTGTCAAAAATAGTCAATAATTGTTAAAATTTTGAAAAATGATCAAAAAGTGTTAAATATTTCGAAAAATTTACAATAGTTGTCCAAATTTTTGAAAGTTGTCAAAAATTGTCAATAATTGTTAAAATTTTGAAAAATGGTCGATAATTGTTAAAATTTTGAAAAAATTGTCAATAATTATAAAAAAATATCAAAAATGGTCAATAATTGTTGAAAATTGTCAAATTTTTTGAAAAAATGGTCAAAATTCTTGAAAAATTGTTAGTAATTGTCATAATCTGTCAAAAATGCTCAAAACTTGTCAAAAATGGTCAATAATTGTTAAAATTTGTAAAAATGGTCTGAAATGGAAAACATTTTTGAAAAATTGTTTAAAATGATCAATAATTGTCAAAACTGTCAAAATTGCTCAATAATTATTAAAAATGGTCAATAATCGTAAAAATTTTGAAAAAAATGGTCAATAATTATAAAAAACTTTCAAAAATGGTCAATAATTGTTAAAAATTGTCAAAAATGGTCAATAATTGTTAAAATTTTTGAAAAATTGTCAAAAATGATCAATAATTGTCAAAACTGTCAAAATTGGTCAATAATTGTCAAAATTGGGTGATAATTGTCAAAATTGGTCGATAATTGTCAAAAATGGTCAATAATTGTTAAAATTTAGAAAAATAGTAAAAATTTTGAAAAAATGGTCATTCTATTGTGCATAAGAAGCAAGCTTCTGTCGGCGGTCCGACGACCGCTCACCTCTTTTCCGAGGCGGCAATTAATTTCACTGATTCCATTCGCGACTCATTCGCTTCATCCATTGTTGTTACTTGTCGTGTTAGCCTTCGGTTTTCTTCAACTAGCCTATAGTACTAATCGCACTAGTTCTCTGAGTTGTCGCTTTTTTGGGGACATCTGCTTTGTTTTTTCTCCAGTATCTCCATAGTTCCTGTCCTCCACAGGTCTTAAAACATACAAAACATCTATTAATTACAAATTTAAGAATAAATTTTGTTGTAATTCTCCAAAAATAGATAAATAGTGTCGAAAAACCAGCCAGTCTGGTGTAGTTAAATTTATAGCGAGCTGCAGAAAGCCGCTGAATTTTATGCCGGTGGTAAGGTAGCTTATGCCGCCGGCCAAGCCCAGTTTAGTTGAGCCCTGGCTTTCAAACGACTTGTCATTGCCATTTAAATTTTTATAGATGGAGTAGGTGGGGCATAGAGGGTTGATGGGAATACATTATCTCTTATACCAATTTTGTTCTACCTCTCTACTCTAGAAACGGTTTTGAGATTTTATTGACATGTATTTTCGTTTACGATATCTAGTCTATTGTAAGTTTTAAAATTGACACTTTATAATTTAGTCTATTTCCTCTAATTTCAATCAATATCTCTGTTACTTTTCATCAAAGCCTTCACACCACTCGAATGTGGTTTAAAATGTCTAGAAATCTTAATTAAAATGAATTACTAATAATTTTTTATGTCCCATGGCTTTTTTGTACTTTATCTATAATTGCCTTAATTTAAGTGCTTTTATCAAAAAATTTTATGGGTTTACTTATCTTCTAATATAAGAATTTTTTCTATAGAAATATTTATCTGAAATATTGGATGAATGTTTGAAAATTATGTATATTACCTACCCATAACACTAATGGACATTTAAAAAAAAGTCTTTAGATAAGATTACACAAATTAAGTTGTATTGAGAAATGTAATTTACTTAATTTCGTCTATGAGATTTTTTTAAATGAATCCCATTTATTCGAAACTAATCTACGATTTATTGTAGTCATAAAATTTTTAAACACACTTAATGTATAGTTTTATATAAAAAAAATCCGTTTATGTCTTTTTTTTTCATCATATTTTGTTCATTTTCTGATATTTTATCCACTTCAACAAAATATAGTAGATGGAAGGAAAAGTCGAAAGTTTCATATGAAAGCAAAACCAAGATATAAATCTACTTGGACTTCCCAGAAAACCAACCGAGATTCATTTTGATCGAGTCTTATATGTCACTTATTAAATGCTATAAATTCAAACATGTCGGAGGAACTGCATAAATCCTGGAATTCTACAGATCCTGCGGGATCCGACTGGGGAGAGGAAACGAACCGCAAACTTCATCCAACCATTACGATTTCCAACGGAATGTTTTATACCCTTATTCCCAACGCTATCAATACAAAAACATACTAAATTTTATTACAATTAACTGTATCCCGACTGCAGACAATTCATTTTTTTTTATTGTGTATGTATTTACCAGTTAAATTAACAACACCAATCTCTCGTAGACGTAACTAATGTAACGAATAATTCGTCCTTGAAAACAGTACTGTAAACTACCAGATGATTTGGCTGGCCTTTCAGTCTTTCCATTCAGAGAATTCTGGCACGACAACTTCTTTTGAGGTTCTGAATAAATGGTCTGGCAATCATTATATAACATTAATAACAGTAATAACAGTAATAACAGTAATAACAGTAATAACAGTAATAGGATAGGATAGGATAGTTTATTGACCTCAAATACAATGTTTAGTACATACAGTCATAAATACATAAAGTAAAAATCAAATATAAAATACGATACATCAATACGATACATTACATTCATGTGAGTAAAATTGAAATAAATATAAATATAAACATTAAAACACAAATAGGACAAAATATTTTACAGAGAACAGCTCATTAAATAAAAACTATGAAAGTAGGAAACTGAAACATGCTTATCAAGAGTTATTGCAAAAAGTAATAAAATCATTCACACTATAAAAACAATGTTGCAGCAGAAAACGTTTCACTAATTTGCTGAAAGCACACTTATTTAACTGTCCAACCACTTTTTCCTTATAATATTTTTGAAATACATTATATAAATTAGAATCTATTCGATATAATGATAATGATAATGATAACAGTAATAACAGTAATAACAGTAATAACAGTAATAACAGTAATAACAGTAATAACAGTAATAACAGTAATAACAGTAATAACAGTAATAACAGTAATAACAGTAATAACAGTAATAACAGTAATAACAGTAATAACAGTAATAACAGTAATAACAGTAATAACAGTAATAACAGTAATAACAGTAATAACAGTAATAACAGTAATAACAGTAATAACAGTAATAACAGTAATAACAGTAATAACAGTAACATTTGCAAAGTCTCCGTTCATCTTCCGAGACATCGCTCAACGATATTATAATAAGTTCAATGTTCTCGTACTTCTTCGTAAACTGCAGAAATCAATGTCTTAGCGACGTTTGATTTGAAATTTGAGTTCTTAGAGGTCTCGTACCGTTTCACTTCCCATCGTTTCTAATGGGTTCAGTTCACAGTGATAAGTTGGAAGTCTGTATTTTTCAGCATTTCATATTCCATAACATACGATTGAAGACTGAAGAACTGGGAGTGGTTTAATCAAAGAAAAGTACTTGGTGTAAAAGGAAACCATTATATGCATTTCCTCATTAGAATCGACCAAAAATTCCAACCCCTCAATGTATCTAGTACAATTTAGACGTATTTGAAGTGATTCAAAGTTAATTTTGTCGTTGTTTATTTTAAACTCAATTATTGCCGCTTCATGGAGTTTGCCATTTACCTAAAAATAAAAAAACGAACCAAAAACCCCGTAGCCAATTCATTTAAGAACATAACGAGCATGCCTCCTATTATCCAGACTCTATAATTTGAAACAATTTATCCTTAATTGAACGACTGAAAAAAAAATAGACCGGTAACGTAACGCGGACTCAGAATCTCATCGATAAGACGGATGACCTCCATCCGTCGACCCTTCATTGTAATTCCATTCATCCCTAGAGGTACATGGGCGTAAAATTAACCCATTTCACTAACACAATACGAAGATTTAATCGGGCCCCAACGTATCTAATCTAGTAAGCCTGGAACTGGCATCGTTCCCATCTGGTTCTCGTTTTCGTCGTTTCTGGATCCTGAACATTCGTCGCGGAATTAACCAACTGGATAGGATTTTTTTTTTAAACTCTACACTGAAAAAGTCCGTATTTCATACATACAGGGTGTTTCTAAATTTAAGCGGGAAAATTCAGGAGATGATTGCCCGTAGAAAAGTATGATGGGTCCTTAGCACGCCCCCTTTCGAGATATTATTCCTAAAAGATGCTGAGAAATTTATTCAAAAAAATTCAGGCAAAAGATGTTAAAATTTGTAATTTCCGTGAATTCGCAATGACTTACCACCGATATTTTTTCATTCACATTCCTGTTGCATTATAAGGGGGTGAAATTATCATTTCATGTCAAATATTTTTTTGAAATTGAGTTTTGTGAAATGAAAATATAAAGTTCACCAAAATTGATATATTGTCTAATTGACTGTGGATAATTACCTCGTAATATTCGATTATTGCTCATTTAAAAAATATAGAGGCAGTTTGGCCTTAAACAAAATTACCATAACATGAAAATTTTTCCATTTTTCTTTTTGAAGGTTGAATTAAATTGCGTTAACAAAAGAATGCTAACGAGAATATCCAGAGGCAAAAAATGAGAAAATTAGTGATAAGAGAGATTGGAAGGCAGCGTACACAAAAGATAAACTTCATAAATAAAAGCATTAATGAGACCCACTTCTTTATTTTATGCTGAATATGAAAAAAAGCACACACTTCGTCCCATTATAAATAATCAGAGTATGATTATTTCATAAAAGGTTCTTATATATAAATGAAAGAATGGAAAATATTTCAATTTGATAAAATGATAAATTTTCCTTGATTTAAATTTGCCCTTCTGGCAACCAAAAACCGGGGGAGGGGCTAGTTCTAGCGTTTCAATCCAACATTGTCAGTTCAAATCTAACCCAACTTTTTAGCTACCTTGTAACGATAGAATATCTAATATCGAATATTTTTCGTGCTAATTTTGGAAGAAGTTAATTGGTAGCCTCCGAGAGAGGATCGGCTCCAAGCCGTACAGACGTATTGTAAAGAAACATGTTAAAAAAGTGCAGTTTGATAATATGAGTTGTACGTTGAAAGGCTTTGTAGGTGAATTCACATATCACCTGAAATATGTAAACACCTCTTTTTACTTGTTTAAGAGAATAAAAAACAAGTTGGCGTCCAGACTATCTCATATTACTTTGCAGGTCCTGTTTCCAATGATGAATGTCCAACACATCCTAATTTAGGCGAAGATCCACACCCTGACATCAAACAAATAGTTCATTATCGACGTCCAGCCGATTTTCTACGGTGATTTGCAAGGCATTCCGTCGGAAAAGATCTTTTTACCGTTTATTATCTTACTCCGATGGAGAATGTCGACTTCATCTTACCATTGATTGAAAAAGAAGTTACCTGCAGGCATGTAAATGCTGTTCCGTTGTTCCCGTTTCGTTGTCGTGAGTTACAAATTGGCACCCTTTCATTCAATGGTGTTACAAATTGGCTCCCAACGTTACCGAACATTACAACCTCATTTATGATTTTTTTTCGTACTCTTGTAATCTTAGTCGCTACCTTAAAGAAGACCATGATGACTTAAAAGGTGAAGTTGATGCGATGTTGCCGTATCATCACAACATCCATGAGACTACTGGTTAGAAGAAGGACACTCACTTACTTTCTTAAACTTTCGAATATCCCAAATTTCTTCCAAAAAATAATACTAGCCTCTGAGACTTTCCAAAATCTTGATGAAGTAACTGAAAAGTTAGGTTAGATTTCAACTCGAACACAACTGACGACGTTGTACTGAGATGCTACGATTAGCCCTTCCTCCGAAAACAAGAAACAATTTGACAGATGACTGTTTAAACTGTCATCATAAGTAAAAATTAATGAACGACTCCTTTTCAAGGTTGAATAATATTTCAAAAATTACTACTAGTTTGTTACCTATATTTAAACCAAATCTTTTGTAAATTTGGCGAAAACTCTTTTTACGTACTTAAATATTTTACTTACTTTTATGAAGTTTTAAAATGTACTGGAAAAGTTCTACGTTTATACTAAGAGGCTCATATTGTAAAATAGATCTCTCTTAAAAGACGGGACCTATATTCCATTTTTAACAATCTAAACATGACATTTTGAGTATATTTCATGACAACGTTTTTATGTTAAAAGTATTTTACAAAGTCGCATTGAAAGCGTTCTTCTGGTGGTTATTCAACTTATACAAGGTCCGGGAATATTTAAAAAAACTCTCAAAGTCTCAAATTATTAATAAGTATTAAACTTTTTTACACAAATGTAATCTAAATTAGTGGAAATTAATGAGGATATATTATGAAAATGTTCATTTTTGAATACTATATCTGTGATATTGCGTCCTTCGTTTCGAGAACATTCTTGAAGTATTTTCGTTCCCACGACTCTGCGAAGCATTTCTAATGGAATGTTGTTGATCTCCTGTTGGATTCGCTTCTTCAGTTCGCCCCTAGTTCTGGGTGGGTTTGAATCAAAAACCTTTAGCTTCAGAAAGCCCCACAGAAAAAAGTCAGGAGCCGCCAAGTCTGGTGAACAGGCAGGCCAAGGAATATCGCCATTCTTACTAATTAAGAGACCAGGAAACGCTAATTTCAGCAAGTTGCTAGTAGCACCATCTTGCTGGAATAATGACCGATCATTTACATGTTCGTCAGGAGCAGGAAATGTAAAGTTAACCAACATCTCAGCATACCGTTCAGAGTTCACTGTTACAGTATTACCGTTTTCACTTTCGAAAAAGTACGAACCAACCACACCTAGAGAAGACATTGCGCATCACACAGTTAACTTATGTGAATGAAGAGACTTTTCGTCAAGATGTTGACAAAAGCGTACTCGGCTAACGTAGTGTTGAGGTTTGAGAGCTTGGACTACCTATATCTTGAACGGATGAAAGTGGAGATCATTCTTCAGGATCCTTCTTGTGGTTCGGTCACTAAGACCGAGCTCTATGCTGTGACGCTTTGCAGATTTCCGAGGACTTCTTGTTAAAGCCTCACGCTCCCGATTAACATTCTCGGGAGTACGAACCGTCCCTACTTCTACCACCTCATTTTTTGGTTACACTAGCAGTTTCTTCAAAATTTCTTACTCATAGATTGATGGCGTTCGTTGAATGTACAGGATGATGCGATAACGAATTGAACTGCCGACGGAAAGCACGTTGAGCACCTACAGCATTATCAGCATTTTTGTAAATCTCCTTTACGGCGAAAGCACGCTCCTCATTCGTCCAACTCAATATGGCGACTGGTCGAGTCCTCCACTCCTCTCCAGCCGTCTGGCGACTGTTACACAATATCTTATTCTTCTCGTTTTACTGCCGGACCCTGTAATGTATACGTTAAAAAGAGAAATTACATTTATATAAAATATTGTTTTTTTTAAATCCCTCGTATCTACAGTGTGAGTCATGAGGAACTGTTTATACTCCTAAATGTGAATTTTGACACAAATTTTAGTCAAAATAACACTTATCCCTGTATATAAGTAAAAATAGGAGCAGACAATTTTAAAAAGTTATTTAATATGTACAGTTCCTCATAACTCACTCTGTAAATTTAATGTCATTTTAAATATTTAATATCTATAATGGCGTAATCAGTTTTGTTCGTGATTTTGTACAACACCAACAAATTCAAAGCATTTCGAAATATTGTTTCGTTTAACGAAATGAGCACCATACCACTATTGGGTCCATTTGAATTAATTAAATTCTTGTCTCGGCCAAAAATATTTTCTAGCTTCTTGTTTTAAAAAAATCCAAAAATGTGGGATATTTCAGGATCATGAATTACTTATAGATTTTCTTGTATTTTTTCCAAAATTTTGGGCTCATTAGTTTCTTAACTAGGAGGGAGACAGGGTCAATTTCCATCTATTAGCTTTAACTCACGAAACACTTTCATAATATTAAATAGATAAAAGTATTAGTAAGCATAAAATTTATTTAGTTTTGATACTGATGATATAACATGACAATTATCAGAAAAAAGCTAATCATAAAGGCAGCTAGGCTGAGCTTTCTTGTCACATGCTATAAGGAAAGTGAAGTATAAAGAGTCTACTTTTTCTTTCTATAATCAATTATTATTGCACATGCTGAATATTCCGCCTGTCAAGTAAATTGTTGGATATCTGCATTCGATTGTTCTCCTTACTTACCCAACAAGACATTTATATTTGAAGTGCATTCAGATTATCGATATGTCGATTTCAATAACAGCCTTCTCCCCGAAGTCATCCATCTCGAAATTAAGTTCTCAAATAACTCGACTACAAGGGGGTGAACGAAGCCGACGTAAAGTTTCGTTAAGAGAAACTTAGATACATACGTACAGTTAGAGAGAGCTGTAGCTTGAAACTAATCCTGAATTGCAATAGTCTAAGTTTGGCATTTACGGAAATTAGAAACCCGTCCAGATGATTACAGGTTTAATTGCATCTGTAAGAGAATAGACAACAGCCATTGTGACTCGGGAGTTAACGCATGGGATGGACGGTAGAGGTCCACTCTAGGGAACTTTTCATCGATGATAGAGTTACATAATAGAGGCGAGCTTGTATAGAAATTATAATTGAGTGAATGAGACAGAAATGTATTTTTTTTTGGGTCGTTGTTCCATATTTCAACCTCTTTTTTTTTTCGTGCGAGAAGTCGTTAAGAGTGAGTTTATATCCTCGATATTTCTTCATTTGTTCTCGTTCTCCCCCAGATGTTGGTTGCCTCAGTTAGAGATATCATTATTTTTTCTTAAGTCTGTTTTCAGTTTCCATCTTAAAGTTTCCCAAGTTTTTACTAAGTATAATTTATTTATTGTTTTATCCGTTCTCGCGACATCAACTACAAATGAAAACTTTCTGCGGGATTATATATCTGGAAATGAGGCACTTGTTGAAAATGTCGGAAAGTACGGAAACTTGAACTTTTTTAATTAATGGAAATATTTGTTGACTAGAAATAGAACATTGGGATCTAGGCTCTGTTTCGTAACGTGAAAGAGTAAGAAAATGTATACAGGATGTTTCGGAGGCTTCGAGTCCTCGGCACCTCAGCCTTTATGCTTTTGGTGCTCTTGGTTGTACCGTTTATGTGAAGAAACCAGTAGTCTTTATCAGGCTCAACAGTCTTTCTTTTCACTAGAATATTATTGGAGAAACCCTCCCTTGAGTACCTACTCTAGTCCTTGGAGTGTACATCTCCAATGAGACAGTGTTTCACATACGAGGATAATATGTGAGGTTGTTTTCTCCTCTTCCATGCACATCAATCGACTGAAAGATTCCTTCCTATATATGCTAATTGTATGCATGTGCTTCCTTAGGGTACAGTGACCGATGAGTAATCCCGTCACTTTCCTTATCTGGCCTCTGCTGATGTTTAATATTTGGTTAGTCTTTCCGAGAGTTTTTTGACCAGGAGTTCTGCTGTGGCACATGGCTCCAGTACGTCTGATGTTTTGTTTGAATCCACCGAGATGTGCTGCAGTTATTGATATTGCAAATGCTGGTTCAGGGCCAGTGAATGCAGCATTTCTTTGTCTTCAATACCCTTGTGCCTCGGGATCCACTTAAGTGTCACCATATTGTGGTTTGCCAGGGTTGAGAGTTTTTGAAGGCAGTCTAGATCTGATTTGGGGACATGCTAAAGATTCCAGTGATGTATCTAATAAACGATAATACGTATCACACACATGTTTATAGCAACTGAATGACGAATCGCACAGATTACTTTGGAAATATCATTTATTAAAAACAACTCAATTTTTTGTGTAACTAACTCTTCCCAAAGGTTCGCACTGTATGAATAAAACGTAAAAATTAAAACTCTAAAACCTTACATGCTGAATTTGTTGTCTGTGAGCCACGGCTGTGCTGTGCTATTCAATAATTCATTGGAAAATATGGCAAATCCAACTCACCAGTCACAAAAGAGTCGGGGAAAATCTCTTAAATATTTAACAAATTAATTAATGCGGCAAATTCTCAATAAGGTTGTGTTGGCAGCAGTAAAAAGGGAGCACGAATGTTGAATATGAAATTTATGTGGTACCGGGGATTTGGTAACTCAACAAATGAAGATATAATGGGAGACGAGTGACGAAAATAAGGATTAAATCCTCTGATAATTAAGAAGAATTATATATATACAACCCCTTGCATTGCATGTGGAACTTTTTCTTTTCTTTGCAGTAAACTAAATTCTTATTCGTGTCGTAATCGATCCGAATGAATATTTTGATGTTTAACCCACTTTCCAAATTACAATGTAATAATCACCATCGATATTATTACAGCTGCGTCGAGGAAATTTTAATTGAATTACAAAATTTATTACGTCTCCATATTAATAACAATTACTTTGTGTTATTTCCATGAAAAATGATTGAGTCTTAAATATTTGAAAGAGCCAAATATCGGTCATTGTTCGTTTAATACACAATCGTTTGTTGCTTATAAATCGAAATGTATAAAAGAGTTTCTTTGTAGAATAATATACTATTTTTAATAAAACATTTTGTGGATAGATTGTATTGTATTATTAGCATAAAGTGGATAAAATGAATGATTTTTTTTTTTTAATTTTCCAATATTAAAAAATGTACTTTTATTTATTTCAATCGCGTATGTTGCATCTAAATAATTCTGAACCGAAGCCCAAATACCAAGTTTGTTTCAAATGCATAGAAATATATTAAGATAAGGTAGGTCTAGTAGCATATTTTTGTTGCATTTTATCATTCCAGTTTTATTATATATTGATATGGTTTTGATTTGTAGTCTATATCAATTCCATACCTTTTATAAATTTTATTTTATGATTTTAGTTTTAATACTTATCTTTATTTATATCAATCTAGCTCAGTCGGGAATTATCAAAATATTTCTTTTTTTATTTTATTATTTTTTTATTATGATTGTTATGAGACTCTTTATTATATTATTTTAATATTATTTTGTAAATTTATTTAAACTATCTCAGGGAATTATATTTTTGTTTGTGAGTTCAAATTTTTGTGAGGCCAACTCTGTCCTTTCACCTTCAAAAGGTTTCAACGTTGATAGCCTGTGTTGATTGTAAAATATATCATAGATACAAAAACAATTTTAAACAAATAAAACGTTTGATTTATTGTTTAATTCTGCTTAACGGCTTAATTAACTTCAAAAATATTCAAAAATCATTAACACTATTTATTTCTTATCTGAAATTCATTCACTCTCTCATTCACAACAAAATTAAGATTATACTTATCAGAGCCTATGGTTTTATATTTCTATGGTTTTAAAACTACCTACAGAAAAGATGATTAATTTTATATGAGAAGAAATGACATTCGACAACGTTCTAGAACAAAATGGAGCCAATGATGGTTAATACCTATATAATTCTTTTGAAAATTTTTATCAGTAAGTATAATCTTATATAATAATTTTTAAATTTGAACAATTTAAATTTTATACATCAATAAATTCCAAATTAAATTATATAGATAAATGATACCTGATTGTCTTTCGTAATTAAAGCATTCATTTCTTTTCTTCTCTTGAAGATCACACTGAATTCAATGTTCGGTGGCTCAGGATCAAAATTCTGAGTCACTTGGAAAGTTTTTTCTGTGCTGGATGAACGATTTCCATATTTTTCTGCTTTTCACTTGTGCTTTATTGATACTAGGCCTTGGATATGGGTATATTATATGGCTTATTTATTATTATTATTTAAACTTTTTATTTCTTTTCGAATATTTCTGTATAAATTTCAATTTTAGTTGCTTACTTCGAACAACCTCCTCCTTCCTTCTCAAAATCTCAACCCGTTGTTGATTTTTTCCTTTTTTTTTTCACTCTTAGATTTTATTTTAAAATTATTTCTACCAATGACTGTCTTTGAAAGATTTATTTACTAAATTATTATTTCTATTTTTAATTATATTGATAGTTTATTTATGTTAAGTTATATAATTTATTTTATTTTATCTGTAGTTCAATTTTAGGTTATAATTTTCTATATTGTGGTGTTCATTTTATTTGTATTTCAATTTTACAATCATCACTTTTTTAGTTGGTACTCTGTTAATTTTTCATTTTAAAGTTTGTGTTCCTGTTTTACTGTTTGTCATTGTATGACTTTAATTATTCAGTATACAGGTTGTATCAAAACTAATCTTATATATTATTCTTTTTCTTTCTTAATGTTTCTAACTTATTCAATATATTTTATATTCTTCCACCGTGGAAAATAAATGATTCTGAATATCAAATGATAGAGTTGGTTGAACAAATAACAATTAAATTTCATGATTATTAAATATTTAAATTTATTATTGAGTAACTATTCATACCATAACAATGTATATTATCAAAAAACTCAATTACCATAGTATATATGTTGTAGGGTATACTTTTACAATTATTTCAAGACATATATCCATTTTTTCATCGATGCTTTGTCAGTCCAGCTACAATTTTATTCATGTACAAATTTAGCCCATTGCTTTCTATCTCTTGCCATTGTTTTTGCCTCTTATCCGTTTTCTTACAGTATGCTTACCATAACACCATTCCATGTTTGTTTTGGTCTTCCCTTTTTCGTTCTTTTTTGTATTATTTTTGATTGTCATACTTTTTTAGCTGGTCTTGTGTCGTTCATTCTATGTAAATGTCCCCACCAGCTCAATTGTATCTTTCCAATAAATTTGAGTGTTGATTATATGTCAAGGTCTTCGCTTATTTTCGTATTTCTTAATTTATCTTTCTTTGTGACTCCTTTAACTCGTCTAAGATACTTCATCTCAATTGCTTGTATTTTAGTCTTTTGTCTTTTTGTTAATACTCAAGTTTCACTCTCGAATGTTAATATTGGACGGTAAATTGTTTTAAATACATTTATCTTTGTTTTCTTGGAAATTTATTTTTTATTTATAAATGTCGAATTCATCGCGTGGAAAAGTTTCTTCGTTGTACTCTTTTGTTAATTTCAATTTTCTTCTATTTCTTCTTCCAAGTATTTATATCTTCTCACTTGTTGAATTTTTTTTTCGTCTAATTGTATGTTTAACAGTTTTTGTTTCTGTCCTATAACCATAACTTTCTTTGTTTCCCTTCCATAATTATTGAATCATCTGGAAAAGCTGCTTCTGATATATCCACTCTTATTAATTGTCTATTTCCCACGTGTAGTTTTGCCATTTTGGTTGAAAATTTTTTAATTATTCCATTGCCTCAGTTTTATTACGCAAGAAATAAACATAAAACGCAGGCTCGTGTGTGTGAAACAAAAACTAAAAAAATGATATCAAGTAAGCGCAAATCGCATAATTCACATCTTCTACAAGACCCAAAGACACCACAAATGGCTACCATCTTCGAAAATAAATGCGTAATATCCAGTTCATATAATATGATAAACTTCCGCAAATCATCTTCATTGAATACATATGCCTTCTGGGCTACGTCATTCTTACTAAGGTCACTAAGGAGCTATGCATTCTATGCTAGCGCTTACTTTCTGCACTCATGATCATTTTTTTTTGTTTAGAAATCCTGCTAACATTTTTTTAATAAAATTCGATCAAATAAAGTATTAAAAAAATTACCTAGAAAGCCAATTTGTTTTATTATATTATCTTTCTGCAGCAACTTTGAAGCAAAAAGTAAACAAAACAAAATGCAATTGGCATGTTCGTACTCTTGACTAGTGCAACGAACCTCCGTAAAAAGTTCTTTTGAACTACTGCCAATTCACAAATAAACGAAATTTTGAAATATTGGAAATATACGAAAGATATAAATACGAAATCTTACATATCCATTAATTAAAGATTCATTTCATATGAATCAGTTACTTGCTAGTCGCTTCCTCTACTTATTCAGATGACATAACTAAAGCCTGCTTTAAATAACGACATAGTTATTATACGTATCTGAGTCCTGATTAAAGCACTATTATTATTACCCATGCTGAAACTCAACATTGTCTCCTACGCACTGTCTCTTTCCGTAACGTGTCTGAATCTGTTTCGTATCTGGGTAGCAAGTACAAACGCGGCTTTCAGCCTGGCATAAAGCCTATATAATGTTTGTGCGTTCTCTCTCTAAGATAGGACTTATCATTCCCGGAAGGAATCCCTTCCTGCCAACTTTCGACGGAAGTCTCCGTGAGGAATGTTCGTCTTCGACGGCGTCATCAGAGACATTGTTGCCGATGTTTCAGACATATAAATCTTCTAGTTTACGTTAACTAGTAGAGTTCTACTTGGGACAAATGACAAGTTCATGTTGTTTAATAACTTCTGGTTAGATCAATAATTCTTATGTATCTAAGTCTGATTTTTATGATTCCTCCAAAAACTCGGTTCACATATTTCTGTCAATAAATGTTTCAAATTCATCTCTAAGATTTTGAACCATTTTTCCATTTTTCAAATTCTCCGTGACTGATTTCTTAAATTTTCGAACATCCAGTGTATTTTCCCCTGATTTAAGTTTTCTTAAGCTCAGAGGAAGAATTTTTTTTCCTCACATCTCAATAATATTAGCTGAAATAAAATTTCCTCTCTGAAAATTACTGGCGTACGCCACTGCATCGCCATTTGTTTTGACTCAGTTTTTTTTGAAATGCAGTGTATATTTCACAAAATTAACTGTTATTTCAGCATACAAAAATATGTTGTAAACAAAGAGTGTTTACATAAAAAAAAAGGATAACGAACAACTTGTTAATTTCGAATGATTCACTTAAAAATTGGAATGGTCAGAGTGGAGTTTTGGTAAAAATTCGGCAACAATGTCTGGAAATGGCGAAGCCATGATTTAGTTGTCGTTGTAGAGCAATCAGCTGTTCTTCCCGGGAGTCACATTACGCCTCACACCTCGCCAACCATCGTTCATATCCGCCGAACAGTTCGTCACATATCTCGGACTCCTTATGGCACGACAGTGGCTGCGCGTCGCTGCTGTCGAGGACATTCCCCTGGGAACTACAACTGACGTAATACTCGGTGTTCCCTATGGATCCCGCATGATTGCCGGGAGATGCCACATGAATACAACTACGGGCATACTTACGCCTATTGTCATGTAAAAAGCCCGCGTCACCGCACATCGAGGAGTTGGATTCTTTCGGAGTTTGGGATATACACGCACTCTATTCCAAATTGGTGTTTACAAAGTGGATACCCGTTGTGGACTGAATACGAACATTTACAGGAGGCCTTTGAGAAATTTTGATTTAAACTAAAGTTACATGCAGAAATAGACATAACCTTTTCTAGGAATAAACACTCCCTTTCATTCATTTATTTGGGTTCCGGCTAAGTACTTGTAACTTCTCGCAGAAGCAGAGTTATAAGTTGGTGTTCCATCATCAAGCTCACATTTTCTGCACATAGGGTCACTAACTTTGCCCATTTTGAACATATGTTTCCTCAAAGTGCAGTGTCCAGTCACCAGGTCGATTAACTGTCTTCACATTTCCCTTACCCAGTTTCAATAGCCTGGTTCAGAGTTCCTTGTCTACCTTGTTCAGTAAACTCTTTGTATGGACGTGCCCTTGTGTCAACCTCCATTTGAGTTGGTGTTCCCTATCTAGCCAGTTCCCGATTTCACCTCTTATGTAATCTTTTGTGATTCCACAAAACGGTTCCGGACCTATAAAGTCTCCTTTAGAGTCTCCTTTAGCTAACTGGTGTCCTTCATTTCATTACCTGAAATCCCCTCATGTGCAGGCATCCATATTGGAGATACTGTGTCGTCTCTTGCCAGTCTGTTAAGGGATTTTTTGCAGTTTCTTACCAGTATAGACCTAGTTGTTGGATTACTGATAGCTTTAAGCAGAGCCTTGCTGTCAGTGAATACTTCAATTTTTTGTCCGGTTTATCCTCTACATGCTATAGCGTCAATCGTCTCTGCTTGAAACACAGTCGTCGTATATCGACCAAGGCTAAAGGACATTCTCTTTCTAGGTCCTTTTATACCAGCCCCAGTGCCATGGTTTGTTTTGGAGCCATTGGTTACCAATAAAACACACACTTTTGGAGGAGCTTATTTAAAATCAAATTGTATCTATCGCTGTTTAATATATACCTACATATATATGTGATTACATCAGTTATTTGTGCAACCAGTTGGAAAATCGCCAGATTCCGTCAATGTGTGACGTCACCGGCTCCGACAGACACGCATATCAGGCTATAAGTCTTTATTTATTCGGTATGCAGTGGTGGTACTAGTAGGGGAGCCCACGATGCTAAATGGGAATTTACTCGAGCGACATAGAGACCTTTTGGTAAGTTTAGTTGATAAAAAGAAAAAAAAATACATTTGTATACCTTTTCATCGGTGGGGGGAGCATCTATAGATGTTCAAAAATGTAAAAAAAACTGTTGCACGTTAGATATTGATAGTACCCATCTCCCACGTATTTTTAATAATGTACGTATGTTAATCTGTTTGTTTGCATGGTGGGGGTGGTCGTACGTAAGGGTTGAAAATGAGGGAAAAAAAAATTTATCGATCGAGTCAGATTTTGTAAGGGGATGTTAAATGAACCAAATTCAATAATCTGACGATTCGGATGTGACGCAAACTCGCGGCCATTATTAGAATGTGCAAAAAAAATTCGCCATTTTGAAATACTCAAGCTCGTCAGATTAAGATTTATATGGTTCATCTTTATGTTCTAGACGTGCTGACCCATAATCTGACGATTTTCTGGAGGGATTCGCCTAATCTGACATTTAAAAAAATTATTTTTTTCGATTTTTAAAATCATTGAACTTAATTAATTGAAAAGCTCAGGAAATAGCATGCTTTTACTTACTTACTTACTTTTAAGTAGAATACATGTATGGGGGCGTCCATTAATCACGTGAGGTGTTCAGGGGGGGAGGGGATCGAGCCGAATCTTAACAAATCTCACTTGGTGGAGAGGGGGGGTCTTGGCAAATATCACGTAATTTTTTTTTATGAGAAAACGATGTAAAATTGCGTCAAAGTTAAGTTACATTAACATAAAAAACGTGTATTTATGATATAATTTTATCACTGTGATTTTAGATTACGGTAATATTCCCCAAATACTAGTCTTATTAAATGAAAGTAATCAAGCAAATTGTTTTTTTTAATAAACCCAACGCTTTTACACCCAAATTACAAATTTTGAAAAATCTCACGTAAGATTAGGGGAGGGGGGAGGGGGTCGAGAAAATTGCTCAATAATTCATCACGAAATTAATGGACGCCCCCTATTTATAAGAGAATAATTCTAAAAATTTTAATTTTCTTAGGAATTTTTTTAAATCGTCATCTTCATCTGTAGAATCATCTTCCTCTTCTGGCTTTCTGGCCATGTATAAGAAAATAATTCCAAAAAATTAAAATTTTTTTAAACATTTTTTTAAGCATTTTTTTTTTAATCATCATCTTCATCTGTAGAATAATCTTCCTTTTCTGGGTCGATTTTATCCTCACCTGCAAACCAGATCATTACTAACTTTTAAAATTTGAAAAAATGGTCAATAATTTTTAGAATTTGAAAAAATGGTCTAAAATTGTCAAACAATAATTGTTAAAATTTGAAAAAATTGTCTAAAATTTTGAAAAAATGGTCCATAGTTATAAAAAACTGTCCTAATGTCAGAATTGTCAGAACCTGTCAAAAATGCTCAAAAATTGTCAATAATTGTTAAAATTTGGAAAAATGGTCAAAATTTTAGAAAAATTGTCAAAAATGATAAAAATTGTCAAAAATGGTCAAAAATTGTCAAAATTTGGAAAAATGGTCAAAAATTGTCAAAATTTTCGAAAAAATGGTCAAAAATTGTCAAAAATGTTCAAAAATTGTCAAAATTTTGAAGAAATGGTCGATAATTATAAAAAACTGTCAAAAATGGTCAATAATTGTTAAAAATGGTCAAATTTTTTGAAAAATTGTCAAAAATGGTTAATAATTGTTAGAACCTGTCCAAAATCTCAAAAATTGTCAAAAATGGTCAATAATTGTTAAAATTTGGAAAAATGGTCTAAAATGGTCAAAGTTTTTGAAGAATTGTCAAAAATGATCAATAATTGTCAGAACCTGTCAAAAATGCTCAAAAATTATCAAAAATGGTTAATAATTGTGAAATTTGGAATAATGGTCAAAATTTTTGAAAAATTGTCAAAAATGATCAATAATTGTCAAAAATGGTCAATAATTCTTGAAATTTGGAAAAATGGTCAAAAATTGTCAAAATTTTCGAAAAAATGGTCAATAATTGTCAAAATTTTTGAAAAATTGTCAAAAATGTTCAAAAATTCTTAAAATTTTGAATAAATGGTGGATAATTAAAAAAAACTGTCAAAAATGGTCAATAATTGTTAAAAATGGTCAAAATTTTTGAAAAATTGTCAAAAATGGTCAATAATTGTCAGAACCTGTCAAAAATGCTCAAAAATTGTCAAAAATGGTCAATAATTGTTAAAATTCGAAAAAATGGTCAAAAATTGTCAAATATGATCAATAATTGTCAAAATTGGTCAATAATTGTCAAAATTGGTTAATATTTGTCAAAAATAGTCAATAATTGTTAAAGTTTGAAAAAATTGTCAAAAGTTTTCAAAAAATGGTCCATAGTTAAAAAAAACCTGTCAAAATGGTCAATAATTGTTAAAAATTGTCAAAAATGGTCAATAATTGTCAGGACCTGTCAAAAATGCTCAAAAGTTGTCAAAAATGGTCAATAATTGTTAAAATTTGGAAAAATGGTCAAAAATTGTCAAAATTTTCGGAAAAATGGTCAATAATTGTCAAAAATTGTTAAAATTTTCGAAAAATGGTCAACATTTTGAAGAAATGGTCAATAAATGTTGAAAATGGTCAAAGTTTTTGAAAAATTGTCAAAAATGGTCAATAATTGTTAGAACCTATCAAAAATGCTCAAAAATGGTCAAAAATGGTCAATAATTGTTAAAATTTGGAAAAATGGTCTAAAATGGTCAAAATTTTTGAAAAATTGTCAAAAATGATCAATAATTGTCAAAACTGTCAATAATTGTCAAAAATGGTCAATAATAGTCAAAAATTTTGAAAAAATGGTCAATAATTGTCAAAGATTGTCAAATTTTTTGATAAATGGTCAAAATTTTCGAAAAATGGTCAAAAATGGTCATTCTATTGTGCATAAAAAGCAAGCTTCTGTTGGCGGTCCGACGACCGCTCACCTTTTTTTTACTAATCTGATCCTTTAACCTTGATAGAAGGGCTTATATATGGGGTTCATATTTGGTAGAGGTACTTAACCGGGTACAAGGTATTCCCCTGTATGTAAATTTGCCGCGCTTTAGTAAATCCCGAAATCCCCGCTTGGGCTCCCCTACTATACTACGATGTCGCATATCGTCGCTGAAATGTCACAAATGACGGAGATAAACAGGTGATAGATTGTCTTCCTACTTTTCCTGTTCTTTGGGAAATCAGAAGAACATCTTACCAAGATAAGATTGCTAGGCAATGCTGAGATAACTTTCAAGACACTTCCAAACATCATCTGCGAATGATTCTTCACTTACATTAACTTTTGCCAACTACACAATACTTTTTTGTTAGTAGCTTGATTTTTTTATGATTCTGTCCATGTTTCTGCTAATTTATAATCAAATTTATAGTTTCGTTCTCGTTTTTCCCTCTTCCAAATGAAATGCTGTTGCATATTCATGTGTAGTGAATGAAATAAAAAATTTATATGGACTAATAACGTATAAAATTGATAATGTTCAATAATAATCGTAGTTTGGTTTAACAATGTTTTGAACATAAAAATTAATAAATACCTCTATATGCTTCGGTTAAATATTTGTTTAAATGTGTAATTAATTTGTTTTAATATTGAAATTGCAAAATACACGGAAATAATGTATAATTTACAAACAAATTATGAAATAATAACGATACTATAAGCGTCGAATTGAACAGGTTATTAATTTTGAACTAAAAGTATTACAGTGGTTGATCTATCATAATTTCATAACCTTAGTTATTAGCAACTGTCTGTCACAAACTTCCTATCTCCGAATGTTAAAACAATTACTTCTTTGTATAACTTTATGATATAATTTAATTTCAAATAACGCAGTAGGGAATTGATGATCATTAAAATTACTAACTTCCAACTAATTCGTATATAAGTAGGGAAACTTTTCGGCTATTAAACCCGTCCCGAAACGAAAGTTTCCCATTCTATTGTTATATTTTCCGCTCACTTCCTATTCCCGAAGTTTGCGTGTTATCCTGTAAAGGCAACACCGCCGCACCGGAGACTGAACAATAGCCAGAAACTACGTTTTCTGTATTCATTCTATAGTCTGGCTCACTTTGTAAACAACAGTTTGAAAATCAAAGTGCGTGTACCGGGTGTCTCGATCAAAAGAACCTTTCAAACTAGAAAGAGAACAATTAGTATGTGCGAGGAGGCTTTGTTTGTCTACCTATCCACCTAACTACCTGGAGCAAAACTTCTTAATAATATATTGCTACCTAGAAAGTTTTTGGTGGGTTTCTTTAATTAATTACCTACTTTGTAAACAATGGTTTAGGTAAAGTGCGTTCGCCAGCTAAAAGTTTTTAGCCTCATGATACATTTAGTAATAGGATTTTTTTGAATTAATTTTCGTTAATATTTCCTTGGGTAGAAATTATACTGCTTATTGTGGGTTTTTATTAAATACAAAATAAAATTATCCGCTTCGAAAACGATGACGGAGAACCGTGAATGCAGTCGGTGAAGACCGAAAAAGGACAATTCCGAATTTCTCACCGGCAATAATTTAGCGAAGACTTCTATACCAACAGACCAGATGCGATTCTCATTTGCAATGCCGATTGCTTCCGTATCCGCAGTTGGATTCTCGACGGCGACGTGAGGCTTACAAGGTGACACACGCAAAAGAAGAAAAGTTCTATAAATCTTATGATGTGAGTTCAAAAACAATCAGAAAAATATTAAAACGAACAGGTTTAATGCCGTAACTCACTTAACTGCACAGCACCTGACAAGCATCGTCACAGCATCGTCGAGTGTTCAACTTGACGGTTCACTTAACGCTTCGACACGGGATCAGCACCGCCGAGGTACCCGACTATAGGCTTCACTTTATATTTTATCAAAGCAGTTGCGTTTCGTTTCTAGAAGTAGATTGTTGTGTTCTTAGTCCTATTTAGGGAAGAGAATGTGTAGGAAGATTGTGGAGAAGATAGAGCGGTGCGGTAAGGTTGCTAGTGAAGAGACGGAGCAAGACGAGGGAAGTGGGGATGATGGTGAAGGGAAGGAGAATTCGTATGGAGGAGTCTGTGAAATGCCTAAAGGGTGTGGTTGGATAGTCAAAAGAGAGACTGGAGTGTGCGAGAGGTGTGAAGTGGAGGATGATGTGTGGCATGTGTTTAGATGCTGGAGGAACGAGGAAGTGCTGAAAAAGTTGGAGAGGAAACTAGAGGATGCGGTGTACTGGGAGAACATGATGGAGGTAATGTTGAGGGGGAATAAGGAATGAATGGAGGTGAGTGGCGTAGTAGAGAGCATGGTTAGGGGGAATAGGAGAGATTGGATGGACCGGAAATTCGGGGAGGTGAACGAACATGTGGGATTATCTCAAGCGCCGCTTACGACAAAAAAATCTTGTTTCAAGTATAGACCAGCTCCGGATGAGTGGTACCCAATTCCTCAAGAATATATTCTAAACACTACTTGGGAACAGTGCAAGAAGCGATTAGAGCTCGTTACTAACTATGCTCTAATTTGTCTGGAAAACTGTCTATTATTGAAAAATTCCGAAAAAAATTATTGTTAGTGGCGCCTTACTGTATAAAAGTTCGTTGTTACAGGCAGGTGCGAAATGGATGTACGATGTGCACGTGCCATACCGCGTGTTTTTTGAAATTAACTTAAACGGGTTTATCAGGTGGAACGTTAAGATCAACGTATCGACGCGACTGTACGCATACTCGTATATTATGGCTTCTTTAATTAACAATGGATTATTTTTATTATACCTAATTATGCAGTTGGTTTAGTTTAATTGGAAATTCAAAAGTTAACACAAAAAACAACCGATACAAGCTATTCACCGACTAGGTGATAAAAAAAATAAAAAAAAGAGAGCGATGGAGAGAAAAAAATCTAATGAAATATATGAAGGCTGTACCGAAAACGACAGATAATAATATACTGGATCCCAGTATGGTTCAAATAGACAGACCAAGAAGAAAATGGAAAAAGCAAATGGAGGAGTGGAAATTTACATATATAAAGACAGGACTGAGTAGAGAAAGATAATGACGCTAGCTAGGGCCTATGGTACATTGAAAACAAAAAGAAAGAATGAAAGAAGAAAAAGAAAGCGATGGAGAGAAAAAAATCTAGTGAAATGTATGAAGGCTGTGACGAAAACGACAGAAATGATCAGGAAAATAATATACTGGATCTCAATATGGTCCAAATAGAGAAGGAGACCAAGAAACAGCCGGAGAGATGCTATAGATGAAGACGCAGAGAAAAGCAAATGGAGAAGTGGAAGTTTACATATAAAGACAGGACTGAGTAGAGAAAGATAACGACACTATCCAGGACCAATGGTAGATTGTCAAACAAAAGGAAAGAAAAAAAAGAGAAAAAAAGAAAGCGATGCAGAGAAAAAGTCTAATGAAATGTATGAAGGCTGTGCCGAAAACGACAGAAATGATCAGGAAAATAATATACTGGATCCCAATATGGTCCAAATAGAGAGGGAGACCAAGAAACCGCCGGAGAGATGCTATAGATGAAGACGCAGAGAAAAGCAAATGGAGGAGTGGAAATTTACATATAAAGACAGGACTGAGTAGAGAAAGATAACGACATTAGCCAGTACCAATGGTAGATTGTCAAACAAAAAGAAAGAAAGAAAGAAAGAGAAAGAAAAGAAAGCGATGGAGAGAAAAAGTCTAATGAAATGTATGAAGGCTGTGCCGAAAACGACCGAAAATAATATACTGGATCCCAATATGGTCCAAATAGAGAGGGAGACCAAGAAACCGCCGGAGAGATGCTATAGATGAAGACGCAGGGAAAAGCAAATGGAGAAGTGGAAATTTACATATAAAGACAGGACTGAGTAGACTAGACTAGAGTAAAGATAACGACACTATCCAGGACCAATGGTAGATTGTAAAACAAAAAGAAAGAAAGAAAGAAAGAAAGAAGAAAAAGAAAGCGATGGAGAGAAAAAATATAATGAAATGTATGAAGGCTGTACCGAAAACGACAGAAAATAATATACTGGATCCCAGTATGGTCCAAATAGAGAGACCAAGAAGAAGAAGACCAAGAAAATGGAAAAAGCGAATGGAGGAGTGGAAATTTACATATATAAAGACAGGACTGAGTAGAGAAATATAATGACACTAGCTAGGACCTATGGTACATTGTAAAACAAAAGGAAAGAATGAAAGAAGAAAAAGAAAGCGATGGAGAGAAAAAATATAGTGAAATGTATGAAGGCTGTACCGAAAACGACAGAAATTATCAAGAAAATAATATACTGGATCACAATATGGTCCAAATAGAGAGGGAGACCAAGAAACAGCCGGAGAGATGCTATAGATGAAGACGCAGAGAAAAGCAAATGGAGGAGTGGAAATTTACATATAAAGACAGGACTGAGTAGAGAAAGATAACGACATTAGCCAGTACCAATGGTAGATTGTCAAACAAAAAGAAAGAAAGAAAGAAAAGAAAGCGATGGAGAGAAAAAGTGTAATAAAATGTATGAAGGCTGTGCCGTAAACGACCGAAAATAATATACTGGATCCCAATATGGTCCAAATAGAGAGGAAGACCAAGAAAACGACGGAAAGATGCTATAGATGAAGACGCAGAGAAAAGCAAATGGAGGAGTGAAAATTTACATATAAAAAAAGGACTGAGTAGAAAAAGATAACGACATTAGCAAGTACCAATGGTAGATTGTAAAACAAAAAGAGTAAGTGGACTGTCACGACGAATAATGCCTTGGTATAAGTATAAGCTTGATGATGATGGTGAACCAAAAAGGCAAGTATTTTGCATGTGTGCCTGAAATGAAAATGGCACGGAAGTGGGTCCTTTAACAAGTCCTTTAACAACAGAATTTTGTTAAAATTGTATTTAAATAAATATTTCAACATGTTTGATTACATTCACTAGTAAATTAGAAATGGACCGGCTATCTGTGCTTAGAATCTGAGTGAGGTTTGAAGGTAAAGAATAGTTTTATTTAAAAAGTGCAACACAATGTAAATAAATGTGATTCAGATCGGCACATGAATTCTCTTTGCAGCTACAAGATGAGTATCGTATTATTCCTAGTTTTGCAAGACAAGCGGACAATCTTCCATGATTACTCTCCATTCTAAATATACTTGTAGGCGAGGCTAAGCTCGGATGTACACACATCAAAAATGTCTAAGGAACACGACTAATATTTTACCTTTTTCAACAAAAACTTTAACAAGTTTTTGTAAATACATACCAATCGATTCGTAAATTTGTTATCTACAATTCAAGATAGGGGGTGACAATTATTCGGTCAATTGTATTGTTTTATTAAGCCAGAAGTGACAGCGCTTCATCTAACAAGGTTTATTGTTTCTAGTTGTATAGACAAATTTCTTCCAATTTTAAAGATAGGCTCTAGTAATCTTCAAATTTATACTCAAACAAGATTGTTAAGAGCAACGGTGGTCATGGAGCGTGGGCATTTATCACGTGTTCAAATGGTAATTGCTGTGAATATGATTGAGGTTGGTGTTTCGCAAGCTGATGTTGCACGTCATTTTAACGTCTCTCGGGGCGTGATTTCGCGATTATGGCATCGATATGAACAATTTGGTGATGTCTCTGAAAGACGTGGAGGTCGTCAAAGTGCAACTACGCCTCGACAGGATCGATATGTGGTAGGATTGGCTCGCCGAAATGTGAATGCCACTGCACGCTAACTTTGTGGGGCCTAAGCAAATGCCCACAACATTAATGTGTGTGGCCAAACTTTGAGGAATAGACTACATGATGCTGGCCTACACGCCAGACGTCCATTTAGGGTTCCCATGTCACGTCATGGAAATCGTGGACTAAGGTTAATGTGGGCACAAGAACATGTTCATTGGGGCTTACAAGAATGGAGTTCTGTGTTATTCACGGATGAATCTAGGTTTTGTCTCTATCCTGACTCGAGAAGAGTGAGAGTCTAGAGAGGACCTGGTCGACAAGAAAGACTCAGACGTGTGAAGGGTGTTCGTCCGTATGGTGGTCTACAAGTTATGATGTGCGCTGGAATAAGTTTTCATCATCGAACTGTTCCCGTTTTTGTGGAAGGCACTTTGAATCAGTTTCAATATATTGACCGTATCTTAGAACCTGTTGTCCATCCATTTGCCACTGCTGCAGGCGCTGATTTGCTTTACATGCAGGACAATGCAAGGCCACATACTGCAGCAACAGTAAGAGATTGGTTTGATACTGAGGAAATTACCCTTCTACCTTGGCCAGCACAGTCACCAGACCTTAATCCCATCGAACATGTATGGGATATGCTCCAGACATGGATCGCTCCTCATTTGCATAATGTTAATACTCGTCAAGGTCTCCAAGATCTTCTTACACAAGAATGGACATTATTACCACAAAACGAAATTGATAATTTAATTTTAAGTATGCCAAGACGGTGTCAAGCTGTAATTAATGCTCTTGGAGGAAATACAGATTATTAAGAACATTTTGTGTTTAGATTTTCATGTTTTACATTCATGGATGTATTAGGAATTTCAATTAAATTAGTGCACCTTTTAATTTTTGTTGAATTATTTCATCAAAGAGAAAATTAATTTCACTGAAATTAAGATGAATTCATTACTGACTAATCAGTCATCATAACGATATGTCACTTTCAAAAATCCGATTGAAATTCATGTATATACGAGGAAAAATATTTGTGTTCCTTAGACATTTTTGATGTGTGTATTTGGAAATAGGAATTATATGTAGATCGTACAACGTTTTTCCAAAGTTTTCAGCATGATACAATAATTTTATCTTTAATTGTGTTAGTCGCATCTTTTACAGTATTAACTTTTTTTTTTTCAAACCCATCTGATACCCAGGTCATCTTGACGTTATTCCGATAGGCTAACGTCTTCAGTCGTTCGATCCAATCATTCCCAGTCTAGACGTCACTTTCCAGCTCGAAATCACCTAGAGTTAGGATAGAGATAGGAATTTTCTTACCTGTTTTTTTGGCCCAAGTGCCATTTATAGTTTTACCATGTCTGCACCTGTTTAATGGTACTGAGATTTTTTCGGCCGTTCCTCTTTGTCTGTAAGGGACATCTCGAATTGAGTATTTATGGAAAACCTATCACATTCAATACTGCTTCCTTTGCTGAATGATGATCTTTTTCATTATCGTGACATTTTTGTTAAAAAATACTTTTATATCGACCAAGACAAGCGGAAAATCTTCAATGATTACTCTCCATTCTAAAAATACTTGTAGGTGAGGCTAAGCTCGGATGTATTTGGAAATAGGAATTATATGTAGATCGTACAACGTGCTTCAAAAGTTTTAAGCGTGTTACAATAATTTCATCTTTAATTGTGTTAGTCACATCTTTTACAGTATTAACTTTTTTTTTCGAACCTATCTGATACCCAGGTCAGCTTGACGTTACTCCGATAGGCTAACGTCTTCAGTCCTTTCTAGACGTCACTTTCTGGCTCGATACTGGATACCTGACTGTCTGACATGATAAGGATTTGCTTACCTAGTTATTTGGCCCATTTATAGTTTTAGACCCATCGCTTTACCATGTCTGCACCTGTCTAATGGTACTGAGATTTTTTAGGCCATTCCTCTTTGTCTGTAAGGGACATCTCGAATTGAGTATTTAGGGAAAACATTTACTGAATGATGATCTTTTTCATTATCGTGACATTTTTATCAAAAAATACTTTTATATCGACCGGTTTATGTTACTAGCAGACTTCAACGTAATTACATGCAAATTCAGTGAGTATTTAGCATACCACTTCTTTCGATATTTCCATAATCACACAATCTCGATTGTTACAACGAGGTCAACTGTAAGCGTGCAAAATTGACCGGCTTTCAGACAGCGCACTATTTAATCACCGTCTATCATTATCATACATATTTTATTTAGTGCATTTTTTTTTTGAATACCAATTCAGCAAACTATGAAATTAACAATTATAATTTCATTATTAAACACCAAACAATGATATTTATCGGAACTAGTGGTACGGACATTAACGTGAACCAAAACTAAACAGTAAATACGATTCGAAACGATTAGATACGTATCTATAGTTGACAGGCAATGTATTAAACACATCGTATTGTGAAGCATGCTTTGTTAAACGATGGGGAAGGTTTATATTATCGAATGGTCACGTGCCGTTTGTATTTCTGACTTGATTGACTTCAATGGAATATTATTTTATATCTGCGGGAAGCGACGGCGTATTATATTATACATTTTCAATACTTAAGAGCTTGCCTTTGAAACGAATGTAGAAAAATCGATGAGCGAGTTTCAAATAGATCAGAGGTGTTTTCAATCTCTTGGTAAGTTCAGTTTTTTAATATTTCAACCACATTTACGTGAGGTTTTGTACTAGGTGAGCAAACAAGAAAGTACACCTGCTGTACCATGGGGAAAATAGTGAGGACTTATTACCAAAGCCTACCCATTGGTTCTAGCACCAAGTCAACAAACCTCCGACCGGTTAAAGTATGTTGAATTGGTAACAATGGAATTTTTGCTCCCAGCAAAATACCGCCCGAGAACATTACATGCAGTTCCTCCTTTATATCTTGGGACAAATATGGCAGCTTGTAGTCTTGATCATCTTCCTGGAGCTTTGAGAACTCGAATTCGATAGTCATCTGATCTCATCCGAAGAAACAACATTTTGCCAATTCTGAATTATCCAGTTTTGGTGTTGAAGGAAGGCACCAATTTAGCCGGTCAATTTTATGTTGCCTAGATAACTGCGGGACCCGTAACTCTCTCCTACTGTACAACCCTTGAGTGCAGTATGTTTCTTATGGTTTTAGCTGAAACCTTCACACCTGTAGCTTCCAGAAGTTGTCGTTGCAACTCTGGATGAGAAACACTTGGCTTTCTTCTAGCAATAATAACAAAGGGATCCTGTTGTTCAGTTGTGACGATATTGTTCTTGTTTAGTTCATTGAGTTTTTCCATACCATTTTAGAACTGATTACATAAGATCTTATGGTTTTAATGCTTGACTATCAGACATGCTAATAATCTTTCGCCCAAGCTCTTAGAGTGTTTGGTTGCTGACCCGTACACTCCTATACCAGCACTTCCCATTTCTTTAGAATCATCTGTATACTATTGAATGGCATTCTTTCTTAAAAGGGAGAAATGTTTTTTTTTATAATTCCCTCTCTTCTTAGTATGTATGTATGTTCTCGTTAACAGCCTAGGTTGATTTTAACATAGAAAACTGCGACCACATGACTGAGGACTTCATAATTTTAACATATTACGTTATTTTATTAACCTGAAGATCCGAACGTTGACGCAACGAATTGGTGAAAAATTATTTTAAAAAATGTAGTACCCGTTTACTTGGGCTTGTGATCCTTTACAAGGGCTCTAAAACTCCACGCAATAATCAACACCACCCTCGGACACCCGGAGCACCTCTAGAGCAACCCCTAAATCGTGATTTTCAATGTATAAACCCTAAAAAATACTAAATAAACTCCGACCAC
The DNA here is from genome assembly GCA_947563755.1 of Lochmaea crataegi. Taxonomy (NCBI): domain Eukaryota; kingdom Metazoa; phylum Arthropoda; class Insecta; order Coleoptera; family Chrysomelidae; genus Lochmaea; species Lochmaea crataegi. Next base: position 5,848,663 of record OX387426.1, on the reverse strand, counting down.
GCTGATTTATTTTTAAACCCATTCTAGAGTCGTCCTGGAACGTATGAAAAAATTAACACCTAGGGTGATGTTGACACTCGGAACACCCCTGGAGCTACCCCTAAGACGCGATTTTCATTGCCTAAATACTAAAAAAAATACTAAATGTACTCGGACCTCGCTGATTTATCATAAAACTTATTCTAAAGACAACCCGAAGTCGAAAAAAAAATCAACACCACCCTCGGACACCCGGAACACCCCTAGAGCAACCCCTAAGTCGTGATTTTCAATGATTAAAAAATACTAAAAAAAGGTGCTTCTTATGCACAATAGAATGCGAGGTTGGGAAAAACATCAATAAAGACACGCGCAATAGAATGCGATGTTGGGAATTACATTACGTTCTACTAAGTTTTATTTTATATTTTATTGACCATTCTGACAATTTTTGATAATTATTGACCATTTTTTCAAAATTTCTGATAAATTTTGACCATTTTTTCAAATTTTAGCAATTATTGACCATTTTTAACAATTATTAACCAATTTTGACAATGATTGATAATTTTTGACAATTTTTCAAAAATGTTGACCATCTTAGATTATTTTTCCAAGTTATAAGAATTATTGACCATTTTTGACAGGTTCTGATAATTATTAACAATTTTTCAAAAATTTTGACCATTTTTATCAATTATTGACCGTTTTTGACAGAGTTTTTATAATAATTGACCATTTTTCAAGAATTTTGGATATTTTTGACAATTATTTACCATTTTTTCAAAATTTCTGACAATTTTTGACCTTTTTTTCAAATTTTAACAATTAATGGCCATTTTTGACAATGATTGACCATTTTTGACAATTATTTGCCAATTTTGACAGTTTTGACAATTACTGATCATTTTTTACAATTTTTCAAAAATTTTGACCATTTTAGACCATTTTTCCAAATTTTAACAATTATTGACAATTTTTTAGTTTTTGACAAGTTCCGACAATTATTGACCATTTTTTTACAATTTTTCAAAAATATTGCCCAGTTTTCAAAAATTTTGACAATTTTTAACAATTATTGACCGTTTTCGACAGTTTTTTATAATTATTGACCATTTTCTCAAAATTTGGACAGTTTTTGACCATTTTTCCTAATTTTAACAATTATTGACCATTTTTGACAGTTTCTGACAATTATTGACCATTTTTGACAACTTGCAAAAATGTTGACAATTATTGTAAATTTTCCAAAATAATTAACAAGTTTAGATCATTTTTCAAAATTTTAACAATTATTGACTATTTTTGAGTTTTTTACAATTTTTGACCAGATTTGACAGATTCTGACAAATATTGACCATTTTTGACAATTTTTCAAAAATTTTGACCATTTATCAAAAATTTGGAGAATTTTTAACAATTATTTGACCATTTTTGACAGTCTTTTATAGTTATTGACCATTTTTTCAAAATTTTGACAATCATTGACCATTTTTTTAAATATTTAACAATTTTTGCCCATTTTTCAAAATTTTAACAATTTTTGACCATTTTTGACGATTTTTGATTGATTTTGACAATTATTGACCGTCTTTGACAATTATTGACCATTATTGATAATTTTTCAAAAATTTTAACCATTTTCCAAAAAAATTGACAATTATTGACCATTTTTTCAAAATTTTTACAAATATTGACCATTTTTGACAGTTTTTGACAATTTTTGACAATTATCGACCATTTTTCCAAATTTTTGACCATTTTTGAAAATATTTGGCAATTATTAACCATTTTTTAAATATTTTAAGGGGCTGCTCTAGGGGTATTCCGAGTGTGCAAGGGTGGTGTTGATTTTTTTATACGTTCCAGGACGACTCTAGAATAAGTTTAAGAATAAATCAGCGTGGTCGGAGCTTATTTAGTATTTTTTTAGGTTTAAACATTGAAAATCATGAGACTTAGGGGCTGCTCTAGGGGTGTTCCGGGTGTCCGAGGGTGGTGTTGAGCATTGCGAGTTTTAGAGCCCTTGTAAAGGATCACAAGCCCAAGTAAACGGGCAGCACATTTTTTTCATAATTTTTCACCAATTCGTTGCGACAACGTTCGGATTTTCAGGTTCATGTTATTTTGAATCTCTTGGCGACCGATAGAGGGCGTATTAAGAAATGTTGCTTGAAATAAACCCGCAGACAATTTAGAAGTTGTTAAAGAACAAACCAAAAATTCTTGAAATTCATAATTATTCCTTGTCGCTGTATCATTCCCAGTAACGTCCTAGACATTATCCTCGACTGGTTATTTTCACTTATTTCCAACGTCCGGCCTTCTCTATAAACCTAACTGATCGCCTTAAATAAATAAATTATCACGTTAGTCGCCAACGAATCCCTTACATAATCCTGTAACTCATAAAAGTAAAAAAATGACATCCTTAATGGCGACAACAATATCGTTAATTGATTCTAGCAATTTCATTGTAGGCTGTTCCGAGCGACGACGTTATTTATAAGATGGCCATTTTCAGGATCACAGAGAAAACATGAGCTATTACGAGAACATTTTGTGGTTAACTGAGTAAAAACCCAAGGGAGAATAATGTTAGACGGTCGATAACTGATCAAGGAAGATTCACCAAAAATTATTGAAAATTGCAAACTGAACATTTACAATATACGGGTATCGATAATATGAAATATATAGAAAACAAGACATTTAAGAAAAATTATTTTTATAGTTGCTCCGTAGTTCGATATGGATAAAATGTTGTTGCTAACACATGCGGAAAGATTATTTTTCTACGAGCGTGCGAAAAATTATACTTGTGGTTTTTTTTACATTTTTCGCCTACTCGTAAAGACAATGTTGCTCCTAAAAGGGTCTTTTCTGCACTCAAATGTCGCATGAGGAAAATTATCACTTTCCGCACTAGTTAGGAAATAGCTATTTATGCAACTACTGCATAAAGTGGTGCTTTTTTCACAAATGGAAAAGTTGACGAATGGGCCGCAGGCGAATGCGTCAATTCCATGAGTGAAAAAAGACACTTTATGTACGAGTTGCGTACAATATTTTTTCTACGTGAATTCAAAAACCAAAAAATGTGTTATTTAGGTTGCTCTAAATGGACTAAAAATTGCGTCGATTTGAATGTTTATATTTGTCATGATGACAAATCGCTAAGTAAAATGACATATGAGTGCAATAAAGAATGTTTTTTCAACTAAATACAGTTCAATAAAGTTTTGTTTTTTGGATGAACGTAGAAAAATATATCTGAATAGTGATAGATATTGTGACCAATGAAATGACATACTAATTACGTTTTTTTTGTTCCAGGTAAGATTTCTTAAACTTTGTATGTGGTAAGTTGAAAGACATAGTTACAAAGCACATGCCACTGTCTTATTAAAAGGAAAACATATTAAATGTTGTTTAGACAAATCTTAAATAATTCAGGTTTCCTTTTAAATTATCAAACATCGTTTAGATTAAGTAAAAGTGTCAGTGATTTGTTGATAAACAACTATCGGACACCGCTGCGATATTTGTTTGTGTAAACATGCTGCAAGTGTTTACATTGAAATTTAGTAGCTGACGAAACTGAGATTTGTGTGAGTTATGCGAAAACAACCCGTCCATTGTTTCATTTAAACTGAAATTATTTTCATGTCTCACTACTTCGTAAATTTAAAAAATTTGCTCATAACATTCACTACTTTAACTGTTATTTCGAATGAAGTAGACTTGGAAAATTTAGTAGATTCCACAAAGTAAGGGTCCAAACAGTAAATTAAATTAGAATGATCCTAATGTTGTTCTAAAAATTAGTTATTTTAGCGTTTTGTCATCATGACAAACATAAACATTCAAATCGACGCCATTTTTAGTCCATTTAGATATTATAAAGAAACGTGTTTTATTGATTTGTTATACCTACCACACGGTTGCCGAAAAAAAAAATGTATGCAACACGCCCGGAAACTGTTTTTTCGGACTCGCAGACTTCCTGGACTCGCCTACGGCTCGTCCTGCAATCTTGCCTATTCGTCCAAAAAAACAGTATTTTCCGGACTTGTTACGTAATATACTATTATCTCACTCTAATGTCACTTATTTAGACTGTTTAACAAATACATATTTTATGTACGAAAATCGATTTAAAAAACGTCACTTTTATTAACGATTGTAGAAAAAACAAATTTTATTTGGTCGGCGTACATTTTGTGTATCACCCTCGTACACCTATATACGAATGGCCCGCATAGCGACTTGACTTTCCCATGCAAATAATTGGTAAATTTTCTGATTGGTTACCGGTGTGACAGGATGATTGCTGTTGGAAGAAGAACGCCTAAGAAGCCAAACAACCGAAACGAAGTTATTAAAGCGAAAGGTGTGGGCGAAAATTAATTTCCGGTTCCTCTCCTTTCAAGAAAATAGTGGTTACTTCGCATATTTTGACTTTTAGATCGCGTGACGATCGTACCAACTGACACATACTACCAATATCCTTAGGTTAACACGCTATATATGTTCCTGTAAAATCGCTGGGAAAAATATAAGCGACCATTTTGAAGTTAAATAAAGGCATGCTACTTAAAAATTCACAAGTGATTACTGCAAAATATTCCATGATATATATGGTTAGAAACGCTGTTTAGTTTCTCTTAAGAACCCCATAACATTCTGATCTGATTACATGTGATCCTAGATCCGTAACGACTTCACTTCACATTATCGTTCATGGGCGTACGTGCAAAATAACAAATTTCACGGTTTGTTTTGAGCTTATTCCAGAGGGATTAGTTATAGAAATAACGCAAGTTATCATTCCAGAAAAATGGAAAAAGCTCCTACCATGCCATAGCAAAAGGAGGACAGGAATTTGAGGCGTTCAAGAACAATTACCCTGAAATTGCAGATAATGTGTTACGCCGTCTCATCTGCATCATCGCAGAATCTGCATGCTCCATTTTGCCCATCTTGCAGAGATGGTATCTGAGTGAGCAGTTTCCAGTGATAATTCCTGTGATTACTCTGAGATCAGATTTCTGAAGATCCAAGAGCAATTTATCGTAGTGAGCGGAAGGTCTTTGTCCTGGAGTTTTTTTCCAGTAGGCTGAACTCAGTTCCTTTTCCCATTTTCTTCCATGATGCGGCTTTTTGACGCTTGCTTCTTATTGCACGACATAGGACTTTTTGTAAGGCTAGTGAACTCGTGAAACGTGTAATGTTACGAAAAAGAGTTCGTCACGCGATGACTCATTAGAAAGAAAGAGAGAGAGAGAGACGTAGGCCATAGTGTACGTTCAGTGCAGAGAGAGAGAGAGAGGCGTGCCGCTGTCAAAATTTTGAAAAAATGGACAATAAGTATAAAAAACTGTCAAAAATGGTCATTCATTGTTGAAAATTGTCAAAATTTTTGAAGGATGGTCAAAATTTTTGAAAAATGGTCAAAATGTTTGAAAAATTGTTAAAACCTGTCAAAAATGGTCAATAATTGTCAGAAACTGGCAAAAATGGTCAAAATTTTGAAAAAATTGTCAATAATTATAAAAAAAACTGTCAAAAATGGTCAATAATTGTTGAAAATTGTTGAAAATTGTCAAAATTTTTGAAAATGGTTAGATTTTTTGAAAAATGGTCAAAAATGGTCAATTATTGTCAGAACCTGTCAAAAATGGTCAACATTTTTGAAAAACTGTCAAAATTATCAATAATTGTCAAAAATGGTCAATAATTGTTAAAATTTGGAAAAATTTTGAAAAAATGGTCAAAAATTGTCAAAAATTTTGAATAAATGGTTAATAATTATAAAAAACTGTCGAAAATGGTCAATAATTGTAGAAAATTGCCAAAATTTTTGAAAAATGGTCAAAATTTTCAAAAATGGTCAATTATTGTCAGAACCTGTCAAAAAAATGGTCAATGATTGTCAAAATTTGGAAAAATTTTTGAAAAACTTTCAAAAATAATCAATAATTGTCAAAACTGTCAAAATTATCAATAATTGTCAAAAATGGTCAATAATTGTTAAAATTTGAAAAAAGGTCATACGATATCGCAATAACAATATGGCCAATAATTTCAATGAGTATCGACGAGAAATGGTTTTGTTGCACATTCCTTTCAGAAGTGAAGATAATGATGTTCTTGCATTCTATTGCGCGTATTTTTATTGATGGTTTTCCCAACCTCGCATTCTATTGTGCATAAGAAGCAATCTTCTGTCGGCGGTCCGACCGATGCTACAACTGCTTTGCGAGACCATCAACAATATCATTTCCGACAATGTTTACCAGTAGACTCATGAGTAGTAGACTTTAGAGCCTTTAATGCAGTCTGACTCACTATAGTAAGTGAGGGCCCCTACCGTAATTAGAGCGACTTCGTTTTGTGTTGAGTCACTCTTGTTGATAACAACATCTAACGCGAGTTCGAAATCTTGTTTCTCAGACATAAAGTCCGTGAGCTTTTTCATGGATTGGGTTGCTCCAGCCCTTAGTTCAAGCTGTCCCGTTAGATCGCCGGGTTTCAAAGATTTAGCCTGTAGGCATTTTCTAGAGTAATCCTCCTTACATGTAGATGTAGTGGAGGAAGTCTAGACATGATCTCATTGCACCCGTGATTCCCATGTAGGCTAGTCGTTGCACTTTTCGCCTGTTGTTTCGTTCCAGCAAACCAACGCAGCATGAGTGAACAGTTAAACAGGTTAAAACACGTGAACAGTTATTTTTACCAGAGCTGAGTTAACTGTTTTTCCGTCATACCTCGTATTTGTATATTTTATTTTCATAATGAAAGCATATTTCTCTAGTAGCATTATTTCATAACCGAAAAGTGACATAACGTCATGTTTTGACCACCAGCAGCGGTCGACGTGACTAATAACATTGATAAATCATTTCAGTGTAAATTACACGCTTCAACAAAACTCCGTAACATGAATGACAACTTACGTTACTGAAAGTGCAGTTTTCCTTTCAACTTGTTCTCGAAACGAAAAGAGGGTCTTTGTTGATGTCTATCAACTAACATACAACTTTTACTCGTAGAAATTAAATGGTATCATTGAAAGCGCCCAACGTACTGAATAATTCTAAAATTGATATATATATATATATATATATAATAGGAAAGTTGATAATTAATAGTTTGCTATCTCTTTAATGGGCGTTAAAGTTTAATTCCTGTTGAAAGGTGCGTTTTATGTCCGCGTATCGAGTAACTCGATGAGACTGTCTTTAATTTCCTTATTTTGGTACTAAAGGTCTTGAACGTGTGAACTTCCGATTACATTTTTCGATACTTTACAAAAAAAACAAAGGCTTACATTTACAGATGGCAGATATATAGCGGCTTTTCGTAAAAAAACAGTTAAAGGGTTGTATTTTTTAATATTATTTGATAAATCTTTTATCTACAACCACTAAAAAACGCTTTGACCTTGTCGCTTGTCAAATGTCATTTGTCATTCCTCTTTCATTCGCTTCTGCTCCAAGAAAACTGTATTTACAAAAGCAGTTCTATATAATTGATGTCGAAGAGTGACGTTTAAAAATTACGGTACAAATCATACTCATAAACCATAACTGTGAACGTTTCAAGTTTTGGCCAAACGCCCAAAGTGCAAGATTTTCTTTTTTTTTTTTGGTCTGCGTATACAGCGAATGATTTAAGTTCGGGAAATTGCCGAAACGCCATTATTTATCGGGGGTTGCGTACTGAGAGAACGGAAATTGCGAACCAACGTCTTGAATAAACAGCGGCATCCAAAATGTTATTACAGTGGCTCTCAATAATCATTGATAATTTACGCAATTAAAAGTGTTTGAGGAAAAATAGTTTGTTGATGTTTTGGAATTGCAAATTAAGTAAAACTGAGTGAAATCAAGAGCAGTAGGAGTTTTGACAAGCTGCCTGAATTCAGGAATCTCAAAGTCGTAAAAGAGGAGGAATGTAGACACTATGGAATATAAAAAGAAACCTCCATTTGACAATACGGAACACACATGTACCGTTTCACTTTATTTGTATTGGGTTCAGTTGACAGTGAAAATACGGTCCTAAGAAGTGAACATCAACGCGGTATTATTCGTCATTGTATTTTTAATATTGTATTTGTCATAAATGTTTTTAAATGCATCAGCAGTTTTCAGAAGTTCATTTTTCAAGTTATCTTCTTTCAAATAAAAACCCTTTTCGTACAGCCAACCACTCCTGAATTTGAAGTTTTACCCCTCATGGCTATTCGAATAACCGTTTCTGTTTTTTTCTCGTGAGAATTGCGAGTTACCCATTTTTACTTTCTTCTCTATATCGGAATATCGTTCGTCCAGCGACACCAGTCATAGTAGAAACTTTCCGTACTATTTCTGACAAGCAATTGATACAAATTCCCTTTCCCTTACACCTCTTATCCCAATATCTTTCAATGCATCTAGAGGCGCTGGGAAAGCCTAGAACATATTTCAGCTTTGTCGAAGATTCTGTCATTTCTCTTAAATTTTCACGATTTTCGAAACCAAAGAATATTTGTGTTTGATTCATTTTTTAATCAATATTTTTTTCGTTTTTTTCACAAACAATCGTAAAAAAACTATAAAAAATACCATACCTACATTAAAATTAACTATAAATCGGAAATGTCTATCGCTATCCTTGTAAATACAATATATAAATATATAGTCACATCCATTCGCCAACTCGAATAATAATTTTGTAATAAATGTAACCCATTCGATCTGTATATTTATTTTGAATCGTTAAATGAAGGTCGTGTCTAGTTGACCGCTTCATCGGACGGATTTCCATGAGGTCTGTTTCCATTGCATATTGCACTATTCAAAAACACTTACGTAGTGAAAAGTATCTTTGTTCTTAAAGATATTTCCTTCGTCAGCTTGATCTCTTCTTACTCTACGAACTGTTCGCAGCGGTATAAACGTTGCGATCCGGATGCAGTGATGTATTTTGCATTGGTTGGTATGTAGACGACCAGGCTTGTGACCAAAGATGGCGATTGATATCGAAAACGCTTTTGAGACGCCGCGTCCAAAACCCCTCCAACAGTGTCTTATATAGATAGTTATATTAATAATAATAATAATACGGTGCTATCAAATTTTTCATTTCCCTAAAAGGAAGCTTCTAACGACTCACCTCAAAAATTGCTTCTTTACTAACTACTGCTCATTTTGCTGCGAAATCGCTCTATATCGAGTGATGTCAAAAATTGAACAACACACGACTGCGTCAAAATCGCAGCGTTTATATCGCTGCGACGAGGATTTATTGAGTATCCATTAAAAAGAAACTGGATTGGTTTTTACGCACTTTTATGGAATAAGTACTAGTATGATTTTTGGAAAAGCTACTAAATGGTTTAGGGGTTGTTGTTTATAGAAACACTTATTCCATTGTCACTCTAGGTTTATACTTTTATTAAATAATTATATGTGCAATATATACTATGAATAAATGAACTCCAGTCAGTATCAACGACCTCGTTGTAATTCACCTTATTAATATCTATTTGTAAAATGTTAAAATGTACTATGTCTTCAATTGCAAAACTATTTATATTTTTTGCTTACTAATACTTTTATATCATTGTTGATAAACATATCAATCCAATATTATATGCTGACGCTATTTTGTGAATGACCTGAAATGAATTAATTTATACGAGGGGCACCTAGAGGCTGCTATTGGTTGTATAGTCACTCTATTATAAACTGTTATTTTTCACGTATCCAGATCTATTTACTTTATATCGCGTTTTCACGAGTAAAAGTAAATCTAAAAATAAATTTGTTTTGTTGATGTTTATACATGCGATCAGTCGAGAGTGAAAAGCTTTTAACAAACGTTGATTTACGCACCTCGGTCAGATAGTTCGTGTGTAAATTAAATTTCGAAAAATAATAATTGCAAAGTTGACACAAACGAACAAAAGATATCAACTGTTAAATTAATTAAAAGTAGATATCTTCTAAAAAAAATCCTTCTAAATTCCAGCGTCGCATTTTTTTTTCAAATATACCACCCCTCATATCTCTTATCGGCTATTTGGCAAACATTCGGCACGCCATTCAAGCTAACGTCGTTACGATAAATAAAATGGGTCAACGCAAACAAAAAAATAAACATAAGCAAGCTCTTATCGGCCATTTCCAACGGTCTCAAAGAATTATTCCATTTTCCAAACATATTCACTTTTATTGTTGTCTTCTAAACTGAAAAAGATGAGTTTTTTCGTTTATGCCTTTTTCGGGGTCAGTTAATTGAACAAAAACATAAATTCACTTGGGACCATTGTCCCTCGGGTCTATTTTATTAACAAAAAAGATTAATATTGATTAACTGAAAATTGTCCAAGATTCCCAACACCATTACCAGACATGGAATTAATGCCATTCAATGGTATACAGACGGCTCAAAAGTAATAGAATGGACTGGGATAGTGGTGTACAGACCAGGAACTAAACACTTTGAAAGCTTGGGAAGAATCCCAAGTATCTTTCAAGTAGAAATTCAAAAGTGTGCCCAGGTCTACAACAACATTGTCACTTTACTGTGTATTCCAGGACACCCTGGAATAGAAGGAAATGAAATAGCAAACACTCTTTTGCGGTATCAGCTTCTTCTGAAAATAGGTCTAAAGGAACTACTTGTCTCTGAGAATTTCCTCAGGAACTAAGTAGAAGTAAGGGAGCTCAATAGATCTTTTAGGTCTCCGTGAATGACACAGGGTAGGGATCTTTCTGTAATTAAGTATTCATCTTCCTAGAAGGCTGTATCACATAATTCTTAAAATAACCACTCAATTTTTCACCCGAATTTCCGGTTTTTATATAATTAATTCATTTTTCACGGACAAACATATGATTAACATTCCAGCAATACCAATCTACGAGATTTACTATCGACGAACACGTGATAATAATAAATATTCCCCTTGTTAATTGTGTCGCCAGAGTCACCCGAATGTTGGGCCCTATTCAAGCTACACAACCTTTTACCCTTATCAGATCTTGCCAATCATAAATAACATAAAACGAGGTAGTATCACAAGTAAGGGCCTCCAGGGTAGTGACAAGTCTTAAAGGGGTCCACAAATTATTTACATTATAATATCCTTTGTTTGACAGAAATTGATTTTTATTAAACTTATATGCATCGGCATGAGAATCAATTAATTTCACACTGCTTTATCTAAACTGTTCAATTAAAAAAAAATTGATTATAATTAATGTGGGTCATGTAATAAAATGAAAAGATATTTCGTTTGAAGATACTTTTAATTGGATAGATTAAGATAAAATTTGATTTAGTAGCTTAGGGTGTCCGATATATCAAAAATATAGTTCACAGAGGTCAATGTTTGTCACGTAAATGTTATTGTATTTGAGCTATCCATCTGTTTCGGGATCTCTCTCTGTCGAGGACAAGTTATATTTGCCGAAGATTAACATGATGAGAAAACAATAAATTGGAAATCAAACTCCGTGAATTAAACTAGATTATAGGCTACAAATCACAGGTGTAATCCGTTTCAACGAGCTTGGCATTTACATCATAATAATTATACGTAATAATTAGACAGCTTTGTTGTATCAGTGGTGGAGAGTAGCACAAAACAGATGTGGGTATAGTTTATACAATTCCAGTTGGAACAACAACAACAACAAAAAATTGTCGATACTTTTGGTAGTCGGCCACGTGGCAAAGGAAATGGTGCTATGTGTATTCATAGATAGAGATAACACCTCATATGAGTGGAATACTTGCAAAACTAGCTACATTCATTATTTACGGTTTTGAGAAAAGGCGGGAAAACCTGTAGTTGCAAATATGTAAATCCTTCTGAATTCAAATATGTAGGGTACGTGGCGGATAGGTAACCAATGAAATTGTACAATTATGGTCAGTGAAAATTGAATTTTATAGGGACGACAGCCATATTTAAGTTGGATGTAGCTACTTTTAAAACTAACTGGCGGTTGTAGCCTATTTTGAATCTGACTTGAGTGGATGTAGCTTATTTTGAATGTAACTTGAGGGCAAGACAACGCAGATCAATGAGTAGAACTTTAATTTTTAATTTTAAAGATGATACAGATACAAAATTTTGAACATAACAATAAAATTCTTCAGATACAAGCTAACACAGGCAACCTCAGCACTATTAATGTCACAGTCTATTTCGGTATCTTCTTCTTCATGAGTATCTATTGCAGGCTGACTCAAAAGATTTTTGTAATATTGTAATATTTTTGTTATTTATTTAAACAGTTTTTAACCTGTGGGATAAAATTATACACACTATGGCTAATTACTACCTATTGATTTATTTAAAGAAACACACACTATATTAAACTTAATTTATATACACACTCTACTTAATGTCTACTAATCTATTTACACACGGTATGTTCTAATTTATTTTTACCTCGTGAATATTACACTATTTATCTGCACTATTTAATTCACTGTCCGATTCACTAAATCCGAACTAACCGTTTCAATAATTATTATTCACGCACTCAAAAACCCGCGTATATATATATATATATATATATATATATATAGTCCTTATCGGTTCTGGAAAGCTCTAGTATTTTACGACGCTCCTCATATGCGTAAATACTACAGAGACCAGAAGGTTCTAGAAAGCGCATTCACCAAAATTTATAATCGAGAGACAGGACCGGCATTGAGTTGGTGACCTCGCAACAATATGATAATGACTCTAGATCCAGTTTTCCCCAAAGTGCTTGCCGAGTAATGCAGAAACATCCCTTACTTTTAGAGGTGGAAGCTGTACATCTACTGTCATGGGTTCTGGATACGCCATGAAACTGCTTAGCTTTATATATATAGTTTTGTATTTTCCTACATTGCTACGATAGGCTACTTCTCCTTGTAGCAGGATGGAGTCATGTCTTGTGCTCTTTTTGAACAAGAACCGTTTACATGGCTGAAACTAAGAATGCCACTGACTCGGTGGCCGAATAATAACCGCGTATTTAGTCTTCCAGTCAAACACCTTGTCTTTAAGAGGAATATCAGACCCAAATTGAGAAAATGTCTGTGTACTCTTGAGGAGTTATAAATATGTTCATTTTCTTTATTTTCTTTTCTATCCGTGCACGGTCGTATGGAAGAAATGAGTGTCCTACAATTTTTTTTTTTCGGGCCGAGATGGGAAACTCATGTTCGAATGGGACCAGGACCCAAACAGTGTTGGACTCATCCCCAAGGAGATGCCTACCAACCAAACCCACCTCAAACTCGCCGTTACCCCCGCCTCGGAATCACTACCCTAGCATACTTCGAGACAGGCGGCGGTCCCTCGCACACTCTCCGCTCACAACGTCATCTAATCTCTCCTATCACTCCTGCCTCTCATGCCATATCGAGTCCTTCTCTCCCCCTTACCATGCTCTCTACTACTCCACTCACCTCCATCCATTCCTCCTCCCCCCTCAACATTATCTCCACCATGTTTTCCCAGTACACCGCCTCCCCTAGTTTCCTCTCCAACTTCTTCAGCACTTCCTCGTTCCTCCAGCATCTAAACACATGCCCCACATCATCCTCCACTTCACACCTCTCGCACACACCAGTCTCTCGTTTCCCAATCTTGTGGAGGTACCCTACTCTCGACCCATGTCCAGTGAGCACTTGTGTAGTTCACCTCCCCGAATTTCCGGTCCATCCAATCTCTCCTATTCCCAATCGCTCCTTTTAGCGCGCCCTCATACTCCTTCCACCTTCTCTCCATTTCCTCCTCCATCCATTCCCGTACCTCTTCTTTGGTCGCACCCCTCCAGCGTTGGCTCCTAGCTCTAGCCAACACGTCCAATGGGTAGGACCTTGCCAGCACCGCTGCTGCCAGTCCACCCACTGTCCTGTACCCCTGCACCACCCTCAGCAGTATCCCTCTCTGCACCCGCAGAAGTGGCCTAACCCTCGCATTCACCCCCGCTCTTTCACCCCACACCTCCGCACCGTACAGCATACTCTGCTCTACCGTCCTACCAGTTACCCTCCTCTTCCACTCTCCCGGCCCTTTCACATTACACATCAATCTCCCCAGCCATGCTGCCCTCACTTTACCCTTCTCTGCCGCCTTTACCATATGGGTTTTGAAGGATAATTGGCTATCCAACCACACCCCTAGGTATTTCACAGACTCCTCCATGCGAATTCTCCTTCCCTTAACCATCACCCCCACTTCCCTTGCCCTGCTCCGTCCCTTCACTAGCAACCCCACCGTCTTCTCTTCCGCCACTTCCAGTCCGCACCGCTCTATCTTCTCCACAATCTTCCTGCACATTCTCTCCGCCTTTCTTTCTATCTCCGCCTCCCCCTTTGCCGTACATACCAGACACACATCATCCGCATACACCGTAATCTCACATCCCTCTTCACATACTATTCCACAAACCTCATCAAACACACACTTCCAAGAACCGAGCCCTCAGGCACTCCAGCCTCCATCTCATATCTCCTCCCTCTGGAGTCTACAATCACACGCCCCGTCAGGTAGTCCTCCACCAGGTTAACCAACCCCTGCTCCACTCCAAGCCTCAGCAACGCGCTCAACACTGCCTGTTTGCTGACACTGTTGAACGCGTTCCCGACGTCGAAGAAGACGAGTAGGGCCAATTTCTTCTTCCTCCAGCTGCCCTCCCTAGCTCTTTCCACCAAACCCATCACCTTGCTCAGTGCCGAGATGCAAGATTTCCCCTTCGTGAACCCATGCTGGTTTACCCTAAAACCCCCATTCCTACCAACTTCCTCCTCAATCCTATCCCTTATTATCCCCTCCATCAATTTACCCATACCACACAGCAGGCTGATAGGCCTATAGTGTCCAACAATTGGAAAAATGTACTCCACCAGTAACTGATCATACTCATCATAATGGAGTTTTTACTTTGTCCTCCGCATCCATCAGACATAATACGGAGTACTTCAACAGTGTTAAGAATTTGAAGATTAGTCAGGCAGTGATATACTGCGGAACTGACTTCGTTTGAACCCTTTTTATATTCACTCTCATCGTAATGGTAAATGAGTACATTTTCCTTTGTCTGTTTACCTTTTGAATGTCCAACAACAACAGTTAAGTTGTATTTATATAGTTGCCTAGAGTAATAGGCACTTTGGTCTGGTTCACGTGGAAGAACTTGGTACTTAACAACCACAAAGTCTCCTCACCTAGCATCATTTACAATTCCCCGTCTTTTCGGGGCTATGTGCAGATTCTGTCACCTAGAAGAGGAAACTTCAGAGCACATCCTATGCCAGTGCCTGGCGAAAGTGCGGTTTCTTGTACTAGGCGATGAGAAGCCACCGGCAAGAAACTACATGAAAGATTCAGTCTCGAGGCTGATTGGCTACTTAAAAAGAGTCGAGCTGGAGAATGTAATCTAGATTCAGAGGACCACAATAGATCTGAAAAGGTTACAGTGGAATAGGTCGATTAGCCACCTCATCAAATCTAATCTAAGTAAATACAGCTCTCAATACTTTAAACTTTTAATGCAGATTATCGGAGTACCCACAATATAACCTCAAACCTTAACAAAAGCACAAACTGCAAAATAATATAAACAGGTGACCATGTGCCTATATTACGCCAGCGCTATAAGTGGGGATTACCAATCTACCTTGGATGTAAAAGCAAAGTTTCAAATGCCTTTTATAATGGATGTAAACTGATTTGGCACGAATCAATGTGTGGGACTAAAGATTTCTACTACCCACTAAAAACCGCTCTGCGTCCTAGTAGAGACTGGTACTACCATTACTGGTTTACGTCAGCCCTTCTACCAGTGGACTCACTTTCTGCTTTGTCTTTCTTCTTCCTCCTTCTTTTTTCCTACCTTCCTTATCCATTGGTGTATTCTCTCATATTTTTCTTTGCTCACAACCATAATATTTATAATGTTGTCTGGATTTATCTCAAGTTGTAGTTCCGTTTCCATTTCATTTTTATCTTTATGGAACCTTGGACAGTCGAAAAACGTGTGTTCCGGAGTGTGTCTGTCTTCCCGCAGTAGATGCATTCGTTATCATCGGTTTTCTTTATTCTTTTAGTATATGTTCTGAATGCTCCGTGCCCTGATAAGAACTGTGTTAGGAAGTAGTCAATTTTCCTATAGCTGCAAGATATCCATGGACCTATTTGTGGAAAAAGCCTTTTGGTCCATTGAGTCTTTTCCGTTAGCTCACTCCATTGGGCTTGCCATTTGTACTCTAACATCTCCCTACGAATTTATTTCCTGATTTTTTGGGTATTCAAAGCTGTCTTTGGTTTCCCAGATGAGCAGGTCAAAAGGCGGGATCCCAATAATTACCGTCAGGGCTTCTGCCGAGATTGTGCGATATGCACTGGCCATTCTTATCAAGGCCCTACGTTGACTTCTTATCAAGAGGTTCCGGTATTGTGCAATCCTGGTGCATCCTCCCCAGATCTGGGCTCCATACATTTTTATGTACCTAGAAAAGTATTTCACAAACAAGAAACCACTCTTAGTCAGTTTTTAGTTCATTATGGATGTAGCTTTGCAACTATATGACTCATATGAATCAAAAGCAAAAGGTTTCCAGCTCTCCAATCAAATGGGTTTAACCCATGCTAAGAATTATGAAAATAATCACCTCTACTGAGGTTAACAGTGGTTGATGGAAGAAGCAACCTCCATCCACATACTTGCGGATTGCATAGCAATTCAGAATTCTAGGGCACATCACCTAGGAGACTACTGGATAGAAGACGGACACCTACCTAAACTAAAGCCTGCAGATATCCTAAAAATGATCCGGGAAATAGGTCTGAAGGAGCTCCTCAGGAACCAAGTAGGAGAAAGAGGGCAAAATGGATTTTTTAGGTCGCAGTGAATATCACCTCAATTTACTTACATACATGCAAAGGCTCTGAACTTTGTTGTGGGTCATTCATTCGTTTGGGTTGTGCTCATCAGCCCAGGAACTGAATCTTTGTACCATTTCCCATGTTATCTACTTCCATTCCAGAAGCTTCGTGTCTACTATAAGGCATAAAGGAATTGTCGGCAATGGGATTGCTGATGGTCTCTTTTTATCGCCGATAAGCAGTCCTTTGAAATATTTTTGTTGGCTGTCCAACTAAAATCGGTTAAACTATAAAAGATAGTTTCAATTATCTAAAGTATACTGATGTCTTTGGAATAGAAAATCGTCGGCATATCCATTTACTAACCGACCTTTCTCCACCACTTATGCATTACATTTTTAATGAGGTTGTTTTCTTTGAAAACGGGCAACACCGGCATATTCCATTCCGAATAAAATCTCGGTGAATACAAGAAAATCCGAAAGCGTAGGAATATATATATATACAGATATGAAGTATGCATGAAGTCAAACTTGCCACCTTTTCCAGTCTACCAAACTACATGAAAGAGATCTGGAATATCCGGAAATAAAAACTGCTGGCTCTTAAATATTCATTAAACGGTTGAGACGAAAAAAAATTATTAAGGATACCTACGTAATTCAAATAAACTTCGTCCTGGGCGAGAATTCTATTTTTTTTTTATGTTTGATGTTTTCTAGTTTGCAGCCAAAAAGGATTTAATGATGTATACAAGAGCTGGTCAAAAATAATGTTTTGAGACAAACAATATTTATGATAGTAATATCAGCTGGAATTACTTGTCTGCTAACCCCATACCTCGTAAAACTAATCGAAGTACATAAACAACAGTCGTCGAGCGATATTACAACCCGGAATTAATTCGGAGCGAATGTAACCCTTTCCTTGTCTAAATGTCACTAATCCCGGAAGAAAAAGGGAACAACAATCGACGAGTTTCTCAAAATATTTTGACTGCAACTAATCGCGACTCTCGACATAAAGTGTCTCCTAGTAAACGGACCATTAAGCGAAAATTGGATATCAACTCGCCTTCGGCAATTGTTTTAAGCTTCGCATAACGTTTGGAGCACTTTTAACTCCGCAAACGACAGGATTGGTTTAAGGGGGATTAGATCTATTAAGCTCAAAGTGTTTTTCACTACTAGAAGGAAATTATATTAAAATTTGTAGTACTTGAAATGAATTACGAAAACTGGATCTTTAGATTCTCACTGACTTCAAAATAGCCTATCATGACATGAGGATATTTCGAAATTGGGATCCAACTAATTTAGAAAATAACAATTTGTTTTTGGATTCAAATTTGCCGAGCCTAAAACCGATTCTGTTAAGAAAGCCGAAAGGACGAGAAGAGAAAGAGAGAACCCGACGAAACACACTAAAGCTAAAAATTAATACTAAGGATGATTAAAAAATCTGCATACAGCCCTCGACGAAGGCAGCCAAGCAGTTGCTTATTTTATGGTCGTCTTGGGAGCAACGGGTGCGTTTTCTTGTATAAAATAGCAGCAGTGTTGCCGGTGTTTACTATTTTACCTCCAAACTAAATACTTTCCCGAAATAATTTCAAAATTGTGAAACGTATATATAGGTGTATAAAAGGCGTTGGATAACACTAGACGAAAGTTTCATTACAATTTGTTTAAATGATATGCGTGCGAGATTTTTAACGATTTTAATGTTTTGACAACAATGTAATCGTATAAGAGAATTAAGTCTCCCGCTCGATTCATATATGTTTACATGAAGGAAATATGCAGGAGATAGCTCTGTTTTTACGAGATCGTAAATCTTACATTTGTGACACGAATCTCTAATTACTTTGTACTGCCGCTGTCACCAGTGACGCGAAGTCAACAAAAAAGAAGAAGGGAGAGAATTTTTATGGTTTTAATAATTGCCTACATTGTGATATCGGTAGTATGGGTGAATTAAATTCGATCCGCCTATGATATAACACATTATTCAATTTTGTTTGAGGCAAAACGAATGTCATAATGCTATAGGAGTAAATTTATGGAGAGGAGCGGCTGAAAAAAACCTATTTTAATAATTCCTAATAATACACTCGCATATCTTTTATATCTGCAACACGTGACATATCTCCTGTCAACTATTTTTCCAGATTTAAATCGTTCCTAATAGCTTGTTATTTATCGAAAGAAAATTTCTACTAACTAGAAGAGATTTATAAGAAAAATATGTAATCATACAGTGTCTTACCTAAAGCATGCACCCGACAAAAATTTATTCTTGGTAAAAGTTTGTGCATCTACTAAAATACTACAATATAGTAAAACACGGGTAATATACGAGGAGCATTCAAAAATTTGATTTTAAAACAACAGTAAAGTAAAAATACAGGAGAGCCTACTATTATTAAAATGCCAAACTATTTCATGAGATGTTTTAATCCGGACCAGGGAATCTTGCAAGGAACACACACTTTTATTGCTTATCTATATTTCGAACAATAGGTAATAATGAGGGTCATCGGCTTATATTGATTTACGACCTTCTTAGATTTCTGGTTGTACTTTACCATTATTTATAAAAATTTCGGGAAATGTTATTTAGAAAAGTTGTTCAGCATTAAAAAATACATCGTGTGTTTGCATGTCTAGTTTTAGGGGATGCACAAACTTTTAGCAAAAATGACTTTTTCTTTCCCATATGGGAACTTACTTTCTACGTCTTATTGATAACCAGACTATCCTAGATAATATTAATTGTTTACGGCCTATTCCTAATTGTTCCTGAGTGTCTTTGTTAATAAAAATTAAGTTGTTTTCCATTCTCCAACTTACGACTTCTGCTAGCCGATAACCCCCAAAAACGACCAATAAAAACTTTATCGTTAAAAATATATTTCTTTCCCCAACACCATAAAAAAGGGAACAATCTTAAATACTTTCAACGATAAAAGCACTCAAAATTCCTTCTTTTCAAAATTCCATAAAACCGAAAGTAAAAAGTTCCTTTACGAGCGATACAACTGTTTTGGTTTTTTGATAACCATATGGCGAGAGCATTTGGTTTACGACTCTATTAACGATCTTGTTACATGTATGTTTTAATAGATCTTCATTTGTTCAGGGACGAATATAGACCAGTTGTTAAAATAGGTTTATGTCTATCTTATTGCAGAGGTTGGTTCATGATTCAGTACAATGAAGGTTATTGCCGACATTTCGAACTGAAACAATACTGTTATGACTTTTGTACAGTCGTACGTTGTACCAAATAATTAAAAACTTAATAATAAATAAATAATTGTATTTAGATTGTTATAGCCAGGATACCATTCTACAAACATTTCTTCCGATAATAGTTCGTGAATATTAGGGTGTTCGTTATTTACGAAATTTAGTTTATCAGCTTTAAAAAAATTATCACCCCTTAATATTCATAATAACCCTTGCCCAAAAACGATATTACATTTTCCATTTAAATTACATGAGAATTTGCCACTTTTTACAAACATTTTTTTCTTTCTTAAACTAGTTTTTTCGTAGCAACTTGTAAACAAATGTGAGCTCTACAAAAAAGGTCTCTTAAAATTTTTCGATAAATTTACTCCTCCAAAAGTTAACCTCTGGGTAAATTCTTAAATTTTTGCACAAGAGAGAGTTTATATAGAGGATCGAAAATGATTATGTTTGGCGTAATAGAGAAGATTAAAAAAATGTTTGGGGGGCGGGGGTAATATATTTAAATAATTTTTTGTTAGAATTTCCAATGGTGGATCCATGTAGACAAAGTAAAGCAGATTTCGGGAAAAATAATGATTTTTACCCGTCGGCGCTGCCACTGGAATTATATACGAAAATATAAAAGTAACTTTTTTATTTATGAAAATATGGAAAAATACCTAAATTCATTTGTGAAGTAGTCGTCGAGACATACATATAGAGTATATAAAACATATAGGTAATACGATTAAAAATTCGAGAAAAATTGAAAAACTTTTACTAAAAAAAAATATGTTTTTAGAAAATTTTCATTATGCCCACAAAAATTTGCGGGTTCGAATCTATGGGAATTGATTTAAAAAAAAATTAAAAGTCGATATATAGGGCGCCACAAGTGGCGCCAAATTTTGAGGTTAGGTCACTATTTTCACTAATTTCGTAATATACCCTAGTAAACGATGCCTAAAAACACCATACGCGGTTTGCACCATCAATTCGGGGTCATACTTCGGGGGTCAATTTCGAAAAAAAAAAATTTTGCATTATAAGCACCCCCAAATGAGGAAGATTCCCCGGATATTATCGTTCCGAGTTGATCACTACATAAAATTATAAATCTTTTTCCTTTTCACCCAAATTAAGGATCCAACAATAGAAATAAATAGTAACCTACTGTATTTTAATTAATTTTTACGTTTCAAACCCTACTATTAACAATATTGTCTATAAAAATAAAATACAAATGACTAGAAATATAATTTAAATAAGTACAACTCAGCCACAATTATTTTGCCAACGCACTGCACCTTCGTTGTTGACAAAGTTCATGAATTCATTCCGAATATTCAAAGCTTCCTCTCTTGGTCTGTTACCACCTTGCTGAGACTGGCTAAAACAAAACTTAAAACTAGAACCTTCTTCATCATTTGGATCTGGCATAGATACTGTTGGACATTCTGTTAACAAAAAGTTGTGCAAAACACAGCATGTTTCACTAATAAGCTGCACTTTGTCAACATTTTAATTACTAGCAGTGAATAGAACCCTCCATCTATTTGAAAGAATGCCAAATGCATTTTCCACATCTCTTCGGGCCCTACTGAGTCTGTAATTAAAAATTCTTTGATACCAAGACATATTTTTGAATGGAAAGGGAAAAGCTGCATCGGATACAAATATGAATGGAACTGGTTTTCTTCGTCTAGGCAGAGGTCGCCGTTCTGGAAAATTCAAGCTGCTATTTCTTATGGCAGCAGCCAATGTACTTCTCTGAAAAACACCTCCATCTGATACCCTACCATTAGTTCCACAATCAATGTATGTAAATTTATAGCTTGCATCAGCCACTGCCAGTAAAACAATGCTATTTTGTTGTTTGTAGTTATAATAAGCAGAACCTTCCCCAGAAGGAGCTTTAAACACAATATGTTTGCCATCCATTGCACCGAATGTGTTTGGAAAATACCATTGTTTATAAAATTCTTCTGCTATATTCAACCATTCTGCTGAGATACTAGGTACTTTTAAATAATTTTTCTCAAGGATATTGTAAATTGCTGTAAGCCATTCAGGTATAATGGAGGAAATGGTTGATTTTCCTATTCGGAAGATGTACTGCAGGCTTTGAAATGATTCTCCTGTTGCCAAAAGTCTGAGGGTGATAATCAGCCGTTGTTTTGCAGATATAGTAGATCTCATCAGCGTAGACTGTTTTGTGATATCTTGTTCAGAATCGAAAATTGTCCATAAGTTTTTTGCCTCATTTACTATCTCTAATTCTTCATTATCGATAGAAATATCTATGGAGTTTAACAAATATTGTCTGATTTTTGTTCCCAAATATCATAACTTTAGATTTTGTTGGATAAATAAATAAACAATGGTCATTTTCACAATCGATAAACTTTTTTAAGTCACCATTAATAACTACTCAGGCAGTGTCCACTACATGAGGTCTAAAACTATAATATAACTGAGTATCAGTGAACATTACAGTTTAAGATTTGGTTCAATAACTAAGAAGTATAGATACTAAATAATAGTGGTCCAAGTATTGAACCTTGTGGATCACCTGAGTAAACCTAGAGTAAACTTTTATGTTTTGAGTGGTTTTAAGGTTATATGGCTTACAGCTGGCATACATTTGACAGCGAATGTCACAGAATTCGCATGTTTCAATACGATCTCGGTTTTCATGTTGTATTTCGATTTTTCGATCTCGATACGATCCCAAAAAAAGCAGTATCGACCTTGAAACTCAATTCGATTTCAATACCTGTTTTTAATACGGAAAGTGTATTCAATTCGAATTGAATTCTGCATGAAAACGTAGTAATTATTAAATTGATGTATAAAATAGTCTCTTTTTTCTCTTTTGATAGATTGAGATGTAAAATTGCGTAGATTTTTAAATGACATACTGGAAGAAGCATCACATACACCTTTATGTTTATATTATATTTAATAAAGCACGCGCTGACTTTGTTCGTACAACAAATTCATCGATATCGTTCTCTAAATTTAAAACTTTTATTGGACATAGATTCAGAAGTAGTCTTTACAACCTTCTAAGACTTACTTATCGATTTTTCCGAAATGTTCATCAGATACTTATATACCATACGCCTCATCTCTTAAAGTCTCTTCCATTTTTCTATTTAAATTTAAATTCGAAATTGCTTTTCTATGGAAAATATTATCCTACCCACTCCCCCAATCGAAAGTTCATTCCTTTCCGGAATATAATTTGATAATGTGTATATAGAAGACTTTCCACATCCAAAGCCTCGGTCCCCTATACAAAATTTTCATATCACTTCTTCTTGTTTTCTCTGTTCTCCTAACGTCATTACGATAAAACCATCATTTTCCGACTAAAATGGCATTTTGTTTACCGATCTCTTTGCCGGAAACTTTTTGTTTGTTTGAAAAATAACACAGAGTTCCCAACTAATTGGGTTAAATATAAAAACTGAAGTCCAATTCTCATTCAAAATTTCCGATTTCCACTTATCGTGACCGTCTTGTACAGTGTCAGTTCCGTACGTGCAGCTTCATCATCGCCCACCACCATCATGTCTTGTTTTCTACAGAAAAATTCATAACGAACATACTTCATATCACACTGGTCAAAATAGAAACTGTCTGTCGGTAGTAGGTATGAAAACCGGCAGATGTTACTGTTCGTACGGCTCGGATACGTTAATGTCACTGTACGGGACGGTCACTGTTAGTCTAATTCAGCCTTAACGAAATGCTGAGACAATGTAGGTAAATGCGATAGTATGCGGAAGTTGGAAGCTGTTTATTACTTTTTAAAATATGCAAATCACTTAAAACTTTTTTATGGTCCATTGAAAATAATTTTAATAGTTTTTTTTTTGTAGTAACCACATAGTCATAAAATTTGATAATGATAGCGGAAACTTCAAAGAATTTCCAAACTTTACGTTATTTTTAGCCCAAAGTTTTATATTTTTTTATGCTGTAATAAAAAAACAATAAGGGACATCAAAATGTATATTTTGAAATGACAGTGAAATATTTAGTCTTAGATGACTGTGGAGCATTTTGTTACCGGAAAGATCTAAGAAATTGTATTCACCAGGGAGTCCTAAAAAATCAATAGTTACAGTGACTGGAAGACAAATTGTCCAATTTGTATCCTGAATTTCAGATACATTCCTTGGCACTTAATAAAATCCATACAGAAAATACACCGGCATAAATATGACGCGTACCACAAGAATTTCAATTTTCTCGGAAATATCAGGAATGTCAAAAGCTGATTTTGAAAAAGTTATTTTCCTTAATTTTGGATATTTGGCATCGTATCGTAGAAGAATTTGATATTTTTCCATATTAAAATAAAAATTGAATTAGTAATTTATCCCAATAACAAATTGGATATGAAAAATATCACTTATACAGGGTGTCCCAAAGTTCTGGTCTTGGACGATTGCACAATCCGTGGACATCTCCATGGATTGGGATGAATAATATGGTAACATAACAAATTTTAACGATATCCTCAGGAATGCTTTATATTTTATTGTTTTTTTTTGCAGGAAAGGGGCGTTTGTACCCAGCATATAGTCTGAGCGGTTCAGAAGGCGAAGACTCACCTCGTAGATACAATTCCTCGCACAATACTTACCAGCATCCCTTATATCAACAGCCAGCTGGTTTAAGTGATACGCCCACGTCCGAAAACGCTTCGGATGCAACATTGACAGATTCAGAATTGGCGCTCGCGAGGGATTCAACTCTTCTTGTACATAACGGTAAGTACACCCCAATGTACTTTGTATTTTTGTATCTTCGGTATTATCATTTAATCACCTAAAATTCTTATTCTCCGATGACCCTTATCGGCTTTCGTGTCAAAAAAAAAGATTTAACTGTAAACCGACCACGATGGTTTTTTTTTACTGCTCGTTTCAAATTTATGACTCGGACGATGAAGTTCCGGAGTTTCCCGCTGATTTACTGCAAGCCTGAGTTATAGTTGGTGCGATTTTTTTCCCCCGCTTGATAAATTAGCTCATTTTCTTTTATCGAATTTACGAGTAAATGTCTACCATTACGGACAAATATAAACGTGAATGCTGTTTTATTTTTTTTTTCACCGAAATTCTTTAAGTAGAGAAATCTAGAGGAAAAGCATTCAATGATTTTTTGTTTCTCTCTAAAATAGTGATAAATAATAATAATCATCAAAGTATACAGATATTTGTTTTTTATGTTATGCTCTGTTTCATACAAATACATTACAGTCCATTAGAAAGTATTGATTAGGTCCGTTATGAGTATGAGCAACAAAAATGTAAAAAACGATGCTATTACTATGTATGACGTATTTTCATTATATTTAATTATTCCTTCAAATTCACAAATAACGTGTACGAATCTGGAACTTTTTGATTAGTTTGCAAATTACGACGTTATAAACACCCTGTACGATATTGCGCATCACCCGTAATCATGCTGTTTGTTTTGTTGGTAGATTTCGCATGATAAGTCATGTGTCGTTATTATTTTTCAGAAACATGAGAACGTACGCAGCGCGTAGACTGTTAAGTTGTTTATGAATTATTTGTATTGTTCAATAAACACGTGGATAATATAGAAAAGACAATAAAATAAATTCAAACTTTCCATAAACTTATTGAACAGCTTTCGCATTTCAACAATAGATTTTCATTGCTTAATAATAATTTCAATAGTCGAGTTCGACAATACATGTGATATTTATTTCAAAGAGAAAATAGAGACTGTAGGAGCTTGCAATCCTTATTACGAAATCATTGTGCCCCCTGGGGATTCAACGAATAGAGATCTATCTATCCTTAGATTGGTGTTTATTGAATTCATGTCGACTTTAAATTGTATTGAAATGCAGAGAGAAGTTGCACCATTCAATCGACGATTATGATGACCTAGATACGTGGATTCGTTCTTTTCAATCTGATTTTAAACACTATCAAACTCTCAAAAATTTATTTCTAGTGTACAATATTTATATAAAATAACAGACTACCCAACTTTTTAGAATGGAGCTATTAATTTTTAAAACATTTGAAATCACCTTCCTCCAAGTTTCGGTTTTATCTTTTACAACCCTAGTCATCCCCAGCTACAGATCCTAATAAAATTAAGTTAAACACTTACGGCAACCATTTTTAAAAATATACTTTTTCGCACACACATATCTGTATATACATACATACACCCCCTACCTCATCCCATCCACTTTTCCAGCAATCTTGCTTTCGTAGCAAAAATAAATGCAGGGACCATGTTTACTCGTTATCATAAAAAGTTACCACCTAGGCAATTTTCCCTTCAACCATAACACTTTTTACGTGGCTGAAAGATGAAAGCTGATAATAGCTACCGAGTAACCATTACTCCGGCCAGCTCATCACATTCTCGACATTACTCTTTTGAGTGGCGTCGTCTCTACTTACTCACACAGTTGCCAAATCGGTCAAAAATTTCAGATATTCGCAGAAATAGGTAAAACAAAGAATATAAAATGTATTTTTTATTAATAACGGGAGTGGGCACTAGTGTATTTTATTTGTAATTTGCCTTTCTTCGACTTCTAAATAATTTGTCTTTTTCGTCTCTTGTCCCTCATCTCTGGTCTCTAGACTATCGTCTATCGTTTCTAGACCTTCTCTCTTCACGTCTCTCTTCTCGACTTTCGTCATTTTTTCTCTAGTCTCCTAGACTCTCTTTTATAGCCTCTCGATTCTCTTCTCTAGTCTCTCAACTCTCCTCTATAGTGTCTAGTCTATCGACTCTCCTCTATAGTGTCTAGTCTCTCGACTCTCGTCTCCAGTCTCTGGTCTCTACAATCTCGTTTCTAGATTCTCGTCTCTCTACTCTCTTCTCTAGTCTCCAGACTCTCTTCTCTAGTCTCTCGACTCTCGTCTCCAGTCTATGGTCTCTACATTCGCGTTTCTAGATTCTCGTCTCTCGACTCTCTTCTCTAGTCTCTAGACTCTCCTCTCTAGTCTCTAGACTCTCCTCTCTAGTCTCTAGACTCTCCTCTCTAGTCTCTATACTCTCCACTCTAGTCTCTAGACTCTCTTCTCTAGTCTCTAGACTCTCTTCTCTAGTCTTTCTACATTCGCGTTTCTAGATTCTCGTCTCTCGACTCTCTTCTCTAGTCTCTGGACTCTCCTATCTAGTCTCTAGACTCTCCTCTCTAGTATCTAGACTCTCTTCTCTAGTCTCTAGACTCTCGTCTCCAGTCTCTGGTCTCTAAAATTTAAACTCTAAACTTTCGTTTTTGGATTCTCGTCTCTCGACTCTCTTCTCTAGTCTCTAGACTCTCCTCTCTAGTCTCTAGTCTCTAGACTCTCCTCTCTAGTCTCTAGTCTCTAGACTCTCGTCTCCAGTCTCTGGTCTCCACTCTCTGGTCTCTAAACTTTAAACTCTAAACTTTCGTATTTAGATTCTCGTCTCTCGACTCTCTTTTCTAGTCTCTAGAATCTCCTCTCTAGTCTCTAGACTCTCCTCTCTAGTCTCTAGACCCTCTTCTCTAATCTCTAGACTCTCGTCTCCAGTCTCTGGTCTCTAAACTTTCGTCTCTACAATCTCGTTTTTAGATTCTCGTCTCTCTACTCTCTCCTCTAGTCACTAGACTCTCTTCTCTAGTCTCTCCACTCTAGTCTCTAGACTCTCTTCTCTAGTCTCTCGTCTCTCGTCTCTAGTCTCTAGACTCTACTCTCTAGTCTCTCGACTCTCCTCTATAGTGTCTAATCTATCGACTTTCCTCTATGGTGTCCAGTCTCTCGCCTCTCGTGTCCAGTCCCTAGTCTCTAAACTTTCGTCTCTACAATCTCGTTTCTAGATTCTCGTCTCTCTACTCTCTTCTCTAGTCTCTAGACTCTCTTCTCTAGTCTCCCGCTCGTCTCCAGTCTATGGTCTCTACATTCGCGTTTCTAGATTCTCGTCTCTCGACTCTCTTCTCTGGTCTCTAGACTCTCCTCTCTAGTCTCTAGACTCTCCTCTCTAGTCTCTATACTCTTCACTCTAGTCTCTAGACTCTCTTCTCTAGTCTCTCGACTCTCGTCTCCAGTCTATGGTCTCTACATTCGCGTTTCTAGATTCTCGTCTCTCGACTCTCTTATCTATTCTCTAGATTCTCCACTCTAGTCTCTAGACTATCTTCTCTAGTCTATCGACTCTCGTCTCCAGTCTATGGTCTCTACATTAGCGTTTCTAGATTCTCGTCTCTCGAATCTTTTCTCTAGACTCTCCACTCTAGTCTCTAGACTCTCTTCTCTAGTCTCTCGACTCTCGCCTCCAGTCTATGGTCTCTACATTCGCGTTCTTAGATTCTCGTCTCTCGGCTCTCTTCTCTAGTCTCCAGACTCCCCTCTCTAGTCTCTAGACTCTTCTCTCTAGTCTCTAGACTTTCCTCCTGGTCTCTTCTCTAGTCACTCGACTCTCGTCTCTGGTCTCTAAACTTTCATCTCTTCATTCTCGTTTCTAGATTCTCGTCTCTGGACTCTTTTCTCTAGTCTCCATACTCCCCTCTCTAGTCTCTAGACTTTCCTCTCTAGTCTCTAGTCTATGGTCTCTACATTCGCGTTTATAGATTCTTGTCTCTCGACTCTCTTCTCTAGTCTCTAGACTCTCCTCTTGAGTCTTTAGACTCTCCTCTCTAGACTCTCGACTCTTGTCTCCAGTCAGTCTATGGTCTCTACATTCGCGTTTCTAGATTCTCGTCTCTAGTCTCCAGACTCTCCTATCTAGTCTCTAGACTCACCTCTCTAGTCTCTAGACTCTCCTCCTAGTCTCTAGACTCTTCTCTGGTCTCTCGACTCTCGTCTCCAGTCTCTGGTCTCTAAACTTTCGTCTCTACATTCTCGTTTCTAGATTCTCTACTCTCTTCTCTAGTCTCTCGACTCTCTTTTTCAGTCTCTAGACTCTCCGCTCTAGTCTCTAGACTCTACTCTCTAGTCTCCAGACTCTCTTCTCTAGTCTCTCGACTCTCGTCTCCAGTCTATGGTCTCTTCATTCGTGTTTCTAGATTCTCGACTCTCTTCTCTAGTCTCCAGACTCTCCTCTCTAGTGTCTAGACTCTCGTCTCCAGTCTCTAAACTCCCTTCACGTCACTAAAATCACGTCTCTAGACTCTTGTCACTAGAATCTCGTCTCTCGACTCTCGTTTCCACATTTTTCGTTCTAGACTCTCGTGTCTAGCTCCTCGACTCTCGTCTCTCATATTAACAAATTTATATTTTGCCAGTCATAATTGAATATTTCATGAAAAAAATGTTTTCTTTTATTTATTTCGAATAACATTCTTCGACCTTTCTAAACAGAAACATAAATATATGTTCGTACTTCATTTTGTTTCTTTCGGCTTAGACGAGCTGAACACTGAATAAAAAAAGCAGTTGGCAACAATGGAAGCGTTCAGTGCCTTTCTTTATGCACGTCTACGACTTCATAATATTAAAGAAAATCGCGTAGCAGGACATTTCAGAATAAAAAATAGTGGGTACGGCCTAACATTACTGTTGAAATGTGAATGGGCAATTTTCTTAGTAGCTGGAAGGACGAGTTATAGCTTTCTTAAAATACTTTCTTTTTTTTTCGTTCGTTTCCAGAATGTTCAGGTCCAGATTGGCTTAATCGACGAACAATCATTTATATTGTTATATAAATGGAAAAAAAAACTTTTTTGACTTTTTATAGAGTGTAAAGCTCCTCTTCTATTTTAAAATCACATCGATTGCAATTCTCTTTTTTTTGATACTGATACTGATCTCAATCTCTTCGGCAAATTTATTAATCGTTTGTCGAATGTCTAAGGTTTGTGGTGACTGTGTCCAATAGGCATTCCACTACGTCCTCCTTACGAAACCATTTCTGATTGACTACTGCTTTTTACATCTTGTAAATCACTCCTAATATTATGCAAGGCTCTAATAGTACCTATACTTGTTACTTTGGGCGTACCCTGTATGTAGGATGATATACCAAAAGGCACTGATTTCGCCTCTTCTATAAATTTTGTTGTTTCCTACAAATCGTTTTTTCTTCAATAACCACCAACATTCCTATTTACACCAGATATTTCTTTCATCTGTATAAAGTGGAAATATTGTAATTTTATTTTGCCTTTAACTTTTCAATTTTAATGACAGAAATGTCTATTTCGTTACTTGAAATTATTTCCGTCCGGTTCTGTGCTCCTGAAATACTTCTTGTTTTTTTTCTCTTTTTGCCAGAATGTCGCTAGGCTCTAAGCGAAATTGAAAAATAAATTTTCTTTTTCGGTGGCATTTAATGATCCTCGGAGCATTACCTTTAAAATCTACGACAAATCATTAGTACGAGGTATCGCACTTTTGTGGTACATTACAAAAAGTGACAACTTAACGGTTCCTAGTATAATAGACACTATGTTTGCTATCTGGATGGTTAAATGGCTTTTGACAAGATCTGCTACGCAGAGATTCTTCAGAAAGCAATTTATATCAGAACCAACTATTGGAATCAAAGTTAATGGTAGAGCATTTAACTGGTTTGCTTGTTGTCACAATGATGGATGAAGGAACAACTAGTTGGAATGGTATTTGGGAACAACAGATGATGAAAGCAATGATGACATAGAGTAGGAAAATAGCAATAAGCAGTCTGGAAAATTCAATGTCATTTCTCTATTTTATGACATTTAAATTATCTATCGATTCCAATGTTCTCAGACTTATCGTTGTGGAAATATGAAAGAAGAAAAGAATAAAAAAATGGATAAATCTTGAATAGGGAATAACTAGCGCGTAAGTAAAAGAAATTTAAATTCGGTTCCGATAGAGGAGTTATTTTTAGAATCATTTACAGTTCGTCTCGCTTTTGATGCCAAAATAAAAGGAATGACACGAATCTTGCGATTCAGATCAGACCTATCTTTTTATCATAAATCATTGTGGATACAGAGGAGCGAAAGACTACGTTAATCGAACGCTGGAAGTTTGTGTAATTTATTAGCAGTTAATTTTAAGGAGTGTTCGATTTTACGAGTCTGCTGAGTTCTCGACCATATTTACGACCGTTCGGGATAAACACGCCCTATTACCGGTCGAATTATTTGCAGACTTTTCTTGCCCTCCCGCTCTTTAGGTACATTCGATCTTTGCTTTATTTAACACTTCAGTGATCTTACAAAATTTAATTTACAAAAGCGCTTACAAGTTGACGCAAAAAAATCCTATTCTCCTCCTATCCAGACAATCTCCAGTTTTCGTATCATAAATCTTAAGTACCAAAAGAGGTGATGAATTGAACAATTTTTGATTGAATCCTGATAATTCTTACTATTTTTTCCACTTTTTGTTCAAAAAACAATAAAAATTCATTCAAGCTGTTTCTGAGGCATCCATAGTAGTGGAAATATTACTGAAGAGCAAAGCTTGTGTATGTAGGATCCAGTTTGCTTTCCCTCAAAATACTCTATCCATCTTTGGAGTTATTTGCCGGTTGATTTATAATTTCTCTTCCGCTGGAATTCAAGGAATTCAGTCCAGCTTTATTGTTTGATTGGGCTGTTTATTAATCCTAAAGTTACTGGACATTTTCATGGGCGTGTTCCTTATTATTCGTTGGATAGTTGAATGTAATTGTGTAAATACTCAACCCCCAGATATATATATGATTGATTTTCTTTGTAAATATAATTATTTAACACAGGCCCTCCGATTGCACTTGTAATTTCACGCCAATACAGAACAATTGATGACGGATATAGAATTTTCGCCATAATAATTGATGAGTCAGTTTTATATAATGAGAAATGCACCATAACGAATGATCGTAGTTTCCCGTTTTCTTGTATGTCAGTCATTAAGAAGGGAGAGTGACAAGCCGAAATAATTTATTCAGAAGGGTTTCGTTTCTTGTGAAACAATTTTTTGGGAAATTCAACCGTTCTTTATCTAACAAAGGGGTAGGTATGGAAATATTTTGCGAAACAAATTGCTTTTTTCTAACTCCCTCAATCCTTTGGCAATATCGACTCAAAATTCACTAAAATATGTAAAATTGTCCCCTTTATCGATTGGTGAAGACTAGAACGTTCTATCTTTCCTATTGTCGAGTTATGAGTATTTTTTGTTTTGAAAAGTGGATTTTCGAAAATTTCATGACTCTATTTGAAGGCGAAATAATGATTTTATCACAAAACTGATTGTGCCAGTCGATTTTTTGGCCAAAAAACCCCTCTTTACGAATTTTTAGCATTTTTTATAATTTTTTTGTCGAAAATTTGGAACAAAGGGGGTAACTATGGAAATATTTTGCGATACAAATTGATTTTTTCTAACTCCCATAATCCTTGGAAACATGGACTCAAAATTCACTAAAATATGTAAAATTGTCCCCTCTATCGATTGGTGAAGACTAGAACGTTCTATCTTTCCTATTTGTCGAGTTATGAGTATTTTTTGTTTTGAAAAGTGGATTTTCGAAAATTTCATGACTCTATTTGAAGGCGAAATAATGATTTTATCACAAAACTGATTGTGCCAGTCGATTTTTTGGCCAAAAAAACCCCTCTTTACGAATTTTTAGCATTTTTTATAATTTTTTTGTCGAAAATTTAGAACAAAGGGGGTAGCTATGGAAATATTTTGCGATACAAATTGATTTTTTCTAACTCCCATAATCCTTGGAAATATGGACTCAAAATTCACTAAAATATGTAAAATTGTCACCTCTATCGATTGGTGAGGACTAGAACGTTCTATCTTTCCTATTTGTCGAGTTATGAGTATTTTTTGTTTTGAAAACTGGATTTTCGAAAATTTCATGACTCTATTTGAAGCCGAAATGATGATTTTATCACAACTGATTGTGCCAGTCGATTTTTTGGCCAAAAAAACCCCTCTTTACGAATTTTTAGCATTTTTTATAATTTTTTTGTCGAAAATTTAGAACAAAGGGGGTAGTAGCTATGGAAATATTTTGCGATACAAATTGATTGTTTCTAACTCCCTTAATCCTCGGAAATATGGACCCAAAATTCACTTAAATATGTAAAATTGTCCCCTCTATCGATTGGTGAAGACTAGAACGCGTTCTATCTCTCCTATTTGTCGAGTTATGAGTATTTTTTGTTTTGAAAAGTGGATTTTCGAAAATTTCATGACTCTATTTGATGGCGAAAGATTGATTTTATCAAAAAACTGATTGTGCCAGTCGATTTTCCGGCCCAAAAAACCCCTCTTTACGAATTTTAAGCATTTTTTGAATTTTTTTGTCGAAAATTTAGAACAAAGGGGTAGGTATGGAAATATTTTGCGAAACAAATTGCTTTTTTCTAACTCCCTTAATCCTTGGCAATATCGACTCAAAATTCACTGAAATATGTAAAATTGTCCCCTCTATCGATTGGTGAAGACTAGAACGTTATATCTTCCCTATTTGTCGAGTTATGAGTATTTTTTGTTTTGAAAAGTGGATTTTCGAAAATTTCATGACTCTATTTGAAGGCGAAATAATGATTTTATCACAAAACTGATTGTGCCAGTCGATTTTTTGGCCAAAAAACCCCTCTTTACGAATTTTTAGCATTTTTTATAATTTTTTGGTCGAAAATTTAGAACAAAGGGGGTAGCTATTGAAATATTTTGCGATACAAATTGCTTTTCTCTAACTCCCTTAATCCTCGGAAATATGGACCCAAAATTCACTTAAATATGTAAAATTGTCCCCTCTATCGATTGGTGAAGACTAGAACGTTCTATCTTTCCTATTTGTCGAGTTATGAGTATTTTTTGTTTTGAAAAGTGGATTTTCGAAAATTTCATGACTCTATTTGATGGCGAAAGATTGATTTTATCAAAAAACTGATTGTGCCAGTCGATTTTCCGGCCCAAAAAACCCCTCTTTACGAATTTTTAGCATTTTTTGAATTTTTTTGTCGAAAATTGGGAAATGGAAATATTTTGCGAAACAAATTGCTTTTTTCTAACTCCCTTAATCCTTGGCAATATCGACTCAAAATTCACTGAAATATGTAAAATTGTCCCCTCTATCGATTGGTGAAGACTAGAACGTTATATCTTCCCTATTTGTCGAGTTATGAGTATTTTTTGTTTTGAAAAGTGGATTTTCGAAAATTTCATGGCTCTATTTGAAGGCGAAATAATGATTTTATCACAAAACTGATTGTGCCAGTCGATTTTTTGGCCAAAAAAACCCCTCTTTACGAATTTTTAGCATTTTTTATAATTTTTTTGTCGAAAATTTAGAACAAAGGGGGTAGCTATGGAAATATTTTGCGATACAAATTGATTTTTTCTAACTCCCATAATCCTTGGAAATATGGACTCAAAATTCACTAAAATATGTAAAATTGTCCCCTCTATCGATTGGTGAAGACTAGAACGTTCTATCTTTCCTATTTGTCGAGTTATGAGTATTTTTTGTTTTGAAAACTGGATTTTCGAAAATTTCATGACTCTATTTGAAGCCGAAATGATGATTTTATCACAAAACTGATTGTGCCAGTCGATTTTTTGGCCAAAAAAACCCCTCTTTACGAATTTTTAGCATTTTTTATAATTTTTTTGTCTAAAATTTAGAACAAAGGGGTAGGTATGGAAATATTTTGAGAAACAAATTGCTTCTTTCTAACTCCCTTAATCCTTGGCAATATCGACTCAAAATTCACTTAAATATGTAAAATTGTCCCCTCTATCGATTGGTGAAGACTAGAACGCGTTCTATCTTTCCTATTTGTCGAGTTATGAGTATTTTTTGTTTTGAAAAGTGGATTTTAGAAAATTTCATGACTCTATTTGATGGCGAAAGATTGATTTTATCAAAAAACTGATTGTGCCAGTCGATTTTCCGGCCCAAAAAACCCCTCTTTACGAATTTTAAGCATTTTTTGAATTTTTTTGTCGAAAATTTAGAACAAAGGGGTAGGTATGGAAATATTTTGCGAAACAAATTGCTTTTTTCTAACTCCCTTAATCCTTTGGCAATATCGACTCAAAATTCACTTAAATATGTAAAATTGTCCCCTCTATCGATTGGTGAAGACTAGAACGTTCTATCTTTCCTATTAGTCGAGTTATGAGTATTTTTTGTTTTGAAAAGTGGATTTTCGAAAATTTCATGACTCTATTTGAAGGCGAAATAATGATTTTATCAAAAAACTGATTGTGCCAGTCGATTTTTTGGCCAAAAAAACCCATCTTTACGAATTTTTAGCATTTTTTTGTCGAAAATTTAGAATAAAGGGGGTAGCTATGGAAATATTTTGCGATACAAATTGATTTTTTCTAACTCCCATAATCCTTGGAAATATGGACTCAAAATTCACTCAAATATGTAAAATTGTCCCCTCTATCGATTGGTGAAGACTAGAACGTTCTATCTTTCCTATTTGTCGAGTTATGAGTATTTTTTGTTTTGAAAAGTGGATTTTCGAAAATTTCATGACTCTATTTGAAGGCGAAATAATGATTTTATCACAAAACTGATTGTGCCAGTCGATTTTCCGGCGCAAAAAACCCCTCTTTACGAATTTTTAGTAATTTTTTTTTTTTTTTGTCGAAAATTTAGAATAAAGGGGGTAGCTATGGAAATATTTTGCGAATCAAATTGCTTTTTTCTAACTTCCTTAATCCTTGGCAATATCGACTCAAAATTAGGGCTGGGCGATTATCAAAAAACATAATCGATTATCGATTATATAAAATAATCGATTATTTTGGATTAATTGATTAATCGAAAAAAATCGATTAATCGAAAAAAATCGATAAATCGATAAAAAAAACCCCTCTTTACGAATTTTAAGCATTTTTTATTTTTCATGGACTTTTCATGGACATTTTCGTGATCTTGAAGGTGTTACAGGTCAAAAGATACATGCAAACACTTACTCAATGTGCCAAATTTTACCAACAAATTATTAAAGTGAAAATAAATAAATATTAGGACTTACTCTTCATATTTGTGTTTATTTTGTATTTTAATAATACTACTTTTACTTAGTATTCGTAATTGACCTACATTTCCTCTTTTGAATCTTACTTATACTACATCTTAAGAAGTTCATCTTCCAGACTTTCATATCCACTTCAATTACCAAAAAATATATGTATAAATAGAAAATAATTCTTAAGTAGTGATTGCGAGCAAGATCAGTTTCAGAATATAAGGTATTTAGTTTTAATAATAAAATATATATCTCAAAGGTTCAAATGTTTACATTTGGATCATCTAGGTTAAATTGACATCTGTCAGACCAAGAAAATAAAATAAAATTAATTGATTGATAATCAGATATGACTGATAATCAATCATTCATTAACAAATTGGTATTCTTACAAATTCAGTACATTCTTTATCCTTTTCCACCTTTGTAAATTCACATATAGCATATCTTTTGAACTCTTAGAAGCTACTGGTAAAGGAAAATAACCAACCATTCAGGAGAGGTGTGATCAAGGAAAGAGAGATATTGATCCATTTTGCTTTTTGGATGCTAGCTAAGAACACCTAACGTTAATTTAACGGATTGTTTTTGTAATTTACAAAAAGTTTAAAAAAGAAAAGTTTCCAAGGTTTATTAGAACTGGAAACTCAACCAGTGGGTTGGATTTATTCCTTTACAAACAAGCTGTAATCACCCCAACTTGTCTTGTTTCGCTCAAAGGCCACCCACCATGAACGGCCTTCATCTTTCACCTTCCATTTCAACCTTCATCTCTCACCTTCCATTTCAATTTCAACTTTTCCTTCATATCCATTTTTCACTCTTCTGACTTTAATTCTTATTTTGGGATTCGATTGGTTCTCACATCGTTAAAGTATATTCAAGATCCACCTTCTCATTTGGCCACCCTATATCGGCTTGAGGGTGATCGGAACCTTCTAAGAACCTGTGTGGACCTCTGGATCATCATAGGACAATTGTTACCCCGATCTACACGTGCGAGGACTATACTTTTGGTATTCAACCCCTACACGTCCTAACCTTTCGCAAGTGGTTATCCCAGGAAACATAGGTTTAAGTAAATCCCTAGGACTTCTCTCCGACAACTTCGTATTCTACCAAGAATAAATTTATCAGGATTTTAATTGTACATTCATACCTTTTTAAATATTTACCTTCAGTAATTTTTGTATATACGATATATTAATTCTAAGTAAATCATAAATACTGTGAGTCCTAGGTATGCATACTTTGGGTGATTTTCAATAAATTCCTATTATCTCCACTAGGGAGGGGGTGACGTTTATGACAGGGCTAAAAAGTGTCCCCCTCAAGTTAAAAGTTGACGCGTTTTGAGATTTCTTTCTAATATGTCGCATTTCTGAAATATTAAGGGTGGGTCCTTTTCAAATGAACACAATGTATAAACTATACTATTGTGAAACACTTTATTCAAAATTACGCCGTATCAGTTCTCTAATTTGGAGCGAAACGCAATATTTTGAAAAACAATAGAGCCATTGATGCTTCTGACTTATATGAAATAAAGAAGTGCACCGAGGATGATACGCTTCCTATCCGGAATTCCAAATTTCTATCTCGGTCCTATTAATGTCTATAACAAAGTAAATACAATGGAGAAGTGAGTGAAACTCATTATAGTAATGAAACGATTCTCTCCCAGATGATTCAAAAGAGGGATTCCTATTAAGGCTGTAACGACGTAGTCGAGAGTTTCACTTCTTTCTCTCAACTCAAAAGCTATTTATTCTTTTTGCGAATTAAAGTTTTCCGAGAGGTTTTTACCGGAGCTTTTCTTATATCTATATAAAGCGTCAGAAAAACGTAATTGCATTCAGATTAAGACGTTGAAATAACTAGTTTTTCCTGTTATTTTTTTTTTATTTGCAACGACTGTTGTGTATTTTTCCTCAATCAATACCTTTCAAAAGGTTCATCGACATCTCATAAAGTTAATTAACTAAGAAAATCATTATTTTTTCGCTTTTGAAAACTGATTTCACAGATCATAAGCTTGTACACCGGAAAAAAGAAAACGTCTCGCTTACTTTTCGTCGGTGTCGTTGTTAACTCAATAATTACGTGTGTGTCTTTCGGATATTTTTGGCCAATCTATTTTCTACTGCACATATTTATAGAAACAATGAAAACATCACTAGAAACGTGTTTACTAAAACTTCAATAGCATTGTCAGTGACTTTGAAAAGTATGAAAAGATACAACGAGAGGAAAGTGCTGCTGGAATTAAAACATGAGTCACTGACAATACTATTAAATTTTTGACTGTATCGACAAAATTGAATTTCTCTTTTTTCCTTCAACGCAAAATTATGTCGTTGCACACAGATGTTTTTTAAAGAAGTAACCCTATTTTATTACGAACTATCCTCTATACCATCCCCGTTCTGATTGAAAGAAAGACCTTCTTTTGATTCGATTTAAGGAGAAAAAAAAATAGCGAATAGACTGGTGCAGCCTCGGCAAATTCCAATTCGGTGATAAAGATAATCATCCTGAATGGCTCGCACAATCAAAGTAAAGGAACGAAAAGTATCTTGAATCTGGAGAAACTTTCGCATCCCTCATATACTTTCATCTTTTTATCCTTTCTGATTCAGGCTTTGCTTTAGCCGTCTGTCGTCTTGGTGCCATCGAATAAAGGAAATTTTCGGGTTTAATAGTCCTGGAACATGCGCAAAATAAAATTTTCCAACCATTAATCAGTCCAACGTTAACTGGAATATTGGGAAGTAGCGAGGAATAAAATTAAATGTATTCTTAAATCTGCAAGGATCAATTCATTATTACACACAGCAAAATATAAAAAAGGTCACCTGTAATGGGTAGTTAATTATTTAGGTTAGAATTTATGCTCATTGTTAAATTATAGGTTATTAACTTTAGTATGTATGTGTTTAGTTATAACAATTATTGTAATCATAAAATATATCGACTTATAATTTATTTATCGATATAAGTGACAATTGTAAAATAAGCAGACACGCGCTAGATTGAAAGAATGTGTAGGCTGGCAATTGTTGGTTTGGGCTTTTGGTCAGAGTTCAAATTAAACATTTGCCAAAGAAAGATGTGTTTTATTTAAAGAACGTCAACCCTAATTAAAAGGAACCTAAACCGAATAATTTAACAATATTAGATTATTTACAAGAAGAAACTTGAATAAAATGAAACAATAACCATAACATTAATCATCATACTGCTTATAATAATCATCTGAGAAATCTACAAGACTGAATAAAAATAGATATATTTCGACGGAAAACGGAAAACTTTTTTCAATACAACTCACCGTTACGGAAATAATTGTGCAAAACATAGAGTTTGGTGGGTTTTCCACGATTTTTCGGAAAATTGGAAACCTGCGACTACGTTCATTCGATTCCTCCTCCCAAAATTGACTTTATAAGTCCATTCAAAGGAGAGCAGCAAAAAACACTTGACTTGAGATATTTTTCGAAGGATGGATAAAAGCATTTGAATGAACCAATCTCGGTAAATAATGCCAGATGTTTAAAACTTTTCCTGCTGTCCAAGTGTTCAGTGTCTATTGGGCAAAACTTAATGCAGGTTCTGGTCTAGCGGTACACTTCCATGCAAGATAGTCTGCATTTTCGTTGCTATCCATACCACAATGGCCAGAGATCCAGACCAGAAATACTTTGTTGAGTCTTCCTATTAGGAAGAGATTTTATATTTCTATAAAGCCAGGATTTTCGAATTTTAGATAATTAATTGAAAAATGGATAAGTGAAAAAACCACTGTCAATTGCACTATTATTTATCTATATATTTTCAGTAGTCTTCTCATCTCAAATACCTCATTACTTCATCTCCATGGACTCTAGGGCCCAATTTAAAATTTATAACTTCGCTAAAAATATCTAATGGCAATTTTATTTCGCAATACGGTTAAAAAAGAAAGTATGATTCCGATATATCCGATATCCAAGCCTATATCAGTTCCAAATTAAGTTTCAGTTGAAATTGCGAAGGCGATGGAGTGTGCCAGAAAACAGAATCCATACGGTAAAGATTGCCTGTCCTCAGGACAATCTTTTCTCGCTCCTTTCACATCCATTGACCATTACTTTAAAATTGCTCCGGATATTCGACGGAGATCGTAACCTTAGATTTTTCATTAACTGCATCAGTGTTTGCTATGAACGGCCGAATGGTCATTTCATCTTATAGGCCAAACCCAAGATTTAGAAAACGCTCGGTGAAGTTAGTTCGGTTCTACATGGGAAAAATTTACTGGAACATCCTTCTCCAATTGACCGAAATTCAATAACGAGTTGTCTGTATTTGTGTAATAGTTTATCCTGGTTAATTTTTTTTTAGTCCCTCGAACTTTTCGCTAGTAAATCGATCTTTTGAATAGATCATCAATTTGTGTCCGATGTTTTCACGGTATTTCTAGTAAACTAACCAAATTAAAACCTAAATATCCTCATCCATCAATAGGTTCAGTGATTAAAGAATCTTTTTCGTTACTTTCCTTCACGTTTGTTTATCCAAAGTAATTTTTTTTAGGACAAGTCGTTAGCTAATTAGTTTCAATAAAAAAAATGGCACTGTATGTCCCACATTATTTTGAAGTGTCAAATTCCAAAAAAATACCATTAGAGTACCGTTTAGAACACGAACCAAGAAAGTCGAGCTACGGTGTTAGATTAGTGAATAAACTCATTAAGGGCGCTGATAAAAACCAAAAAATC
Source organism: Lochmaea crataegi (assembly GCA_947563755.1). Taxonomy (NCBI): domain Eukaryota; kingdom Metazoa; phylum Arthropoda; class Insecta; order Coleoptera; family Chrysomelidae; genus Lochmaea; species Lochmaea crataegi. The sequence goes on along the minus strand of OX387426.1, from coordinate 5,807,824 downwards.
AATAAACAATTACCTACTATCACTTAATGTGCCAGTGGTGTGCCGAATTTTAGTTCTACCAGTTGAAAACTAAACGTGCATATCATACAACAAACAAACCAGTTCCTACAGTGGCAGTAAGAACAACAGGTAAGATCCATGCTTACCACTAATAACACAGGAAACATGCTCCCAACTAACTAGCACCCTCTATATTATAACTCAGACAATCAACCTACTTCGAGGCAAGCCTCACATCCTCCATTAGAACTAACAATAATGAGAAACCCAGTCAACATAGATACAGATTGCGACGAAGCCAATGTAAACGAAGCTCAAAATAAAAACACATGGCAGGTAATCAAAAAAAGGTGAGCGGTCGTCGGACCGCCGACAGAAGCTTGCTTCTTATGCACAATAGAATGTGAGGCTGGGAAAACCATCAATGAAAATACGCGCAATAGAATGCAAGAACATCATTATCTTCACTTCTGAAAGGAATGTGCAACAAAACCATTTCTCGTCGATAGTCATTGAAATTATTGGCCATATCGAAATTGCGATATCTTATGACCTGTTTTCAAATTTTAACAATTATTGACCATTTTTGACAAGTATTGATCATTTTGACAGTTTTTACAATTATTGATTATTTTTGACAATTTTTCAAAAATGTTGCCCATTTTAGACCATTTTTCCAAATTTTAACAATAATTGACCATTTTTGACAGGTTCTGACAATAATTGACTATTTTTGACAATTTTTCAAAAATTTTGACAATTTTCAACAATTATTGACCATTTTTGAGAGTTTTTTATAATTATTGACCGTTTTTGAGAGTTTTTTTTATAATTATTGACCATTTTCTCAAAATTTTGACAATTTTTGACCATTTTTGACAGGTTCTGACAATAATTGACCATTTTTGACAATTTTTCAAAAATTTTGACCATTTTTAAATATTTTTGACCATTTTAGACCATTTTTCCAAATTTTAACAATTATTGACCATTTTTGACAGGTTCTGACAATAATTGACCATTTTTGACAAATTTTCAAAAATTTTTACCATTTTTAAAAATTTTTGACAATTTTCAACAATTATTGACCATTTTTGAGAGTTTTTTATAATTATTGACCATTTTTTCAAAATTTTCGCCATTTTTTTAAAAGTTTTGTCAAGTTTTGACCAGTTTTTCAAAATTTTGACAATTATTAACCATTTTTGACAATTATTAATAATTTTGACAGTTTTGACAATTATTGATTATTTTTGACAATTTTTCAAAAATGTTGACCATTTTAGACCATTTTTCCAAATTTTAACAATTATTGACCATTTTTGACAGGTTTTGACAATAATTGACCATTTTTGACAATTTTTCAAAAATTTTGACAATTTTCAACAATTATTGACCATTTTTGAGAGTTTTTATAATTATTGACCGTTTTTGAGAGTTTTTTATAATTATTGACCATTTTTTCAAAATTTTGACAATTATTGACCATTTTTGACAGGTTCTGACAATAATTGACCATTTTTGACAATTTTTCAAAAATTTTGACCATTTTTAAAAAGTTTTGACCATTTTAGACCATTTTTCCAAATTTTAACAATTATTGTCCATTTTTGACAGGTTCTGACAATAATTGATAATTTTTGACAAATTTTCGAAAATTTTGACCATTTTTGAGAGTATTTTATAATTATTGACCATTTTTTCAAAATTTTGACCATTATTGACCATTTTTTCAAAATTTTGACAATTATTGACCATTTTTGACAATTATTAATAATTTTGACAATTATTGACCATTTTTGACAATTATTAATAATTTTGACAGTTTTGACAATTATTGATTATTTTTGGCAATTTTTCAAAAATGTTAACCATTTTTCCAAATTTTAACAATTATTGACCATTTTTGACAGGTTCTGACAATAATTGACCATTTTTGACAATTTTTCAAAAATTTTGACCATTTTTAAAAATTTTTGACAAAATTCAACAATTATTGACCATTTTTGAGAGTTTTTTTATAATTATTGACCATTTTTCCAAAATTTTTGACAAGTTTTGACCATTTTTTCAAAATTTTGACCATTATTGACCATTTTTTCAAAATTTTGACAATTATTGACCATTTTTGACAATTATTAATAATTTTGACAGTCTTGACAATTATTGATCATTTTTGACAATTTCTCAAAAATGTTGACCAGTTTAGACCATTTCTCCAAATTATAACAATTATTGACCATTTTTGAGCATTTATGACAGGTTCTGACAATTATTGACCATTTTTGACAATTTTTCAAAAATGTTAACCACTTTTGCAAAAAATTTGAGAATGTTTAACAATTATTGACCTTTTTTGACAGTTTTTTATAATTATTGACCAGTTTTTCAAAATTTTGACAATTTTTGACCATTTTTCCAAATTTTAACAATTATTGACAGTTTCTGACAATTATTGACCATTTTTGACAATTTTTCAAAAATTTTGACAATTTTCAACAATTATTGACCATTTTTGACAGTTTCTGATAATTATTGACCATTTTTAACAATTTTTGGCAGTTTTTGACAATTTTTGACAGATTCTGACAATTATTGACCATTCACGTTTCACACTTCTTAATGACAGTACAAAATTATTACAATTACAGAACCTTTGACAGAAAACAAAACACAAAATTATCTAAGGTAACTTAATAAATATGGAAATAAAAAAGAGTGTTATATAATGATTATCCCATTTAAAAAGCATTTTACTTTTTCGCAATCTTTTGGGTGTTTATTTTTCGCACTCTTTAGACGTATGTATAAAGCGTAATTTCACGTATTTATATGAGTTTGTAAATGCTTAATTTTAATGGTGGTCGTAGATAAATTTATTTATTATCAATGAGAAATAAAAAACCAGCTCCAGTGACTCAAAATCGCAGGATATTATTTTGGGGTTGAAGACCTTGAATCCCTTAATCATATTAAGGATTAAATAAAATACCTGCAGAGAGAGAGAGAGAGAGAATTCGAGGGTGAAATCGAATGTGGACGTAACAAATTCATTCGCTTCGGTTCTCTTTTCAGTCAGTTTAAAATTAATACTTTTCCAGACGAGATTATTACAAGCTTGAATCCTACGTTCAGATGTAGAGGATGAGATAAGTATATATATATATATACGTTGTTGGTTTCTGATATAGATTATTTATTCCCACATGATAAATTTCACAGCTAAAATAAGCATAAAGTTGTGTGTGTGTGTGTGGATTAAAATCGAACAGTTTTGCACTAACTGTATCAAAATATATGAGTTATGTTTATAAAATGACTTACGCAGACATGGAAGAAACAACTACTGTTCTTGGATGTATTTGAGACAATGGCTCTTTTATACAAGCGCTAGTAATTTTCAAAGGAGTGCGTTGGAATCCCGATCTAGCCCGTGGAGCCATCCCTAACTCATTAGTAAAACTTTCACCAAAAGGCTGGATAAACTACCACATTTTTTGGAATGGTTCCATTTTTTTATTAATTCCCAAATTGCCAAATATGTTAAAATTTTTGAAAAATTGTCAAACATTTTTAAATATGGTCAAAAATTTGGAAAAATGATCAAAAATTGTCAAAAACTGCCAAAATTTAAAAAAAAATGGTTAATAATTGCTGAATATTTTCAAAAATTGTCAAAAACTGTCAATAATTGTCAAAATTTTTGAAAAATGGTTAAAATTTTTGAAAAATTGTCAAAGATGGTCAATAATTGTCAAAGACGGTCAATAATTGTCAAAACCAATCCAAATTCATCAAAAATTGTCAAAAATGGTCAAGGTCAAAAATGATCAATAATTGTTGAAATTTTGAAAAATTGTCAAAAATGATAATTGTCAAAGACGGTCAATAATTGTCAAAATTCGTCAAAAACTGTCAATAATAGTTAAAATTTTTGAAAAATTATTAAATATGGTCAAAAATTGTCAAGAATTTGGAAAAATCGTCCAAAATTGTCAAAAACTGTCAAAATTTTGAAAAAATGGGTAATAATTGCCAAATATTTTCTAAAATTGTCAAAAATTTGGAAAAATGGTCAATAATAGTCAGAACCTGACAAAAATGATCAAAAATTGTCAAAAACTGTCAAAATTTTGAAAAATGGTTAATAATTGCCGAATATTTTCAAAAATTGTCAAAAACTGTCAATAATTGTCAAAATTTTTGAAAAATGGTTAAAATTTTCGAAAAATTGTCAAAAATGGTCAATAATCGTCAAAGACGGTCAATAATTGTCAAAACCAATCAAAATTCGTCAAAAATTGTCAAAAATGATCAATAATTGTTAAAATTTTGAAAAATGGTCAATAATTGCCAAATATTTTTGAAAAATTGTCAAAAATGGTCAATAATTGACAAAGACGGTCAATAATTGTCAAGGACGGTCAATAATTGTCAAAATTCGTCAAAAACTGCCAATAATTGTTAAAATTTTTGAAAAATTTTAAATAATTTTTAAATATGATCAAAAATTGTCAAGAATTTGGAAAAATCGTCAAAAACTGTCAAAATTTTGAAAAAATGGGTAATAATTGCCAAAATTTTGAAAAAATGGGTAATAATTGCCAAATATTTTCAAAAATTGTCAAAAATTTGGAAAAATGGTCAATAATAGTCAGAACCTGACAAAAATGCTCAAAAATTGTCAAAAATGATCAATAATTGTCAAAACTGTCAAAATTGTCAAAATTTTGAAAAAATGGTCAATAATTGCCAAATATGTTAAAATTTATGAAAAATTGTCAAAAATGGTCGATAATTGTCAAAGACGGTCAATAACTGTCAAAATTCGTCAAAAATGGTCAAAATTTTTGAAAAGTGGTGAAAAATTCACGAAAAATGGTCATTCTATAGTGCATAGGAAGCAAGGTTCTGTCGGCGGTCCGACGACCGCTCACCTTTTTTTTTCAGCGATTGTTTTAGACATTGACCTTTTGGATAGGTAGGTCAAAAAAATTATGTATCTTCAGGAATTCAAATTGCTCATGTTTAATTGAAAAGATCACCAACTTACCTTACTTTACCCTATAATAGCGCCATCTAGTAGTCGTGTGTATATGAAAGTTATTGGTTGTAATGGTAGGAACTTTTAATAATGGCAGATTGAAATGAAATTCACGGTTGTAAAGCAACCGTTTCCACCAATTTTTTTTCAAAACGAAATCTCATTTTAAAAGTTAATTAAAACTACCACTCGTTTCAGTAATTGGTTAATAAATTTTCTTCCGAGAAAATGATTTCAAATTCGATCACGGCACATATATACAGCTGGAAATATCCGTCTACATCGTAAATCATGCATGTGTATCAACCCCCATGGAGGTGTTCTCCCCTGCAAAGCGGCAGCAGAACGTTTTCAGCAACTTAATGAGGAAAGATTTGGTGCATTTTTTAAAGTTCGCGTAGTATATATTTGTAAATTTCGTTATAGGAAAGTTGACAGCAGCTTTGTATTATTTTTTTTTTGTGATATGGACTAGAATCGCTTAAAATTTTAACAATTATTGTTCACTCGCTCGTGTACTAAACCTCAGGAACATAATTTAAAACTAAAAATGTTCAGATGGATCTGAAAATGTGCCATCTTTTAAAACAACTTCAAACGAATCCGATTTCTATTGGTGACCAGCGAAGCTGCAATACTCCACGCTCAATCAGTATTTCGTCTCTCTCGTCCTTCTCTTTAAAAAGCCAATAATAATCGGCTTTGATTTAGGATCGGATTCGCCCACAAATCAACTCGTAAAATTCCATGCAAGTACGAGTAAGAATACCGTAGAACACTCTAAAATTTTTGGTCTAGTACAAAATCAATTTAATTCTTAATTGCGTATAGTGTACTGTTTTTTCCAAATTTCTACAAGCCATTCTGACATTGCCTCCGAAAATATTTCATTTTTGCTCGTGTTTTTTCATAGCAACCCAACCTACCACCTGTGTGCTCTGCATCAGCTTATACCAGTTCTTACCTGGGGATGAAACAAGTCTTACAGATAAAACAATGAAAATTTTCTCGTGTAACGCCAAACCTGCCAAAAAAGACTCTTCCCAATAGGATTGATTGATTAGTTCAGCACCACCTCTCAGAGGCTTAGAGACATCAGCACCTCATCATTTAGGCTTTTTGTGCTCTTGAGATCAGACAGACCAGTAGCCCTTATCAGGCTCAACAGTCTTTTCACTAGGTCCTTCTTGGAAAAATCCTCTAGTCCTAGGAGTCTATATCTCCAATAAGACATTCGAAGATAATGTGAGATAATGTTTCCTCCTTTTCCATGCACAACCGACAGATAGGCTCCTCCCTATATATGCTAATTCTTCCTTAGGGTACAGTGACCGGTGAGTAATTTTCCTTATCTGGCCTCTGCAGAGGTTTGATTTGGTTAGTCAGCGATTTCGAGGGTTTTTTGTCCAAGAGATTGCTGTGTTCCTGTTTGTGTCTCCAGTACGTCTGATGTTTACTTTGAATCCACCGAGATGTACAACCAAGTGCAACAGATTTTGATATTCCAAATACTGGAATGCAGTTGCAGACCTTAGCTTTGCTAGGGTGTCTGCCTTTTCATTGCCTAAAATACGCTTGTGCCCCGGGAGTTACTCTATCAAGGTTTGCCAGGATTAAAAGTTTTTGTAGGCAGTCCCAGACCAGTCTAGATCTTAAGATTTGAGTGCTGCCTGACTATCTGAGAGTATGAGGATATTTTGGCCTCCATTCTATACCTCTTTTCGATGTTCTGATAGTGTAGATTTCTGCCTGGAATACAGATGCAAACTTCCCCAAAGATGCGTGGACATTGCACCTGGGTCTGGCATCATAGACTCCGGCTCCTGTTCCTATGTCAGTTTTGGATCCGTCTGTGTACCACACCATCGTTCCTTTCTGACTGCATGCTTCCAACCCATCCCAGTTTATCTGGATATGGTATGTTTGGTTGTCGTTAATTGTGCCCAACATGTTATCACTTCTCTTTTCAAGAAGCGAGTTCCCCAATAGGAAGACTCAACAAAGAGTTTTTGATCTGGATCACTGGCCATTCTGGATGACAATGGAAAGGCAGATTCCCTTTAGGAGATTTCAACAAACAGTACACTGTCGTCTGATTGGTGAGATTTGGAGACATGATGAAACAGTAAACATTTACTTTCTCTCTTGCTCTCTGACCTGATATATCATTCACCAAATAAACTAATCTGCTTTTTAAGAAGCTGAAATTGTTTGGTTCATAATAAATATGTGTAAGTCGCAGTGGAGGGCCTAACAGATCCACTAACCACACCTAACCTTACCTAGCTCGGTGTTTGCTATAAAGTTCTGCGTCGTTTTGCGGTTGGAAAAATGGGATTCTAAGAGCTCGATCACGTACTACCTACTACTACTTCCAGCCACTAATCAACAGCAGCTGGCAACCAGCTTCGACTTCTATTTGATCTGACTCATTTATATTAGATTTCGAGTTACAAATACACATTTTTCTCAATGTTGTCGAGAACTTTACAACAAAAAATAAGTTGGACACGTAGTTCAAGTTCGTCTCTGCATTTCTCTCTGTTTCTCCAGAGAACCAATAATAATCGGTTTTCAAAAGATAAATCCTTCTTTGTGCCAGCTAGCAAGTTCATCATTTACCAGTGAAAAGGGCCTTATTAAATTTATTTTCTGGAAAGATTAAACTCATCTAAATCCCGTTTAGGTTTTGCTGAATACTGGATGTTGAAATATGAAACTATAGGGTTCATTGATATTGAAATTAAAAGGGCAGCTCGTTGATTGAAAGAGTATTGATTGCGTAATTAATATCGAATATTGAACAACCTCGTCAATTAATTAGACAGTTAGAGAAGTACGTGCTTTAACCATTGTTGCGTATATTTATCTATAGAAAAATAGTCCGATAGAAATATTCGTTTATAAATAAAAACACCCCTGTATATGGTATCCAAATATTGTTAGTGGATTAAGTTCCTCCATAATTGGAAGTCCTTTTAGAACTCCCATGATGCTTATAAATTTATTAAATACTTTAAAAAAATGTTCCTGCAATGCGCACTGAAAGCCCCTTTTTGCTCATCAGCTCAGTACGTTAATCTTCTGAGATTAATCCATTAAATTTGATACCCCGTCGTGCCAAATGGCTTCGATATATTGGACGTAACTAAGAGATAGACGTTCGATTACAAAAATATTGTTTGTGCCGCTAACTGGATAAGCTGATAAGGTTTCAAAAGAAATAAAAAACGTGATATATATAAGTTGGTTGTAGATCGAATACACAACGGCTGAAATGACTTTTTACGTAATTTTATAAAATCATTTTTTTCCATAGAGTCAGTCTGGATGTTTAAAGAATGTCAGTCATAATAATTTGGGAATAAAAACATACCAAAAATGATAAATCGATGTTTGCAAAATGAAAAGGCAATATTTCTACAGGGTGTTCGTTATTCGATCGACAACGCACTAGAGTTGACGCAAATAGAGAACGCAAATACAGGCCATCTGTAACGTCGTAATTAGTGATTTAATTATGATTTTTAAAGAAAATAAAAGCGGTTAATGTGACATACGAAAAAACCATATTTCGAATAATGACATTTCAAAAATGTTGATACACAAGTTTTACATTAGGTGTCCATACTTTACACCATCATCACTGAAAACGTCCGATTGCTTGGCAACTGATCACATGTTTAAGTCGTCCAGTAAACATCATTTGTAGACGAAAGCTGATCCTTGTTTCGTTTGTTATCGAGTGACGGGTTGTTCCTATGCGAAAGAAGAGCTATTATGATGTAATTGTAGTTCGACTTTGACTTTGGTATTTTTAATAAATTTAAATGGGGTGCGACAATGGAATGAGAATCGGTTGGAAACGAGCGCATAGATTGATGACTTCCCTGTACTGTTCTCTATCTGCGTTAACTCTACCACAGCATTTGTTAATTAATTTTTATATATAGGAAACCCTTAGATATAATCGGGGAAATAGTCCTTTTATTTGATCATACTGTAAATATAGTTACAAAACGTACGTGTTTCATTATTTCGGTTTTAAACTGATATTCAAATGTTTGACATTGAAGTGCCAAATTGGGCGCGTTTACCAGTGGCTGATGTGAGCGACGCAACAGAGAATTTAAAAAAAAATAGCAAAAAAATGTTTATTCCAGTGGTGTACAAAATAGAGAGGTAAAATTGGTCACTAACTATCATAGCGCGCCACTGGCTGATTTTTTTACAAAATATAAAGTCCAAATATGAACACCCTGTATCACGGTTACTAAGGCACTTCGAGGGTTCATGTTCCCATATCAAACTTAATCAATTAACCAGAACTATTTTTGGTAGAGCGTTGTTAATTGAATATCGCAACACCTTGTACAAACAGGGGGTACCTACTAATAAAAAAGTCTTTATATTTTCAAGCAACCTCAATGACCATTTCGAGTAGAATTTTAACGAAATTGAAAAGATCTGTACCACATGGATAAATAAAATACAGTGTTACAGATGCGAGTGTATCACACCCCTAAAGTTTGTTGAACTCGTACCGGCGGTCCGACGTACCCTTTATAAAAAGATACATGTCCGAAACTTAAAATTTATTTCAATTACCCTTACAATCTACCATAATCTATTTCACTTATCTACCCGTATCTGGGAGCACTTTTTACCCCCGGACCGCCATTATAAATTTGGTCCTGTTTTTTTTGCTGGATTAACGAAATCACCGAAATCAAGATCAGTCCACTTACAACGTGCAGGACCTTTTTGCAAACCAATGCGATCAGAGGCGTACAACAATAAAATAATAAATTACTATAATTCAAAATGAAACTGATTCAATTAGCATTTATTATTTTTACTAGAAAGTCAACTGTGAACAAGATCAGTTTTTAAATCACTATTTTTCATAATTTTCCTTCTAGTTCTGAAAATATTTTTCTATCTCTGTTTATTCCTTTTTATATTATATCTAGTTACTTCACTGAAAGTAATATACACATGGGTCCGCCTAGGGCCCTTTATGAGAGCCCAATAAAGGGGTTGCTAGTGATGCTGTTCATTCGACGGTCCACTGATAATACCGCGGATTATATAATAAAATATGTGCGCCACTCGGGTATAATAGACCAAAAATTATAGTGTACCTTTATTCGAAGCAATATTCTGGACGGTAAATCGTCTCTAATTAGAAATTCCGGTTGGTTAAAATTAAAATAAAGACTTTATCTATTCGTATGCGATAAGAGATCGGGAGATTTCCAGTGTTAGAACTAGGAAAATTAAATTCTAGGAAACTATTAAATATTAAACAACAATAATTTTGTTTTTATCTCGGTTTTATCAGCTTCACTTGTATGTAATTTTTATTGACTTTAAACTTTGCTAACTTATCAAGTACCGATGATAATCAAATAATTCAATAAATTTGTTCCAATATCCTGACCAGAATCATCAGAATTAACGATTAATTTATTATATTCTATATACTTATACAACACACACTGTCTAAAACCAACCAGAGAAAAAATTTTTAAACCATTTATCACTGTTGTTTCGATCTTAGCGTCGGGAATTGTCTTTCATAGTATTTACCACCACCTCCAAATGAAAAAAAAACTTTTTAATTAAAAAGAACCTTATTTTAATTTAGATAAAACAACGTTATTTCAAGTTCTACAAAATGTTAGCAAAACCAGGAAATCTCGCAACAAATCCGCCGGTAAAAAGCTTTTTTTTATGTTCTTGAAAAACTTTATTTTGGTAGAGCCAATTTTAAAGAAACATCAAAAATGTTGTTGTCTATGATGAAAATTTGGTTAAGATAAACAGTAGCGTCGACGATGAAGTTTCAAACATATGTATAGTTTCCACTTGCGTCGTTTTTTGGTTCGTTTTGCATTTCCAACAAGACCCATTATGCAGTAGAAGTAAGGGACTGGTTGGACAATAATTATCCAAATAAATGGTTTGGAAGGAGAGATCTCTTTGAGTGGCCACCTGATTCACCAGATTTACAGCCACCCGATTTTTTAGTGTAGGATTGTTTATAAAACTAAATTGACCTAAACTGACGATTCGCAACAATCTGTATCTGTGGAGTGGGGAGGGTGAGTTTAGGCCCACAGTACTTAGGCCACATGTGACCCATCGTACATCCTCCCGAGGAGTTGTCCTCCTAAGTCATCGTCCATCCTGTCCTTTCCAGGAAGGTGAACAGGTGCACTTCATATCGGCAGGTGTAGGCCAAGACTCACCGAACACACACTCTCTTATTGACTCAACTCCGGGCACTCATATAAGACATGCCTGACAGTTTCATCTTCTTGTTCACACATTCTGCATAGAGGTGTGTCCACTAGCCCCATAGTATGGAGGTGTTTCCTTAGTTGACAGTCGCCAGTCAGAAATCCTACTGTTAAGCCAAATATTTTTTCGGCTCCAGCTTCCCAGGGTCGCCCAAGGTGATCTTGGCAAGATTGCATCCTTTGATTCCATTCCATCTCTTTAGGGATTGAGCATGGGTGTAACGCTTGGCTAGTTCCACAATTGTCGAAGTCGTTAGGCCGTAGGTGTCACTGGGTCCTAAAATTTTTAGTCCAGCCGCTTCACTGGCTAATGAATCGGCAATGCGATTACCTTTACTCCTGTAGTGCCCTTTAACCCAACTCAGGATAATATTATCTACCGATGCGTCAACATCTATGAATATACCCAGGGTGGATTCTTTATTGTCCAATGATCTTTCGATTCTGCCAACCACTTGGTGAAGGGCCAAATCAGTGAACCTTCCCGGAGTATATGCATGATGATTTGGATGAAGAGGGTTGTGAACTAGCACTTCATCTCTTATATTTTCGCAACAAAGAATACCTCTAGCCTGTCGGGGTATTACTAATGCAACATTTGCCAAGTATGGAGTTTGACAATATACAATGGAAATTGCATGGGTAATTTTTACTTATACCGCTGGAAATAATTTTTACGGCTTTCCAGCATCGCATCACCCGCCTTTCCGATAACCAAGATATCTTCTTTAGAGACTGAAGGTAAACAGTGGTAGTAAAAATTGTGTTAAGTGTACTTTTAAAATCTCCCAAAAACACTGAAATATTTTGGTTTCTGTTACAATTTCCAGAAAATGTCAAAAGCGCGAACGGTGATTCTCGTCTGTACAAAATTACAGGGAAAGTTTGTAGAAAATTAACAATTTTGCTGGAAATCAACCTGCTTTGTCGCCAGAGGGTAAATGAACATGGCATTATTATTTGTAGCGTATTCAACTTGTTTTGTCTCAAATATCATTCTTCCCGTTTAGGAAAAGTTAAACATTTTTAATTACAAAAACTTTACAACAAATTTTCGATTCTTTCCTCACAATCAACCAAACTTTATACTTTCTAATTCAACCAAACTTCTATGTCGAATTAGACTTTTTTGTATAATCACAATTAGAAGCAAAACTTCTCTAATTAAACTCCTGTCTTTTGTTCAACAAAATCCAACAGCTACAATGAAGCCAATAATTGAAAACGGTTTTACCCGTTTCGCCCTTTAGAGAGAAGTATCTCTTCGGCCTAATTACGAATTTGCATTTCCAATAATTTCGCCAAAACACTGCGTTCGACTTTTATACATTTCATTAGTTTGTTTCATTGCCAAACTTCACAAGTTCGTTTCCAACTTGCCGATTTTTTTTATTCAAATCAGAGGATAAAAAAAAGAAATTGGCAGCCGACAGAAATGAAAACAAATAAATGAACTCATTTTGAAAATTTTATGGTACACCCATGGTTAATAGAAATTTTTACAAATAAATGAACCCCTTATAAAAATTTTATCGTACGCCCATGGCAAGTGAAAATTCTTTCAAATAAATGAATTCAATTATAAAAATCTCGTTACCCATCTCAAAAGAATCCAGCACGTACATGATATAGTGGCACATGATGGAGTCGAGGAGCAGCACGTTACATTAGCATGTCGGTGACGCGAACCCATAAACATTCCCCTACAATACTGCTAAAAAATGATTCTGGACCACTTAAAATATATCCTTAACGTCTTTTATTGTTATTCAATGAAATTAACATGTTTTAACACAAATTTGTTAAACTTTTTAAAACATATGGATTACCGAACGATCTCTCTAAAGCTCTAAACTTCTCCGACGCTTCTAAATTTCGTCGGTGTCCTTGGCAAAGTTCTAACGAGTTTAGTTCTAATTATAACCCACGGACATTTACAGAATATAATTATCGAAACACAGTAATAATAACTGATAATCGCTAGGCAATTTACTTCTTTAATTAAATGTTGATTTATGTCTTTATTACCAATTGTTCGATAGAAATTTGGTATTTATATTTTATACCTATATAAGTTAGAGATAGGGGTTGCTACCGTTTATTAATTAATAATTAACCTAGGCACGTGTTCGAGTACTGAAAACTCGAAAATGGAATCTACAAAATTACGTATTGGGGGTGGTTTCCCCTTTAAGCTTCAGATCGATCTATCAATAACCACTATTAGTGTATTTGAACAGATTAATAACTTGAAACAGAAATTTCAAATCTGAGCTTACAAAGAATTTAATTATTACTTCACGATTTAAATTACTTCACATTGCACTGAGAAATAACGAGCCCTTCTCTATTGTCATAATATGTGACGCCATTTGCGTCGGACGCTTCAAAAGCCTCTCTGGGAGATGATATTCACCGAAGTGAGTGAACATCATCATCCCATCTAGGGAACAAGTGATGCATCCAGGTAATTCTGGAGAAATCATCTGGTTCACCGATGGTTCCAAAACAAACCATGGCACTGGGGCTAGTATAAAAGGACCGAGAAAGAGAATATTCTTCAGTAATCCAACAACTGCAAAAAATCCCTTAGAAGGCTGGTAAGAAACAACAAAGTGTCTCTAATATGGGTGCCGGCACATGAGGGGACTGCAGGTAATGAAATGGCGGACCATAAAGCTAAAGAAGGCTCTAAAGGAGACTTCATAGGTCATAGGTCTTCATAGGACTTCATAGGAACCGTTTTGTAGAATCACAAAAGATTGCATAAGAGGAAAATCGGGAACTGACTAGATGGGGAACACCAACTCAAATGGAGGTTGACACAAAGGCACCTCCATACAAAGAGTTTACTGAACAAGGTAGACCAGGCTATTGAAACTGGGTAGGAGACATTGAAACAACCTGAAGACTGGTCACTGCACCCTGAGGAAACATCTGCACAAAATGGGCAATGTTAGTGCATAACATGTGAACTTAGAGATGAAACACTTACACACATAATCTGCTTCTGCGAGAACTTACAAGGACTCAGACGGTAGCATTTTGGAGAGGAAATAATACAATAATTACAACTACTGAAAATCTCTCCAGTCAAACTAGTGGCTTTTATAGAAGACACGAAGCTTCTGGAATGGAAGTAGATAACATGGGAAATGGTAAAAAGATTCAGTTTCAAGTGCCTGGGCTGTTGAGCACAACCCAAACGAATGAATGAATGAAGCCTCTCCACTACAACCTTGACATCGTCACTACTACACTGTGTATACCCTCATGTCATGCTAGAATTCTTTGTCAGGACCGTCCGTGGATCAAACCTTAGGTCTTCCTACCGTCGAAAACCTTAGTCTAGTTAGACTTCACAGTAGCACTCCTACAGCAGAGCTATCAGTAAATACTGAGAGTCCGTCTTCTTTCAATACTGAATATTTATCCCCACTCTCCTCTTGTTTAGAAATTAGCAGTCGTCCCAAAGTTTCTCCTAGAGATCGAATAGTCTTTTTGTTGTACCAGCAGTTTGATATTGAACTTACCAACATTCTTTATTCCTACCAATATCTTCAGGGCGTCGACCCAGCACTGTAGTGGAATGCCGCTGATGTGATAATTACAGTGAAGCAGAGTCAAGTGCGGTTAGTACTTGGACTGGTGACCACTGGGGAAACACCGTCGTAGAG
Source organism: Lochmaea crataegi (assembly GCA_947563755.1). NCBI lineage: Eukaryota > Metazoa > Arthropoda > Insecta > Coleoptera > Chrysomelidae > Lochmaea > Lochmaea crataegi. Next base: position 5,792,798 of record OX387426.1, on the reverse strand, counting down.
CCTGCAGCGAAACACCTTAGATTACTAGGGTCAGCAGCATATCACTGCTCGCAATGAGAACGAGGTATAATGTAGATATGCCGTCTTTAGGATGAGACGTAAAACCGAGGTCCCGAGTCCAAGGAAATTGGGCTCGATAAGGATCCCTACCACTGGCTAGAACACTAGTGGATTCGGCAAAATTTCCGATTAGGGATAGAGTACTCCCGGCGTTAATCCTTTCCTTTCCTCTCCTTTCCTTTCCTTTCCTTTCCTTTCCTTTCTTTTCTTTTCTTTTCTTTTCTTTTCCTTTCCTTTCCTTTCCTTTCCTTTCCTTTCCTTTCCTTTCCTTTCCTTTCCTTTCCTTTCCTTTCCTTTCCTTTCCTCTTCCTTTCCTTTCCTTTCCTTTCCTTTCCTTTCCTTTCCTTTCCTTTCCTTTCCTTTCCTTTCCTTTCCTTTCCTTTTCCTTTCCTTTCCTTTCCTTTCCTTTCCTTTCCTTTCCTTTCCTTTCCTTTCCTTTCCTTTCCTTTCCTTTCCTTTCCTTTCCTTTCCTTTTCCTTTCCTTTCCTTTCCTTTCCTTTCCTTTCCTTTCCTTTCCTTTCCTTTCCTTTCCTTTCCTTTCCTTTCCTTTCCTTTCCTTTCCTTTCCTTTCCTTTCCTTTCCTTTCCTTTCCTTTCCTTTCCTTTCCTTTCCTTTCCTTTCCTTTCCTTTCCTTTCCTTTCCTTTCCTTTCCTTTCCTTTCCTTTCCTTTCCTTTCCTTTCCTTTCCTTTCCTTTAAGTTGCATTCCCATGTCTATATTTAGTCTCAGATCTTCAAAAATAACTAAATCGTTAGCGAATGTCCCTGTAATGTTGGGGATTAGGTGTGGATAGGCCTCTTTAATTGGTGGTATTGCTGGTCACTCGGAGGGTCATCTTACTTGAATAAAACAACTACTTCTGGCACTGGGATAAGTTCTATTTATCAACACACTGTACTTATTATACATTACAACTACTCAAGATTACTAAATCTATATATAAGTATCTAGCCTTATAGCATACTTATAGTTTAACTGGATAACATAATGACTACAACTAAATTATACTGAATATGGATTACTTTCGATTACTGATTACTTATTCTCCCTTGATTGTGCTGTCGCAGGTATATTTATACTGCGGTTGTTTACTTACGTGATGAACTTGACTCCGTACCTGTCGACCTCGCTACTTATATTTATGTAATATTCCAATGATTTATTGAAATTAGTTTCAAGGCAATTTATTTTATTATTATATTAGGCCAAAAGGCACCACAAAGTATATCCTCAGTAAAATAACTATAAAAAGCAAACCCAAGTGAAAATGAGTAGAAACTAGTAATTTTCCGATTCTATGATAAATATTTTAAAAGAAAATTTGCTAATAGTAAGCAATGGTCGATAATACGTTTGACAAACGTATGGCATACCATGTTTAGCAGGGCTGCAAACAGCTACTACTTGCATATAAATTAACCTTATGTAAATGTAAAGTTACGTGGCAATACTGACTTATTTGGGGCAATTACAACAATTACAATCAGTTGATGTGAAGTTTGTTTCAGCATAGTAATTTTCGATCGTGTCGAGTTTACATTTACAATTGTATATTTCACATCCTCTACAGTGTGATCCAGCAAAATACATTTTAGTAACTTTTTTTTTTAAATTCACCCGATCGATAACTCGCACTCCCCTTTTTAACAAACCCTATTTGGAAAATCCACACAATCCCGTCGGTTCGACTTTATCTATTTGACTGCAACTCTCGAGCTTTTCTCTTAGTCGGATAAATTTGAATTTGGAACGTATTCCAACCGCAAAAGTTACACGCACCGTTAGCCCGCGGACCGAAAACGAAAGACGTGCCCTACGTACCAATTCTCTACACCTTTAGTTTGCTTTTGACTGGTGGTTGTTAAACGATCCCCAATTCCGTATGCCGCACCAGTAACGACTCGTTTGCTATCGCCTCGATGAATTTATAACCTTACAGTTTTTCGCTTCACTTTTTATTTCGAAATTAACAATTAAAATACCAAGCAAAAATTCAATTTATTACTTGGTGACCGAAGATCGTAATTTGTATATCAAGGATACAATAAATGAAATAAATAAAAAATTTTAATATATCACGTTTTTAAAACTAACTAACAAAAGTAAAAAATAATAATAATAAACATGGGGCGCATGTGACTGCCCTAAAAATATATAGAAAGTAGCTGCGTCCAGGATTCGAGCCTTACGCCTACAATTAATAATTTTCGCAGTCAAACCTTTCTACCACTCGGCTACGAAGACGTAACATTTTTATATCAACCAAGTTGTTGTACATAGACCGTATATGATGTATGTCAAAACAAAAAAAGTGACGTTTCATCAATAATTCTTAATTTTTTTCTAATTCTTTTATTGTCATCCAATTCTGAATTATGTTGAAAATTTTAAGTCTCTCACCCATTGGAAAATACAAAAGTACAAAGTTCCACCCGGACAGTCATACAAGAGAAAACGAGTGGTAAATTAAAGTGATACCTAAGTACAGAGTGTTCTGAGTTATGTCGACTTTCACCCTGAAACTATCAATAAATTTTGTAGTCAACTTTATCAAAGTTAATCTAACATTATATTATATTTTAATAAAGAAAATTTATGACGCGATTTAAGATATAATTTTTCTTATCTTATTGAAAATCTTGTTACCCTCCGCCCTTCCTGCCTAGCAATTGTCGATATAGGATGAGCGGAGAATCGAATTAATCGATCTTTACTTCTTTCGGTCGACTAGCTCTGATAAAAAAAAGAAGGTTAACCCGGTAGAGAAGGGGGGGGGGGGTAAGGATAATAGATAAACCGATGAAGACAGATATCCATAAGTTTCTATTAGTCTAGATAAGGTACTCTAAAATAAAAAGCCAGTTGCGGTTCTAAACCGTGGATATATCCTCTACCTATAAAAGTATATCTATGGTTTGAATTTGTCAAAAAATATATCTATGGTTCACGCTACTTATTGGTAATCTCTATGGTTGACGTTTGTCACAAATTATGTCAACTTTACGTCGCTACACTGTCATAATAAAGAAAAAAAAGGTGAGTGGTCGTCGGACCGCCGACAGAATCTTCCTTCTTATGCAAAATAGAATCACCATTTTTGACCATTTTTCGAAAATTTTGACTATTTTTCAAAAATTTTGACCATTTTAGAACATTTTTACAAAATTTAACAATTATTGACAATTTTTGAACATTTTTGACAGGTTCTGACAATTACTGACCATTTTTCAAAAATTTTGACCATTTTTCAAAAATGTTGACACTTTATTACAATTATTGACCATTTTTGACAGTTTTTTATAATTACTGACCATTTTTTCAAAATGTTGACAGTTTTTTACCATTTTTTCAAAATTTTGACAATTATTGGCCATTTTTTCAAATTTTTTGACAATTTTTGACCATTTTTTCAAATTCTAACAATTATTGACCAGTTTTTACAATTTTTGACTAATTTTTCAAATTTTAACAATTATTGACCAATTTTGACAATTATTGACCATTTTTGACAATTTTTCAAATATTTTGACCATTTCAGACCATTTTTCCAAATTTTAACAATTATTGACCATTTTTGACAAAGTTTGAGCATTTTTACCAGGTTCTGACAATTATTGACCATTTTTGACAATCATTTTTCAAAAATTTTGACAATTTTTAATAATTATTGACCATTTTTGACAGTTTTTTATAATTATTGACCATTTTTTCGAAATTTTGACAATTCTTGACAATTTTTCGAAAAATTTGACCATTTTTCAAAAATTTTGACAATTTTTGACAATTATTGACCATTTTTCCAAATTTTTGACAATTTTTGAAATAATTTGGCAATTATAAACCATTTTTTCAAAATTTTGACAGTTTTTGACGATTTTTCCAAATTCCTGACAATTTTTGACCATATTTAAAAATTTTGACAATTTTTCAAAAATTTTACCAATTATTGACCATTTTTGACAGTTTTTGACGAATTTTGACAATTATTGACCGCCTTTGACAATTATTGACCATTTTTGACAATTTTTCAAAAATTTTAACATATTTGGCAATTATGGACCATTTTTTCAAAATTTTGACAATTTTTGACCATTTTTCAAAATTTCAACCATTATTGATCCTTTTGGACCATTTTTGATGAATTTTGATTGGTTTTGACAATTATTGACCATTTTTGTCAATTTTTCAAAAATTTTAAACATTTTTCAAAATTTTGACAATTTTTGACCATTTTTGACCATTTTTCGTAACATTACACGTTTCACGAGTTCACTAGCCTTTTGAGAAATATGGCAACACTGTTGCGTGACGGACTTTTTGTAACGGTTACACGTCTTACGAGTTCACTAGCCTCCTCAAAAGTCCTATGTCGTGCAATAAGAAGCAAGCTTCAAAATTTTAACAATTATAGACCATTCTTGACAATTTTTCAAAAATTTTGACCATTTTTCAAAAATTTGACATTTTTTAACACTTATTGATCTTTTTTGACAGTTTTTTACAATTATTGAGAATTTTAGACAGTTTCTGACAAATATTGACCATTTTTGACAATTCTCAACACTTATTGACCATTTTTGACAATTTTTCAAAAATTTTGACAATTTTCAACAACTATTGACCATTTTTGACATTTTTTCATAATTATTGACCATTTTCTCAAAATTTTAACAATTTTTGACCATTTTCCAAAATTTTAACAATTATTGACCACTTTTGACAGTTTCTGATAATTACCATTTTGAACAAATTTCAAAAATGTTGACAATTATTGACCATTTTTTGAAATATCTAACAATTTTTGACAATTTTTGACAGATTCTGACAATTTATGGAAAGGTCAATGGAAACCAGAATAAGGTGAGTAGATAAACAAGACGTAAAAAAAGGTCTGTAAAGAAAGTTAAGTAGTTTCAACCATTTGATCATAAGAAGTGCTTACCCTGAGATGATGGTGGACCTTCAAAGGTGGTAATGTATTTAATTACCAGGAAAACAATTCCGCTACAAGCATTTCTCCATCCAACAGAGCTATTCCTGATAATCTTAAACACTTATCCAGAAAATTCTGATGAAAAGGTACACTTAGTTCATGTGCACAGGAAGGAAGTTTTTCTCTACCCCCACAAAATGGTGGTCCAAAAATGACAGAACTTTCTTCCACCTTGCGGGGTCACAGGTCACAAGGTATTCTTTTAGCTCTAAGAACAAAGAGGTTGACAGGTTGAAGGTGATGTCAAAAAGGTAAACAAAAATTTAACCATCCACATTTTCTCAATAATTTGATAAATGTTAGGACACGAATTTTTTAATTTTTTAATTGAAATAAATCAAGTGTACTTATATAAATTAAATTATTATACAAGCTGTCTCAACTGAGGAAGTTTATTAAAGTAAATATGCAATTACTATATTAATTATTATTTAGATTGTTTTTCGCGAAAGACCAGTATCCGAAATTGAATGTCATAGAGATAGAGTTAGTTGCGAATTTTAATTCTTATTTAGGGTTATTATACCACATCTGCATATAAATAGAAATATTATAAAAGTCTTCGTTCGAGCGGAAGATACTAGAGGGCATTGTAAACTAACCAAGCAGAAAATATATATCGTGTTAGAAATTAAGCGTATATTATATCGCGAGGGTCGATAAGGGAGAAAGTTACGGCATACCTAAAGGGATGCCACCGTGTAGGAAGTATATAGTTTTGATTATAATAAACAAATATCATTACCCTACTGGCAGTTTTAGTTTCATTATAATACTTATTGCTCGTTCATTAGAGTACAGAAATGCTTATGAAGGTATTTGACGTAGCCCTTTGAATATACGCACCTAGTTTAACTACGGATCGTCGACCTCGAAGCGAAATATTCCTTCTAAAAGGATTAGCCACAATTTCCCACCCCCTCAGTAGTGTTACTACTCGTATAATTTACTCTATTTCCACTAAGTCCGCAAATCTCCAAACAATTTTACACTACATCACATGCAATTATTTTATGTGTGAATCTCTTTCTCGGTATGTGTGTGGGATGCAAATTGAAATGATATGAAATTCACACCCCGTGTAATTAGAAATTTGTTCCATGAAAAGGAGGATTTGGAACTTTTTAATCAATCCCGAATAAGTTGGTTGTAATACTATACCAGAGACAGGCGTAAATTAAAGACGTTTTGAATTGATTACGTCGATACGGGGAACTTTCAAATATTATACAAAGTGTCCTACAGATACTAGATGTGATTTTATATACTTCAATTTACCTTCATCCAAAAGTTTTTCCTACGGGCGCTAGCCTCTCTAGTATATGTAAAAAAAATTTGGACACCCTGTATATATGCAGCAGATAATCTCTTCCTTTTTATCCATGTTTTATATCATTTTTGCTGTAATTTTGTCAGACCCGGGTGCTTGTCCATATTTTAGTTCCTTAATTACTGTTTTGTCTTTATCTATTGCTTTGTTAATATCGTTCTCTACACCGCTACTCCTTTCCAATTATAATCAATTTTATTAATTATTTTTTACTGTTTACATTGATAAACTTATTAGTGACATACATTTACACCTTCGACGCCACGTTTCGCATTTCACGTATCTTTTTTTTTCGTTTGTCTGCATTTGAATTTACACTTCGTTTAATTTCGTAGGTAATTTTACTCTGTCTGGCGCCTCCGACAAATGAGAGGCACGTGAACTTTTTTTGTCATTCTTCGAATTTGCTGGAGAGTATAGAACTGAAATAACTATAATGATTTTTTTTTGGGCGAAAAAAGAGGAAAAGTGATTTGGTAGACACGTCACAATTGAAAAGAGAGCAGTGTTCAATATTTACGGTCTACTGAGGGAAATTAATGACGCCTATACGTTCAGTGTTTTGCGAAAAGTCTAGAATGTATTAATTAGATACACAGTTGTGCACCTAGGCTCGTATCAATTAAAATTTTTCATCATTTGCTGCATTAAAAATGGAATTTTTATAATTTGGAGACAATATACAGGGTGTGGCAGATAAACCGTCGATTGGAACTGAAAAAGAATAGTGAAAATTGGTTTGGTGGAGTTTATAATGGTGAACTAATTTATGAAAATAATTTCTAATTTCTTTGTTGTAATTTGTTAGAGCAATTCTATAAGGCTCCCAATTATCTCACTCTTTAGCTCGGTTAAATAGTCGTCGAACTGCTTCATGAAGTTTTTCCCATCACAACTGTTAATTGTAGTTAAACGGTCCTCAATGTACAATTGGGGGGAATTTTTATATCCACTCCAATCAGTAGCTTTTGAGTCGCCATATTCTACTACTATTTCAATGTCGAATTGATGGTTAGCTCCATTGTTTGACACAATACTTCAAAGGCCAACCATTTATGTAGCTACACTGTATGTATGCCGGAATCGGCTGTTGCTAGGTGGGACAGGGATAAGAAGGATAAATAAAGGTTGTCTGTGTTTAAAGATATGATTCCAGTAAGGAAGACAAATAAGGATGTACGTAAACTTTTATCCAATTACATGAGAGTATTGAGATCTTTCTAATCTACGGTTTATCTGCTGCACCCTGTATACATTATTTTTGGGGGGTATTTAAATATGAAGTTTGAACATCAAATTACTAATTGAACTAGGTCAAATCTCTACCCAATTTTTCTTATACTTAAAATTATTATCTCTAATCACGGATAACCAATTATATAACGCGGGTACATTTTTTTTTTCGAATTGTAGGATTAATTGTGAATCGAATTTGTGATTCGATCATCAATATTCTACGTGCACGAAAAGAAAATTCCAAGAAATGCACATTTACGCTAAAACGAAACGTCCACCAATCCGAGATGCACCGAAGTATTTTCCAATTACCGAACATTTTGCTCTACCTCACGAACTATTAGGCTGTAAATTTACCCCCAACGGGTAATAACCTTTTGCTTTCTCCCGTTTTCCCCATTACTTTTCACAGATCCGGCGCACGGTCAAAAGTTGAAAACAAACATTCGATTTTTTATAACCAATTTTAGAGCCTTCCACGAATAGCGTACGTTATTTTTTACGCCACCTACCGGGACCAAGTGTCAACCTTAACCATTCAGAGACGCACACAAAACTTTATCAAAATTGGAGATTAGGACATTAAAACTTTTATACAGACTTAAATATTTTTATTTGTGCTTTGATCCGTCCCTGTTCAAAGGCAGCTTTTATTCTATTCTATTCGTAAATATTCGTTCAATTATGACAAAAACTGATATATTGAATAAAAAAGTGTAGTTGAAAATTGTATCTGTAACTAAAAACGTCTTATTTCTTTATTTAAAAATTCTTTTTTTTTTATCTCCAGCATACTCAGTTATTCCTTCTATGTGCGAATAGAAATCTTTGTAAAACTTATTTTAAAACACGTTCTCTCAAATAACTCTTTATACAACAAATAACAACCGACAGGAATACTGGCACCACCACATTTACATCCAAAGAACTAAAGAAAAAAACTAAAGAAAAAACTCTTTGATTTTTTTTTCAAGTATGATAGCACAAAACTCCCTCAAAGAGTATACGGGTGAAGCTTTACCCCTTTTTGTTGAACTTCAATGACAAACAACATCTTGACTTTCTTGCATCTCTCGTCTAGACGAGATAGTATATAAGACCTAAATGTTCTCGCTTTCGCACTGCTTTTGAGATGTTTAAATTCATGTTAAATTCAAAACATTAATGTTCTTCTTTTTGTCGTTTTGGTTGTTAAGAAAAATATAGAAACTACCAGAACTAATTCACGTTTTTTCTTTGACATCTTAACTTCGTATCCATCTCCCAAATAAAACGTATCTATTGAATAACTTTCCTCGAAACGAATCAAGTACGTTCGAAATTGACAAGATCTCAATATCAATCATCATGTCTAGACGGTAAAATTGAAATGGAGGTGTGCTCTAAAAAGAATCATCTGTTTTAAAAAAATACATTTGCATTAAAAATGGAGGCGATTTACTACGAGTGTCTTTTAGGAGACCCGTTCTTTTCATATAAAACAAAAGGTCAGGGTCGTTTCAAGCTCTCCTGGCGGTTGCAGATTAGGTAAAACCAATAGGGAACTTTCCAATTTATTTCTAGTTCTAGTTACGTCTAAAAAACCAAAAACCCAAAAATATATATCAACAAAAGGCAGAATGTCGGACTGTCACTTGTAATATCCCATATAGACAGATACACAAAGCGATAATATGGTTATCGCGTAGGTGCTGTACTGAGATCATACTGTATGACGTCACAATAAATAGCAGTGCGTTTACAGCCGCCTGAAATAATTCGAATTTTAATTAGTTTCTGTGGCTGTGTGACGAAAAAAAAATGTTTTGTTCATGACAAAAATATATATTTATGGTTTGTAGCACATATTTGCTATGTCAATATGATGATATGTCAATATCGAAATAATTATCAATATCCTTTAATAATTTTCATAAATTTTTTAATTAAATAGTGGAATTAATTAGAAACAGTTAGTTTCATTTATAACATTAATAGATTTTGCCCTATTATAACATTTTTCAGTCCCTAAATGAGTACAATGGATATATTTTAACATTACTTTCCTTGACAGACAATCAGCCAGTAGAAGATCTTTACCAGGATTATTTTTGACAACAAAATCATATGGCTATAGCCTTAATCTTAGTCTTTGAAGTCTTAAAGGAGTATCAATTAAAGGTTTTTTTAAAAATATTTTCTAATGGCTTATGGTCTAATTCAACACAAAATGTTTTGCCATACAAATATTGATGAAACCTCTCACAGCCATGGACTATAGCAAGTAATTCTTTTTCTCTTCTGAGCCCTGGACTGTTGAGTGGGTGTCAAAGCTTTTGAAGCATTAGCAATAGGTAAATTTTCGTGTAATATAACAGTACCCAAGCCTTTGCTGCTGCTATCTACTGATAAGACAATATCCTTTGACTGGTCATAAAATTTTAATACTGGTGTTATTGTCAACAGATTTTTAAGGTTTAGAAAATCAGCTTTGTGAGCTTCAGTCCAGCAGAACTGTATCTACATCCTTTTTTAATAATTGTCTTAGCGAGTAGGCAATTATGAACAAATTTACTAACATAAGTAATCATACCCAGTATTGTTTGCAACTCTTTTTTTCATCAATTTTTCTGTGTCAGGTTCTAAACCTTCACTGCTAAACAAATGCCCTACATATTTGACCTCCGAAAAACCAAATTTGCACTTTTTTTTTGTTAAATCGCACATTACACTTTTTTGCTCTTTCGAGCACAACACTCAACCTCTCACTGTGCTCTTTTTCGTCACACCCCCACACGATGATGTCATCTATGTAGACTTCAACATAGTCTAAATCCTTAAAAACATCTTTGAACTTTCGCTGAAACACCTCTGGAGCTGAGCAAATACCATATGGTACTCTTCTGTATGCATACCTTCCAAGATTTCCAGCATGGAAAGTTGTTAACAGCTGACTATTCTCTGCTAGCTTAATTTGATAGAACCCCGTATTTCCATCCAATATAGAAAAAAAAAAGGTGAGCGGTCGTCGGACCGCTGACAGAAGCTTGCCTCTTATGCACAATAGAATGACCATTTTTCGTGAATTTTTCACCAATTTCCAAAAATTTCGACAATTTTTGACCATTTTTGACAGTTTTCGACGAATTTTGACAATTATTGACCGTCTTTGACAATTATTGACCATTTTTGATAATTTTTCAAAAATATTAACATATTTGGCAATTATTGACAATTTTTCCAAAATTTTGACAATCTTTTCAAATTTTAACAATTATTGACCATTTTTGACAATTATTGACCAATTTTGACAGTTTTTTACAATTATTGATCATTTCTGACAATTTTCCAAAAATGTTGACCATTTTAGACCATTTTTGACAATTTTTGAGCAGTTTTGACAGGTTCTGACAATTATTGACCATTTTTGACAATTTTTAATAATTATTGACCATTTTTGACAGTTTTTTATAATTATTGACCAGTTTTTCAAAATTTTGACAATTTTTGACCATTTTTGACAATTTTTCGAAAAATTTGACTATTTTTCAAAAATGTTGACCATTTTTGACAATTATTGACCATTTTTCACAATTTTTGAAAATATTTGGCAATTATTAACCATTTTTTCAAAATTTTGACAGTTTTTGACAATTTTTAACGATTTTTGCAAATTCTTGACAATTTTTGACCATATTTAAGAAATTTTGACAACTTTTCAAAAATTTCAACAATTATTGACCATTTTTGACAGTCTTTGACGAATTTTGACAATTACTGACCGTCTTTGACAATTATTGACCATTTTTTCAAAATTTTGACAATTTTTGACGATTTTTCAAAATTTTAACAATTATTGACCATTTTTTGACAATTTTTGAAAATATTCGTCAATTATTAACCATTTTTTCAAAATTTTGACAGTTTTTGACAATTTTTAACGATTTTTCCAAATTCTTGACAATTTTTGACAGTTTTTGACGAGTTTTGACAATCATTGACCGTCTTTGACGATTATTGACCATTTTTGACAATTTTTCAAAAATTTTAACATATTTGGCAATTATTGACCATTTTTTCAAAATTTTGACAATTTTTGACCATTTTTCAAAATTTTAACAATTATTGATCATTTTTGAGCATTTTTTACAATTTTTGACGAATTTTGATTGGTTTTGACTGTCTTTGACAATTATTGACCAATTTTGACAATTTTTCAAAAATTTTAACCAGTTTTCAAAATTTTTGACAATTATTGACCATTTTTGACAATTTTTGATAATTTTTCCAAATTTTTGATAATTTTTGACCATATTTAAAATTTTTTGACAATTTTTCAAAAATTTTAACATATTTGGCAATTATTAACCATATTTTCAAAATTTTGACAATTTTTGACCATTTTTGACAATTTTTCAAACCTGTAGGTGTGCGAGCTCAGTGCGGCAAGAGAGATTGCTCACAGTCGCTTGAATGAGTTATCTCGTGACGAACGCTTTTTCGTAACATCACACGTTTCACGAGTTCACTAGCCTTCCCAAAAGTCCTATGTCGTGCAATCAGAAGCAAGCTTCAAAAACAGTAGTAGACATTTTGATGCTAATTCCTCAAACGTTGGTAGAAAATATCTTTCTCTTACCACTGCATCATTGAGATTTTTTGGGTCTAAACACAATCTCAGCGATCCATCAGGCTTTTTTACTGTGACCAGTGAAGAACACCATTCAGTTGGTTCTTCCACTCTTTTGATGATTCCCATTTTTTCCATTTTATCCAACTACTCTTTCACTTTGTCTAGCAAGTTATATGGTATTTATCGATGTGCATGGCAAACAGGCCCTGCATTATTCTCTAACTTAATTTTGTACTCTCCCTGCAACTCTCCAATTCCTACAAACAAACTTTTATATTTCTCTACCTAGGAGAGTACTGGATAGAAGAGGGACATTTACCTAAGTCAAAGCCAGTAGATATCCTAAAATTCCTCCGGGAAATAGGGCTAAGGGAGCTGCTAGTCTCTGAGACTTTCATTATGAACTAAGTAGAAGCAAGGGGGCATAATAGATCTTTTAGGTCCCAGTGAATGTCACCCCAACCCACCGTAATCCCTACACCTAGTCCTATGCAATTATTATTTTTTTTGCAAAACTTGAGGATTCAATTTCATATTAAAAAACGTACAAAATATACCTGTATCTATTATTTCCGCGTATTTACACGCTAGTGTCGATCTTTTTCGCACACATACGTACACACTCAAAAGATGCTTTTGATTAACCAAGCGTAACGTCGTTTGTGCCTCCAAACGTTTACTGTACACGTCTCATCATAAACGTCTTCAGAGGAGAGATGGAGGTTCGCCTCAAAGGCCACCATAAATTTAGGTCGAAATATTATATACATAAACAGCAAACACGCTAGTTAAACTTGCAATGGGTTATGTTATGATCGTAAAATTGTCTCTAATCTGATTATTCCGGTTTTAGGTTAACTGCTAATTATTATGATAATACAAGTTAAACAGGTGAAGCTAAAAGTTTTATACGCGATTGATTTTCTACTTTGGTTCATTTTCTTTTAATTCTCACTAACAACACCAGATCTTTCTTACACCCTGTTTAGATTTCATTTGCGCCCGATATAAACAAAAGCACGTGAGCGAGTAGGACTGCATTTTATGGTAGGGTCTTGTATAATTAATTGAGTGTTTTGCCTTGAAATGAACCACCAGCATCAAGAAAATCTAAATTTGTCAGAATCCGACTGCATCCGACTGTCTTCGCCAAGAAGGATACCATCAAGTTGAACTCGCTTTCAGTCATAATACGATTAGAAGAAGACTTGCCGCAAATGACCTGCGACCAGGAAGAACATGATTGACCAGAGAGCATAAAACGCATTTTGCTGGTGAACTTGTTGTTGTAAGTTGGTATGGAAGTTGGAAGAGAATATTGTTCACCGATGAATTCAGGTTACTCCTTTTTTCCTGATGACAGACAGAACAGAGTATAAGAAGGCCTGAGGAACGCTTCGCACAGTGTAACATTGTAGGAACTGTACAGTATACCAGACATTAAGAAATGTAGCTAAGCTCGATCAAGAGAGAAATTTGGTCATAGGAACTGTTGTAAAATCCATATTAGAGGGATAAAATAATCCCCGAGACTACTGTGAGTTTTTGTTGTTTTTATTTCGTTCCCTGTACTTAGGATGTAACAAACAATACCCTTTTTCACATCAAGATAATTAACTTCAAATTGAAAAACTGCAGAGTGCAGAGTTCGATTATTATGGTAATTATCTTCCAATTTGAAGTCGACCCCTCTAAGTTTACTCACATCATTAGGACGAGCTGACTTTCGCTCATTGTCAATCTACCCGCCTCTGTAGTCCGTTATCTCCCCAACTGTAGGTACAGTTAGTTACATGAAAGGGACGGACGCCTGTTTGCCTCCAGCTTTGATTTGCAACACATTGACATGTGATGTTTTAGTCACGTGTCACTAGATCAGCTTTGAACGTGTATTAATTTTGTTGGTTTTGTTGGTTGGATGGACGAGGACGGCAAGTGCCCCATCGGATTTGTACGACTGTTGTACGTTAGATACGGAATTCAATTGTTAAATATTTTAAAATGTTCAATTTTCCGAAATATGATTTATATGGGAGCAAAATTGTTCCTTTCCAAATGAGTTGGTTCTTGATCAGTAAAAGGGCAATTAAAATAGTTGAATGATGATTGGTGAGTAATTGTTCATGTTTAATGAGTGATACATCCACCATTATAGAAGCGTCGGAGCGTTTATGTTGTAAACCGGAACTAGACGTTTTCAAAGTAATTTAACACCAGGGTATGAATAAATATTAGTTTTGTGCGGTTGTATGTTGATACTGTGCAATTAAGTGATTTTCTGTGTAACCAATTGTTGAAAGGCTGCCTAGTATGTTCGTAGTGAATTTACCTGTCGAACGTTTGTAAGTTTAACGCAGCCATATTGTTTATTTAAAATGTATAATAACCGCCGGACTGATGGCGGGGAGTCCGAATTCAATTAAATATCCGGTGTATATTTTAGACAACAAAAAAGTGTTTATTGAACATACGATTCGGTGTTTAATCGCTTTGTAAACCAAACATTCAAAATTTGAGAGAAATTAACAGTATATAATGCGTAGTTAGTTGTTATTTCACAAGCTTTACCTATCCCGTTGTCTGTCTTTAATGAAATCTTCCCGGTTTCGGATTCAGCTGAAATGTTGCATAAAATGGCAAAATACAACAATAAAAAATCCACGAAAGGCTTTTGTGGATGGACAGTCTTAAAAAAAATAGGTTTGTTTCAGTCCCTTCAGGAAACAAAGATGGAGTTGCTGGAAGAGCTGACATGATTTTTCTTGATGCTGAAAATAACCTTGAAAAGATGGAGTGCATTGCTGAAAAATACAGGGAATAACCGTGTCGATATTCACATTTTGAAACTTACGCCTTCACTGTGAACTGAGCCTACTAGAAATGGTGTGTAATGAAGTGAGGTGGTAAAGGTTCAAATAACATTCACGAATATTGTGAAACTTTTTACTCTTTTTTTTTGTTTTTTTTTTTTCGGGTCGAGTTGGGAAACTCATGTTCCAATGGGTCCAGGACCCAAAGGGGATGCCTACCAACCAAACACACCTCAAACTCGCCGTCACCCCCAACTCAGAATCACTACCCTAGCATACTTCGAATCGGGCGGCGGTCCTTCGCACACTTTCCGCTCACACCGTCGTCTTCTCCCCACTATCACTCCTACCCCTCCTGCCATATCGAGTCCTTCTCTCCCCCTAACCATGCTCTCTACTACGCCACTCACCTCCATCCATTCCTCCTCTCCCCTCAACATTATCTCCACCATGTTCTCCCAGTACACCGCCTCCCCTAGTTTCCTCTCCAACTTTTTCAGCACTTCCTCGTTCCTCCAGCAATAAAACTCATGCCCCACATCATCCTCCACCTCACACCTCTCGCACACTCCAGGCTTTCTTTTCCCAATTTTGTCAGGTAGTCCTCCACCAGGTTAACCAACCCCTGCCCCACTCCAAGCCTCAGCAACGCGCTCAACACTGCCCGTTTGCTGACACTGTTGAACGCGTTTCCGACGTCGAAGAACACGAGTAGGGCCAATTTCTTGTTCCTCCAGCTGCCCTCCCTAGCTCTTTCCACCAAGCCAATCACCCT
The DNA here is from genome assembly GCA_947563755.1 of Lochmaea crataegi. Lineage (NCBI taxonomy): Eukaryota > Metazoa > Arthropoda > Insecta > Coleoptera > Chrysomelidae > Lochmaea > Lochmaea crataegi. The sequence goes on along the minus strand of OX387426.1, from coordinate 5,776,983 downwards.
GCCCAGTGCCGAGATGCATGATTTCCCCTTCGTAAACCCTTGCTGGTTTACCCTAAAACCCCCATTCCTACCAACTTCCTCCTCAATCCTATCCTTTATTGTCTCCTTCATCAATTTACTCATACCACATAGCAGGCTGAAAGGCCTGTAGTCCCCCGCCCGCTTCCCCTCTCTACCCGCCTTCTTCATCAGTATCACCCTGGCCACTTTCCATCCTTCCGGGAACTCTTCCTCCCTCAGCACCCTGTTGAATAGTTCTCAGAAGTACTCCCCTTTGTCATCCAACAACCTCTTTATCATATCTCCCCTCAGGCCATCTATCCCTGGAGCTTTCCTTACTTTAATGTTTCTCCCCATCTCCTCTACTTCCCACTTCTCTACCCCGCCCCCCTTATTTTCCCAACTTATATCCTGGATTTCTCGAATTCTGCTCCCCACTCCTCCTTGTCTCCCTGTGAACAATTTCCCTATAATCTCCTTCTCCCAATCTTCCTCTAGCACCTCGTTCCTATTTCCACCCTGCCTCTTCACCGCTATCTCATACGCCTTTTTCCATGGGTTGTTTTCCAATTCTCCCAGTAACTCTTCCCACTTCCCTCTTTTTTTCCCTCTCCACCGTACGCTCCAGTTCCTTCTTCTTCTCTTTGTATCCCCCTCTTCCCTCTATCCTTCCTCTTCCCATTATCATCCGTCTTCGTTCTTTCTTACACTCCCTCCGCAGCTCCTCAATTTCCTAATTCCACCAGTAATTGGCCCTCGGCTCATGCCTATTGTCCCTCTTTCCCTCTGTATCACATTGTACAATTCATCTGCATCATGTCCAAGTCCACTTCCATCCCCAATCTTCCAATAATTCCTTTCTTCGTTTCCTTATTTCATACCTATGTAAGCTCCTGCTTTCTTCATCCTCCAGCGCTCTCCAACTACAAACTTTTTACTTAAACATATCTTAATGACTCTGCTTCTTTTACAAAAGTAGCAAAACTTAATGACAACGCGGTTATTCTGTCATCTCAATGTTAATTCCACTATAATATTAATGGTTTCTCATTTTTCCAATAAAGGATAAGGTTTTTCCAAAGTTAAGTCGTCGAGGATATAAAATTAAAGTCACATGTTAAATTGACCAAAATAAGCTTATCAAATCTTCAATTTCATATTATACTTTATACACTCGGAAATATTAACGTGAACATATCATAATATCTTCGTTCTCCATGGAGTAACCAATTACAATTGTATTTATTAAGAAATAATAAAACGAAGAAATAGTAAATATTTACTTGAGCTCGATTCTCGCTAGAGAACCGAGCCGGGGTAACGTGGCATTTTATATATAGATATATATATATATATAACATATACCTACCTACTTCCCCTTTTTCCAAACAAAATCTGACAAATATCGTGATTATTTGCTGGAAAGTTGGAAATTCTTTCGAAACGCGTATTTATTCTATTAAGTAAGTGTGTTTGCGTTAGAGAAGGTTAGCCAAGTAAAATGCTTTTCTAGTTCTATTTGAGTCTGGAGTGTCTGCTGTACCGCGTCAGCATTTGATATGAATGTAAACAGCGCTCCATTAAGCTGTGGCTGGAACTTTCCGAGAGCTCTGCCTTTAAATTGTAATAACAGCTTAAATCAAATTTCGTTTTATTCCCATCCCTTCGAGATCTCTGGTTTTGGATACTTGACTGCCTCGGGACGATTGACCACTTATAGCTTTTTTATTTTTCAAGAACTATTTCTTAAAGTTGGTTCACTTATTTAACGTCCTTTGTATTTTTATCACATTTTAGTAAAAGGATTCGATAGAGTCAATATTAGTTCAAAGAAAACTTTTTTTATCCTTAAATCCATCAAATACTGTATTTAAAGTCAATTAAACGCCTTTAATAACTCAATTAAAAAATCTTACACGCATTAACTTAATTCTACGTCTCTTGTATCAATCTTGATTATAAAATTACATGTTATATGGAATACAAACGTGTTTTAAAAAGGCACACCCATCTTAGCGGTGTACTCATTTAACATGTCTAATGTGAAGGCATTCGGTGTGGTATGATACACTGCACTCTATCAAGATGGAACTTGACAAATTATTTTCTTCGATAAAATTGTGTATTTATGATCAAGGTGTCATTCGATTCGTAATGACATCTATAAACAAGTATCCGAAATAAAAAAAATGAAATAGGCAGTGATAGAGAATGCAGACAAAAGAAATAAATGAATGTACGCCTATGGTAAATGGAAATTATTACCAATCAACCCCCTTTGAAAATTGATCCTTTAAAAAAATTTCATGGTACGCAAATGATATAAGAATTACAAATAAATTGATTCCCTGATTAATTAATTTTATCGTACGCCCATGGAATTACGTTATCGGCAACGAACTTGCTGATCGCCTCGCAAAGAAAACTGTTTCATCAAATACTTCTCACACACTTTTCATACATCTCTGCGATCCGATGTTGCCCCAAAATAGCACACATGTTATACAAGCTTCCGACTCCTTTCAAAAATTTCAGTAGCGGCGATTTCAGCACTATGTTTAGAAGAAGTAGATGAAGAAAGTGGGAGACCTTTCATGGAGATTAATACCGAGCAACACGGGTCGCAGTCGGAAAGTGAATACACCACACGAAGGGACCGTGATTGGATAAAATGTGTTCGCGAAACCACCAGAATTCTCCATGCTCCTCCATGAACTTCATCCCACACTTGGACAACCTACCTTATCCGACCTGTCAAAGAAACAAATGGTCATCCTCAGAAGACAGAAGATCGGAACTACCAATTTCCACTTACTCATGGAATCGATAAAAGACTGCCCTGACCAAATTCACTTGATACTCAAGAAAACGCACCTTGTCAAATGCTCCAAAAAGGACGCCTTGTCATTTTCATAGTCTTCGACTTAGAAATTAAAAATGTTATGCCCAAAATGTGCTGAATTATATTAGACCAGTCAGACTGTATTGTTTGCCGTTTAATTTCTATTTAGCTGGTTTTCTGTAAAACGTTGGTGAATGTCTAAACAGGCTCTGTTTTTTGTTGACAGAAAGTTTTCGGCATTTTTTTTATCAAAGAAGTAGACATACCAGATTAGTCTAAAGACACCCCAAAGGTATCATGAACGTTGAGCGAACGCTGACCCAACGTCGGATTGAGTAATGGACTGAAATTGGAGGTACAAGTACTAAATAATACCCAAAACGAACGTTAGTTCACGTTAACTAGACTACTTGTAGTGAAAACATTCAACAAAAGTTATGAAAATGGCAGAATGTTAGCATTTTAGCATAATTTTCAACGCAAATCATACCATGCCGCTTCGCATCTTTTCCATTTTAATGTGTTTTTAAGTAGAATAAATTCACAATCCTTTGAAATTCCTCTTAATACCCACGCTTTACCCTGCGGTGTTGAGGTTGACACGACATGGATGATAAATTACCTAATAATTGTCATGTCACATTTCAAACTAATCCCCGTTACAGATTTTAGGGAGGCTTCTTCAAGATAATAAAATTTTAGTCCGTTTATTTACTTTTCCATCAAAAGTATGGGAGTTTATTAAAAAATAAAAAGAGCTTTAGGCCTTTGTGTACGTATGTCGAACTTAATAGGACTTAAATCTTTCGTGAATATATTGAGGAGGTGGTTGTCTTTGTTCCCACAAATTTTACTGAATAAATTTACATTTCATTTATCGTAAACGCTTTAAAAATAAATAGTTATTACAAATACACTGCTCGTCGTAAAAATAATCTCACAAAGTGTACGCACTTACTTCCTGTTTGAATCCCCAGTAATCCCCAAATTTTTACTTTTTACCTTGAACACTGTTTACACTACCACTACACCAACACTAACACTTTACACTATCGAAATGGGAAACTCCCTAACTATCATTCCTACCTCTCATGCCAAACATGCCTCTTGAACCTCTTGAGCACAACCCAAGCGAATTAATGAATTCAGTAAATAGACCACCTAATATTTCTGGTCAACAGTTCATCACGATCTAAAGTTTTGAAGAGGACAAAAATTTTGAATTTTGGTTGAGCAGCAAGGAAAAAATTTTAAAAAACGGTCGAGTTTTATCTCCAAAATTGCCTTAATACTTCAAAGTTTTTGTGTAGGTTGACTACTTTTCGACATAGTTATTTATTAGTTGGGAATTAATCTGTATTGAGACGTTCGAAAAATGAATTAGGGACAAAACAAATAAAGCCAGTGTTTACACAATGACTTAAACTAGTTGAGATAATCTTGAAATGTCACAATAGTAACAATGCTATCGCTTGAATCCAGTCCGAAGGCAAGAATAATCCTATTGCATGAAACGGATTGAAAGAAAGAATAGTCGGTCAATAGTAATTTATGAATAGGGTTGAAAACTTATCGGAGGATACCATCTTATTTACTCTTACCGGCAACAATGGATGTTTAAGACAGGGGCACAAATAATATAGTGGAAGATTGCCTTTATTATTTTGAAATATAAAATATAATTTTTTCTACAATCATTAATAAAAGTGACGTTTTTTTAATCGATTTTCGTACATAAAATATGTATTTGTTAAACAGTTTAAAAAAGTGACATTAGAGTGAGATAAAGTAGTTTTTTAACGCTAATTTTAAATATTGCACTCATCTGACATTTTACTTAGCGTTTTGTCATTATGACAAACATAAACATTCAAATCGACGCCATTTTTAGTCCATTTAGAGCAACCTAAATAACACATTTTTTGTTTTTTGCAGGAACGTAGAAATAGTTATTTATGCAACAAGTGCATAAAGTGGTGTTTTTTTCACGAATGGAAAAAACAAAACTTAATTGAACTCTATTTAGTGGGAAAAACTAGTTCTTTTTCGCAATAGTGCAAAATATTTATTTGTGTATTTAGAACGTAAAGTAACAGATTGCCGCTTTAGAAAGCAGCGATCTTTCGAAAGCGGCAATTTTACTTTACGCTCGAAAAACACTTATAATTTTTTCTATAGTCGCCCTTTTAATAATTAAAACAGTTTTTTATAATATCTTAGGTTATAATACGAGTGCTAGAATAATCGTCATTTTCGCTATTCATCATGATTAACCTTAAAAAGATCTACTAAGTAGGGATTTTCAAAAATAATCGATTTTTATTTAAATCGATTATTATTTTCTGATAATCGATTTTTATAGTAATATTAATCGATTTTTAGTGAATCGATTTTTTAAATTACGAGTTTAAATCGATTTTCGGAAACGGCTCGTATTATTTATTGTCTATTTAACTTTTGACTATTATTGACCATTTCTCCAAATTTTGACATTTATTGACCATTTTTCAAAATTTTGACAATTATTGACCATTGTGACTGTTTTTCAAAATCAGTGACCATTTTTCTAAATTTTTGATAATTTTTGACCATTTTTCAAAATGATGACAATTTTTATCCATTTTTGACAGTTTTGACAATAATTGTCCATTTTTAACAGTTTTTAACAATAATTGACTATTTTTAACCATTTTTGATAGTTTTTGACCATTTTTGACAATTTTTCAAAATGTTTGACAATTTTTCAGAATTTTAGACCATTTTTCAAAATTATTGACCATTTTTGATAATTATTGACAATTGTTAACAATAATGGACCATTTTTGACAATTTTACAAAAAATTTAATAATTTTTGACAAGTTTTCAAAAAATTTAATAATTTTTGACAATTATCAACTATTTTTCAAAATTTTGACAATTTTTGACAACAATTGTCCATTTTTGACAATTTTGGACCATTTTTGATAGTTTTTGACAATTATTGGCAATTTTTGACAATTATCGACCATTTTTCAAAGATTTAACAATTTTTGACAATTATTGACCAATTTTGACAATAATTGTGCATTTTTGACAATTTTTAAAAATACTTGACAATTTTAAAAAATAATTGACAATTTTTAACCATTTTTTATAGTTTTTGACCATTTTTGACAATTTTTCAAAGTCTTAGACCATTTTTCAAAATTATTGACCATTTTTGATAATTATTGACAATTGTTGACAACTATGGACCATTTTTCAAAATTTTTGACCGTTTTTGACAATTATTGACTATTTTTGGCAGTTTTTCAACAATTACTGACCATTTTTGACAATTATCAACTATTTTTCAAAATTTTGACAATTTTTAACAATAATTGTCCGTTTTGACAGTTTTTGACCATTTTTGATAGTTTTTGACACTTTTTCAAAATTTTGACCATTTTTCAAAATTATTGACCATTTTTGATAGTTTTTGACAATTATCGACCATTTTTTAAAATTTTAACAATTTTTGACAATTATTGACCAGTTTTGACAATAATTGTCCATTTTTGACAGTTTTTAAAAATAATTGACAATTTTGAACCAATTTTCAAAATTTTTGACCATTTTTGACAATTATTGACCATTTTTGGCCATATTTCAAAATCTTTAACAATTTTTGACAATCATCAACTATTTTTCAAAATTTTGACAATTTTCAACAATAATTGTCCATTTTTGACAATTTTTGACCATTTTTGACAATTATCGATCATTTTTCAAAATTTCAACAATTTTTGACAATTATTGACCAATTTTGACAAAAATTGTCCATTTTTGGCAGTTTTTGACAATTTTTTAGTTTTTGACAATTTTTAACCATTTTTGATAGTTTTTGACAATTATTGTCCATTTTTGACAATTATCGACCATTTTTCAATATCTTATCAATTATTGACAATTTTTGACAGTTTCTGACAATTTTTGACAATTATTGACCATTTTTGACAGTTTTTGACAAAAATTGTCCATTTTTAACAGTTTTTGACAGTAATTGACAATTTTTGACAATAATTGACCATTTTTGAACATATTTCAAAATTTTTGACAATTTTCATATAATTTTATTTGATTTTTAATCTGATAAATTGGTCAATATTCACCAATTGGGTTAATTCGGAGGGCGTGGTTTGATTAAATTAGCGAGCGAAAAAGATTACTTTTTGCGCTAGAGCATAAAGTAATAGTCCTCGGCATTTGTCGACTTTACGATTTCATTTGAATATAGTAATTAGTCATTTTACGCGCGTCTGTAGAAAAAAGACTTTATTGCACTCATATGTCACTTTACTTAGCGTTTTGTCATCATGACAAACATAAACATTCAAATCGACTCCATTTTTAGTCCATTTAGAGCAACCTAAATAACACATTTTTTGGTTTTTGCATGCACGTAGAAAGAATAGTGTATGAAACAAGTGCATAAAGTGTAGTTTTTTCACTCATTCCAATCGTGAAAAAAAGCACCACTTTATGTATTTCTTGCATAAATAATTACTAATTATTGTATAACAATTGTACGATTTATTGAAAATCTATACTTGATTTTTCACGGAAAGCCCGAGCTGGAAAAAAATGCGATTTCCCTTGAAAAGGTTTTTAATAAAACGTTTATTGAAGTATATTTCATTTCTGGGTAGTAGGTCTTTTGGAACATATTGTGATCAAAGATTTATCTGGAATGCTTTTGAATATTTTCTTATATATAAAAGGGAGGGTATCAGGTGTTTGAGAAAATAATTAAATTCGTGAGAAGTAAAGAAGCAGGATCTATAAAAAGAATGCTATTTATATAAAATACAGATCGATTTGTGTCAAATTGTTAAGACTTTAAGTGGCATGTCTATACAGTCGAGTTTTAATAAATGAAAATTCTTTAATTTAACAGGTATGTATACAGGAAGTACTGTAAATGGTAGATCGTTAAGAAAAATGTAAAATACCTAGATGCAATTTTTCTCTAACCTTGCTAGTTTGTGAGATACAGGCTGATACAGGTGCAAATGGAATATCGATTTTATTGAATATCTTCTTGGGGGATAGAAATACAAATTTAAAATTTTTTGTAGCTTAAGGTTTCTTTAAAACACACCAACCGTATTAATATTGTCAAAAAAACGCACGCCAGTGAAGTCCACCGTATTATAGGACTTCATATATCATTGAAAATTTACATTTTATTACCCAAGTTTCTAAGTATACAGACTTGATATTTTTAAAGTGAACCTTTTTTATTTATAATAATAATAATAATAAACGAGGGGCGTATGCGATACAGCTACTTTGTAAATTTTTATAGAACTCTCCAATTATTCAATTAAGAATTAAAAACGCGATTTTAATACCCTAAATAGAATAATTTTCCGAAAATTTTCAGTTAATGATTTTTTTCTTTGTGAAGTAATGCCAAAAATATTTAAAAGATGTCCCACAAATTTCTGTTATTGATAGTTGAATGCATGGGCGGACCTGGAACGGTTTAAGTCTCAAATTAATTTTGGATTGGAAAAGTGGATTTTTCGCGAGAGTGCAGCCGTCGTGAAAGCTGTGCGGAAGTGGTGCCTCTTGTTTAGCAGGAAGTGAAGACGTAACTTTCTGACAATTAAAACATCAGAGGGTGTTGATGTGTGTACTCGCTCGTCTCAAATTCAATAAGCGAGTTTGTGCATGAACATGAACTTCCTCCTATCCGTTATACCGAAAAGGCAGTGCCAGTGTCGTTGATATTATTTCCAAGCTGTGCTGATACTAGTTTCAAAACAAAACATTTTCAAAATACTTCGTGCATAACAGTTTTTAAACATTTCATGCGCTGAATAAAATATGTAATTATAAAAATATCATACGGTATGTCCCAATTAAGTTATGAGGAGAAAAGTTTTATTTAAATTAGATTGGATTTTAGGGTCTACTAGAATAAGATATTATGCAAGCGGTCGTTTTCTGCCCGCTGAGTGGAGTGTTAGAGTAGCTTTTGTTTATTTCAAACTTCTATTAATGCTATCCTTACAATTTGCTAATCTCCAAGTAACGATATACCTATACAAAAATTTTAAATTTTAATTCACCTCCATTTTGTCCAAAGTAGAATTTTTTTAAATGTTTTTTCCCACAGGAACGGAATAAAAAGTATCCTAGGTTCCTGGTTCTAAGCTACCTCCTCACCAATTTTCAGCTAAATCGGTTCAGCCGTTCTTGAGTAATAAATAGTGTAACTAACACGACTTTCTTTCGTATATATATATATATATATATATATAAATATATATATACACTGTGCTCATTTGAAAAGGACCCACCCTTAACATTTCAAGAATGGGACATATTGAAAGAAATGCCGAAACACGTCAACTTTTAACTTGAGGGGGACACTTTTTGGCTCTAATGTCATAAACGTCAGATTCACCCCCTCCCTACTGGAGACACCCCTTACATTTTTTCAAATGGCATTAGGTATCAAGTCATACCTCATTTAAAAGATCTGGTGAATCACTATTCAATCATTTTGTTTTGCCTTTGATACCAGCCTTCCATTGTTATTTAATCGTTGTTTAAAATTGGCTCTTTTTCAACTTTTCGTATGCCCCCGTATTGTGTTTTGATGGGAAGACTCTTTGAAGAATAAAAAATTCACAAATAGTAAAAAGACAACTGTTAACAAGGAAAAACTGCTATTTATTCATGTGTCAAAGTGGCCACCGTTAACATCCAGGCAATAAAAGTTGAAAAAGAGCCAATTTTAAACAACGATTAAATAACAATGGAAGGCTGGTATCAAAGGCAAAACAAAATGATTGAATAGAGATTTACCAGACCGTTTAAATGAGGTGTAACTTGATACCTAATGCCATTAGAAAAAATGTAAGGAGTGTCCCCAGTAGGGAGGGGGTGAATCTGACGTTTATAACATTAGTGCCAAAAAGTGTCCCCCTCAAGTTAAAAGTTGACGTGTTTCGGCATTTCTTTCTAATATGTCCCATTTTTTAAATATTAAGGGTGGGTCCTTTTCAAATGAACACCGTGTATATAGATTCTACAGCGACTTTTCCAGATCTATAGTCTAGATTGCATTCTCTTTTCAAGTAGCCAATCAGGCCAATCGGCACTGTCAACTCCATCAGCTTTGACAGTTTTCCTATCTGTGCTCATTATTAGGTCTGCCATAAATTTTGGCAAATGTCCAATAATGAACTGTTTCGCCTGGATTACCCACCATTTTAGAGATTTCTTTCTTGTGTCCATATTTATTATCGATTTTGTAACACCGCAGAAGATTTTGGTCCAATGAGTGGTATTGATGAACCTTATCTGGCCATGCTGGCGTGGTGCTCAGGCTAACGTGTCCTTGAGTCCTTGCAACGGTTTCCGAGTGCGTTTAAGGCACCTAAGCAAGTCCATACTAGTTTAGAATTAACCTGGATCGAGTGTCTTCAGTGGAGCTTGGGATGACTACTGGACAGTACGTTAGTTCCTGCATTTTAATTTCTTCAACGCAATGGTGAATTCAGTTGATTATCCTCTTTTTATTTCATTCGACACCCCGTAAATTGTTCCTATTAAAATACTTAAAATTGCCATGTCATTGTAAAGGTAATTCAATTAAAATGGCTTCGAACATGAAATTATGTAGCCAGACAGTGTTAGGGCTTTAATCGATAACTGATGAAGTTTAAACATAACCGAATTGTCTAGCGGGACAAAAAAATACCTGTCAAAGGTTCCCTCCATGAACTATTAGTTACAAGGTAGACTGATAAATATCAATAATATTGTTTTTTATTAAAAGCATCGTGTGAAATTATTCCTTTCGAAATAAAATCTACTTTTGAATATAATAATCTTCTTAGTTGCTTAAATAGAGAAAGTTTCCAACAATTACAACATAGAGGGTGTTAATGTGTGTAGAAATACGGGTTGAAATTCAATAAGCGAGTTGGTGAAAACCCTACGGCTGTTTTTAAATAAGAGCACGAAACGTTGCCACGTCGTTTAACAGTTCATTCAATTAAAATGGTCTCTAAACCCGTAAAGTTCTACAGCCAAGCACTAGACGATTCTAATTATAATCGATATAAGTTTTAACGCAGTCGAAATTAAATTTCTTCACATGTTTTATTAAACATTTTCAGAGGTGAAGTGAGTGGAGTTTTCCCCAAATTACTAATAATAAAGCTTAGTGTGCTGTTGCTACGTCTAAATTGCTTAGGGTATCAAATATCCGTCTAATATGCCTAAAGATGGTCTCCAGCCTCACAACCATAGAGACTAGACAAGGAGATCGAACTCATACGGGAAAATTGACAAAATCGTCTATCTAAGCAGTTTGTTTTTTCACCGCGGCGTCGCGCATTGTAACTCCTGAACCATTTAAAAACTGTCACGACAATAACCTTAATAGGGATGGCGATTCTTTCTAAAAAAGATCGATTTTTAAATCGATTCGAATCGTAACCTGATGAATCGATACATAAAAAAATCGAGGTCTAAAAGATCGATTTCAAAAAAATCGATGTTTTTCAAGTATGTATTTTTTACAATGTAAATATAAATCGATATTTTTTATTGAAAAACAACAAGAACCCCTAAATAAACAATCTCTCTCCGGGATCACTTATCAGTAAAATTGGGGATTTTTTTTAAGCTCAGGGAATTCGATAATAATAACAATTATTTTTTTTTTACCATATTATTACCACAAAGTATCGGATTAGGAATGTGTGAGATTAATGGATTTGTCGAAAAAATCGATTTTAATAAGAAAATAAATCCATTTCTGCGAAAAGATCGTTGATTTTTTTTTGGATTGTTTTAAAAATGGACATGCTTTTCGTATATATTCCGATAATAAACCTAAGAGATTTATTCGTTAACGATATTTATCGGATTGAGAAAAAATCAAATAAAATTATATGAAAATTGTCAAAAATTTTGAAATATGGTCAATAATTGTCAAAAACTGTTGAAAATTGTCAATAATTGTTAAAATTCTGTAAAATGGCCAAACATTTTCAAAAATGGTCAAAACATTTGGAAAAATGGTCAATCATTGTTGAAAAACTGTCAAAATTGGTCAATAATTGTTGAAAAATGGTCAATAATTTAAAAAAATTGATCAATAATTGTTGAAAAATTTGGAAAAATGGTCAGTAATTGTTGCAAAACTGTCAAAATTGATCAATAATTGTTGAAAAATGGTCAATAATTTTTAAAAATGATCAATTGTTGAAAAATTTGGAAAAATGGTCAGTAATCGTTGAAAAACTGTCAAAATTGGTCAATAATTGTAAAAAATGGTTAATAATTCTAAAAAAATGATTAATAATTGTTAAAAAATTTGGAAAAATGGTCAATAATTGTTGCAAAACTGTCAAAATTGGTCAATAATTATTTAAAAAATGGTTCATAATTTTTAAAAAATGATCAGTTATTGTTGCAAAACTGTCAAAATTGGTCAATAATTTTTAAAAAATGATCAGTAATTGTTGAAAAACTGTCAAAATTGGTCAATAATGCTCAAAAACTGTTAAGAATAGACAATTTTTGTCAAAAACTGTCAATAATTGTTAAAAAATGGTCAATAATTGTCAAAAACTGCTGAAAATTGTCAATAATTGTCAAAAAACTGCTGAAAATTGTCAATAATTGTCAAAAATTTTGAAAAGTGGTCGATAATTATCGAAAATTATAGAAAAAATTTGAAAAATGGTCAATAATTGTCAATTATTGTCAAAACCTGTTGAAAAGTGTTGTTACTTGTTAAAATTTTGAAAAATGGTCAGTAATTGTTGCAAAACTGTCAAAATTGGTCAATAATTGTCAACTAATTGTTAAAAATGGACGATTTTTGTCAAATTGTCAATAATTGTTAAAAATGAATTTGCTGTTTGGACCCTTACTTTGTGGAATCTACTCATATTACTTTTTTAAATGAAACTAAGTAGTTCTAATTAATTCCACCATTTAATGAAAAAATTATGAAAACTCTAAGATATTGATAATTAATGTTAAAAAATGGTCAATAATTTTGAGAAATGGTCAATAATCGTCAAAGGGCGTCAAAATTTTGAAAAATAATCAATAAATAATAAGAGAGCCGTTTTCGAAAATCCACTCCTTAAACACACGTAATTTATACAAAATCGATTAATATTACTCGAAAAATCGATAATTAAAAATCGGGGCAATTGAAAAAAAAGCCGCTCTATCAAAAACACAAAAAAAATCGAAAGTCGATTTTCAAGGGTGAAATATCGATTCACTGGATCGATTCAATAGAACATATCGATTTAAAAATTAGAGAGATTATTCGATTAATCGATTTCTGATCGCCATCCCTAAACCTTACTTTTTATATTTGAGCAATTTGACAGCAGGCAAATAGTAAACATTACTTGTGAATAATAAAAACTAGAAAATAGAAATTGTTAAAAATTTATAATGGGTAGGGTTGTTGAAATTTATTGCAATAGAGGTTGGTAGTGCAGATTATTTAAAACGAAGACGTGAATTGAATTTAATTTAGGAAAACCAGAGTTTTTTCAGTTACCAAAAGTACATAATCAGAATTATTCAAAGATAAATAAAGTAGGAAGAAAGGGAATATTTTTTATGATACACTTAAATTATATACCTTACTTGTGAGAAGTCTAGAAAAAGCACAATTGCACACAAAATACTTTACTTTTGCTGATGACATTATTCTGTTCTATACAAGTACAATTTAAGAGAACTGGAAGAAAAAAGGTGAATAATGATTTGAAGAAAAGCCAGAGATGGTTATTACTTCTATTAATAGGACCATATATAGTTTGGCAAGTCTATCTGAAGCTACGGGGAATCCGTAAGGGGGGAGGAAACATGGCCGATATCTGTCATAAACGTACCAATAGCGTACGGTACCTATTTTATAAAAGTATTAAAAAAAATAATAATTATATATAGAAACTGATTTATGCTTTGCTTTAAAGGTAAGGTATTTTTAAAAACACGGTACCTATTTGTTGAAAATCGTACTTGAATTCAATATGGATACGAAATAATAAGTTACCAAGTAAAACTGAAAATACGAAGGTAAATACTGACAATTATCCAAACGCCACTGGATAATCAATGTCGAAGTGACAGGGAAAAACACCCTCACGCGCTTGCCAATAGGAAGTCGGGATTTCGGGTTTTTCATTCACAATATTTTCCATTTCTATGAACTAACCTCACTTACCTCACACGCGAAATGTCAAAGTAGCTAGCAACCAATTTTTATGAACTCGAGTTTTATGATTGGCTGTTATTGTTCTGACGTCTGGCGCAGATGTTTATGTGGCGCCCTCTATCATGACCAGAAATCGGAATACATGGAGTTCGATCTCCTTGTATAGTCTCCAAGCTCACAACGTTGACTTTCACGTATAGTTTGTTGATGGTTTTGTATTCAGTGCTTTTCCAAGTTCACGTAAAGCTTCATTCGCCACCGAAATAACGATAGATTTTTCTTTATCCTTGTGACAATTTGGACATGTTAAACACAATTAATAAAAAGTGATAACCAACGATTTCGTTCAACAAAAGACTTTGCTTCTCTTTTATAAGGTTATACATACACACACAATGTTTCGCCAAGTATAATAATATGTCCAGCGAACTAGTTCTCGATTCAAATATATTTTCAAAGAATTCGTATTATACCGTGAAACAATATGGACGGATTAAAATTTAGTTATTCATGTGAGGCAGAGTCTAGAGTCGAGGATTAGCAAAAGTTCGTCTTGAAAATGTAAATTGGATGGCTTCGGTGCGAAGAGCGGTGGACGGTGGAGTTGTCTTTCATACTTTTAAATCCGATTTAATTTGAATACAGCTAAAGACTTGTTCTTTTTTCCAATTTAATATCGTACAGAGAGAAATATTCGTTTCAAAGATTCTAGGATATTAATCAATCACGTTGAAATAAAAAAATTATTGTAAGTAGAAGTTCTAGCAGAAGTATAAAGACAGGCTTTGTTGTTGCATACCTTTGGCTGCAACCATATACGAAGACCGTTCACATCGCAGGTCATTTGAAGAGGCACAACAGGACTACTTTCAATAAAACTGACTCACAATCTTCGAACACCTACCATTATTGCATTTTCCTGCTGCTTGGCAGAAACGAGAGGAAGGGAAAAATGTTTCTCTGTATGGATATTCGGGAAGAATAGTAAATAGTACCCCAAGGGTTGAATTAAAAAAAAGGCTTCAGGCATTAAAAAAAACCGGTGCATTTGCGAGGGAAGGAACAATTTTTCGAGAGTTGTGACTAGACATAGGAATGTGAGAAGGTTCTTGAGTCGGTTGGCAAATGGCCGTGTGCTACAAGACAGTTGGTTGGTTATTTTCGTATTTTGACGCATAGCAAAATAGTTTTAGACGAATTCTTGGAGCGGAAAAGCAACAGACGATGCTCGAAGCTACAGAGAGTGGAAGAAACAAACACAATTTTCACCTTTATGGGGGGTAGATGTGAGCATTTAGGAAATGAGTTGGAATGGTATCATTTAATTTAAATAGTCGCTGTCTCAGTTGCAACTGTTGGTGCGCTATTAATCTCATCTGGTCATAGTTTCCAAAAAGTATTTTTGATTGTATTAGCCCTATTATAACGTTTGAATGGTCTGATCTTCTTGACAACCTGTATAATGAATGTTGAGTCGTTTCTATGATTAAAAAAGAGAGACGGCGAGAAAGAGAGATCTGTTTCGTTGATAGTGACACGCTTGAGATATCTCCGGACTTTTGCCAGCCGTTTTCCAGATTAATCGGATTTGGAAACTATGAAACCGTGTAAAGACAACTCCACACTCTCGGACTGTATAATTATCTTTTCGGAACGAAACCAGAAATTTACATTTTCAAGTCGAACTCTTACACCAAATCCCCCGACAGAACTAACTCGTATGTGAAACCAAGTTTTAATAAAGCCATTTTCGACTTTAGACGGTCAATATATGATGGAACTTTCGTATTACTGTGTGCATATCCTGAAAAACAAAAGAGCTGACGGCCAAACTGTAGGAAAATTTTCGTACGTTGCGGTTAACAACAAAGGGTTGAATATTAATTTGATAAAAAGCGGAAACCTTACAACTTGCGGCCTGCTCTAACAATTTCATCATGGCCCTTTGTACATTTACTACGAATACATTCCTCTTTGTGACGAATTGTTCTTTTTTTTTACCGAATTCTAAAAAAAGAGGACGTTCTCTATTTGTTGAGTATATAGACACGGGGAGTTGACTTTTTTTTAAAATAAACGATCTCTGACTGAATATGAAATTTATTTCGA
This sequence comes from Lochmaea crataegi, assembly GCA_947563755.1. NCBI lineage: Eukaryota > Metazoa > Arthropoda > Insecta > Coleoptera > Chrysomelidae > Lochmaea > Lochmaea crataegi. The sequence goes on along the minus strand of OX387426.1, from coordinate 5,760,795 downwards.
GCATAATTTTCCTTAGTGGCGCTACTGATTTCAAAAACTAATAAGAAATAACAGTGGCCTCTGGAACTTCGACAATTACTGTGTCAAACGTAAAATCCAACGCAACAATCAAGAAATTTTTATCACTTATAATATCACAAGAGCTTAAATTATTTCCGGAAATTTTCTTAAAATAGGTATTCGTGCACGAAAGAAAATTTCCAGGAATAATTTAAGCTTGCGTGGTATTCGGTAAGAAAATTTCACACCATAATTTGGAAAAAATCAAAATCAAGTGTATGTAAACGGTTTGTTGAATTTTGTGACGAAAAGTTGTAAAATTCTTATAGAAATTTTGCATTATTCACAGGTATATCTACATTATTTTCAATGGATGGACATCATATGTTTACATTTTCTACTGTCAAAAAATTTCCACTTAAAAATCGTGGAGCCTCGAAAAAATTTCCGGAAATTTTTCTAGTTCCCATGGTAACTACTCAAAATTATGGCATCTTATTGGTTAAAAAGAAGAGATGTGAAATTTTCAAAGGTAATACCACGAGTGCTTCAAATTTTATCGATAATTTTTTCTTTTCCACGAAAACTTGTTTATTTGGCAAAAATATGAAAACAAACCGATTGATAAAATCACGAGTCCGTTAGGACGAGTGATTTTATCTAAATTCGGTTTGTTTGAATGTTTTTGCCTCAAATAAACAAGTTTGAGTGATGAAAATAAAAAATTATGTGATAAAATTTGAAGAACGAGTTGTATTTGGGAAGATTATTTTTTTCAACAATTTAAAAGGATTTTGTATTAAATGTTCAATATTCTCTTGGGTGATGGCACTGAATCGGTTTGTGTTCATTTTTCAATAAACTTCGAAGCACTTTTAGTTGTCAATAATGACAAATTCGAAGAAAAATTTTGACGTTTCAATGTAAACAAGGTATTATCGATGAGGAAGCAGTTTTATCAGTATAATACCGAATGATTGGGTAGAATAATGTATTGCTATTGGTTAAAACCACCAAAATGTCAGATTTTGACAAGTGAAAAAAATAATCATTCTAATTTTGTAGTAGCACCAGTTCTGCTTTAGCATTTTTTATTTTTTATTAAATAATTGCTACTTTTTTTTTTTTGAAGTCGGAAGTTAATATTATTGATTGAAACAATGCACATTTGAAACACCTGACTTGTTTTAATAATAAAAATGTTGTGAAATCGATATCTTAAATGAAACGTATTCATTCTAGTTTTCAATTTATTCGTAAGCTACATCAGCTTTTAAACAGTTGATGATACGATCTTATCGACGTTAATTAAATGCGTTTTAACTTTGGCTCACGGCCAATTAAGAGGGTTGTTACAAAAAGTTCATTGCATCAGACTGTTTAAATTAAACACAAGTACAATCATTTATTATGGCCCGAAGACTAAACAAATGTTTACTATTTTCGGTTTACATTTACGTTTATACCGGTTAAATGACAACTGAAATTTTAAATGGATTATATTAGTATTGTGACTAGCTAACGATACGGGGCTAAATAAATTTATCACTGTGATCTATTAATAAAATTAACAGAATTAGGGAAAATTTTACACTACCGGGTAATAATAATAATATAATGTAGGAATTTCATATATTCAATTGAGTTTTTGAAGCAAGCATCGAATTGTTGGACCATCCTCCATACAATCCCGACCCAAGTTTTTACTTTTCCAAAAATTAAAAATGAACTGCGTGATCAGAGGTTCCAGTCAACGCCTTAAAAATTTCTATTTTGAATGTACCAACAAGCGAGTGGACTAATCGCTTCCAGAATTGGTTCCAAAGGATGCAAAAATGCATTTCTATTCATAGAGAATACTGTTACGTCGGACCTGTACTGAGGATATATAGAGGTCCATAAAGAAAAAGAAGACTATATCAGATTACAAAAAAAGATAGCTATCCACTGCCAAGAATGGACGATACACTAGATACTATATAAGGTGAGGAAGTGGTTCTCCACCCTATACTTGAAGAGTGGATACTTTTTCTTCGTGTCGAGACGGGAAACTTATATTCGAATGGGTCCAGGACCCAAACAGTGTTGGTTTCATCCCCAAGGGGATGCCTACCAACCAAACCCACCTCAAACTCGCCGTTACCCCCGCCTCGGAATCACTACCCTAGCATACTTCGTGACGGGGGGCGGACACTCGCACACTCTTCGCTCACACCGTCGTCTTCTCCCTACTATCACTCCAGCCTCTCATGCCATATCGAGTCGTTCTCTCCCCCTAACCATACTCTCTACTACTCCACTCACCTCCATCCATTCCTCCTCCCCCTCAACATTATCTCCACCATGTTCTCCCAGTACACCGCCCCCCTATAGTTTCCTCTCCAACTTCTCTAGCACTTCCTCGTTCCTCCAGCATCTAAACACATGTCCCACATCATCCTCCACTTCACACCTCTCGCACACCCCAGTCTCTCTTTTCCCAATCTTGTGGAGGTACCCTACTCTCGACCCATGTCCAGTGAACACCTGTGTCAAGATGTTGTTCACCTCCCCGAATTTCCGGTCGATCCAATCTCTCCTATTCCCAATCGCTCCTTTTAGCGCGCCCTCATACTCCTCCCACCTTCTCTCCATTTCCTCCTCCATCCATTCCTGCACTTCCTTTCTGGTCACACTCCTCCAGCGTTTGTTCCTAGCTCTAGCCATCACGTCCAAGGGGTGGGACCTTGCCAGCACCACTGCTGCCAGTTCATCCACCTTCACCCCCCACTTCTCTCGTCTTGCTCCACCACTTCCAGTCCGCACCGCTCTATCTTCTCCACAATCTTCCTACACATTATCTCCGCCTTTCTTTCTATCTCCGCCTCTCCCTTTGCCGTACATATCAGACACACATCGTCCGCATACACCGTAATCTCACATCCCTCTTCACATATTATCCCACAAACCTCATCAAACACACACTTCCAGAGCGTCGGTCCAAGAACCGAGCCCTGGGCACTCCAGCCTCCGTCTCATACCTCCTCCCTATGGAGTCTACAATCACAAGATTTCCCCTTCATAAATCCGTGCTGGTTTACCCTAAAACCCCCATTCCTACCAACTTCCTCCTCAATCCTATCCTTTATTATCCCCTCCATTAATTCACCCACAGTAAGTGGATACTGACAAGTAGAAGTACACCCTGATGATCGAGACAAAACAGCTTTTTCAACTGGCAGCGGTCTCTACCAGTTCCAGGTTCTCCCATTCGGACTCATTTGAACGACTGATGGAGATGGTTCTAAGAGGATTAACCTGAAAAATCTGTCTAATATATCTTGATGATCATGTCGAAAACATTTGAAAAATATTAAAGAAGTATTTTGACAGGTTAAGGAATACCAATTTAAAACTGAATCCCAAGAAGTGTTCACTGTTCCAAACGGAGGCATGTTATCTGGGACATATCGTTTCCGTAGAGGGAATTAAAACCGATCCGGAGAAAATTGAAGCTATTAAAGACTGGCCTAAATCAAGGAACAAAAGAAAATTTGTCAATGACTTTGGTCGAATTGCTAAACCTCTTCATCGACTAACTGAGAACACCATTGAATCACAATAACAAGAAGACGAAGAAAAAGTGATTGCATATTTTAGTAAAACCATGGGAAAGGCCGAGAAAAATTATTTCGTCACCAGAAAATAACCTCTGGCTATTATCAAAGTCCTTGAACACTTCCATACTCTTCTTTATAGTAGAAGTTTTGTTGAAAGAAGTGACCATAGCGCTTTGCAATGGTTAATTAATTTTAAGAAGCCTGAAGGTTAAGTTTCTAGGTGGATAGAGAGAATACAGCAATATAACTTTGTAATAGTGCACCAAAAAGGAAGTCTCCATAGCAATGCCGATATACTTTCCAGGCGACCTTGCTTAGAACGAAAGTACTGTGAAAGGCTTGAAGAAGAGGAAAACCCAATGGAAGAAGTTGGTCTACAGATAACCACAATCAAACCAGAAAGTGATGATAATCAGAATCCTCTTGAAATCCTTGGAAAAATTCAAAAGAAAGACAATGACTTGAGAGTTATAAGAGAATGGCTTAAAATGGAGTCAGACCTACTTAGCAAGAGGTAGCCAGATATAGTGGACGTTTAAAAGAGTACTGGGATCAGTGGGATTCACTGTATCTTCATGATCGCCTGTTGCATCGAAGATGGAGTACGTAGTTCACCAATGAGTACTGTCAAAAGTGTGTTAAAAGAACTTCATAATAGCCACCCAAGAGGACATTTTGGTACTGAAAGAACACTGGCACGAGTTCGGGAAAGATATTTTTGGGTCAACTGTCGAAGGGACGTAGGAGATTGGTGCAAGACATGTGATCTGTGCAATAGTACAAAAGGTCCTAAAGCAAGAAACCGAAGAAAAATGGCACAGTATATTTGCGGAGAGCCTTTTGAAAGACTTGCAATTGATATTTTCGGTCCACTTCCTTTGACAGAAATACCCGATGGTTGTAATGGATTATTTTTCCAAATGGCCCGAAATAGCACATTTTCCTAATCAAGAAGCGACGACAGTAGCAGAGGCTTATGTAACCAACATTATTGCGAGACTCTGAGTCCTCCTGGAATTACATTCTGATCAAGGACGAAATTGTGAATCCGAATTATGGCAGGAGTTGATAAAGACATTAAGAAAACACACACTACGCCTCTCCACCCACAGTCCGATGGAATGATAGAAAAACGTCATAGAACTATTTGTCATTATCTTCCAATGTTCGTCTCTGTTAACCAAAAAGACTGGGACACTTTAGTTCCTCTATTCCTGCTAGCTCTTAACACGAATCAACCGGTTATAGTCCATCTATGCTAGTCATTGGCAGATAAATGAAGCTTCTTCTTTCCGGAAAACTTCCTCCTGGTGAAGAAGCAGAAGAACGTACACCTCCTATGTACATAGAAATCTTGAAAGAAAAATTGGAAAAGGTCCATAATTTTGCTCGTGAACGTTTGAAGCTCTGCAACGATAAGGTGAAGGCTAGACTCGACGTGCATACTACAAACACAAGTTTTTCGATAAGTGAACCCGTATGGCTCTTCAATCCCAAGCGCAGAAAAGGTTTGTGCCAAAAACTGCAACGAAACTGGGAAGGCCTCTACAACGACCTAGTCTACCGCATCCAATTGTCAGCGAGGAGTAAGCCCAAGGTGATTCATGTCGAGAGGCTAGCCCCTTACTGCAGGCCCCATCCACCCTGTTGGCTTCAACCAGACCCCAGCAGTCAGATTATTCGGGACGAACAACTAGACAAGAGGGACCAATGTTACGTTGGACCTGTACTGAGGATATGTAGAGTTCCCTAAAGAACAAGAAGAAGACATACATCTGGGATCATCTAGAACCGTCATCGAAAAGCCTAGAAATGTCATGGAAAATTCGAGAACTGTCTTGAACAGGTGAAAAGTATAAAAAGCGGGACAATTGACATTATTGAGTTAGTTTTGTAGTATTATAGATCTGTGATATAAAAGTAAGACAAAATATAGAAGACAACACTCGGATAAAGCTTTTATACAAGGTGTTATAATATCCAAGTTAAAAATAGACAACTTTCCGACAAAATAATTTGAAAGCGAAAAAAAAACCATCAAAGAACAATTAATCTTTTGTAGATCGTTTTAAACTGTGTTCCTATAGAAAATCTGCTCGGTTGCCATGGCGCCAATCTTCGAGATCATTTTTTAGTTCCTACACGGAAAGTAAATTGTTTTTTGCATAGAATGACGTGTGCATCGCATTCATTGACGCGGGAGGGAGTAAAAGACGTAATCAATCATGGTCCTGTCTATTACCACCCTTACCGAAGGATGTCGACATTCGGTAATCCTGCCGTTTCATTCCGACAGTGAAGATGCAGGGGCTTAGACATTTTTCAACGTACGAATCATTTTCTGATAAGAAAAATTCGCATATATGAGAATAGGAGGTCGTGATATTATATAGGAAGACATCCACCAGTAACGGCCTTACGTTTATAACACTTTCAAATAATAATACATATATATTGTTATGGTATACAATAATTCAATGTGTGGTGATTTAATTTTATTGAATAATATTATATACCACATACATCAGTATCAACCAGAACCTCAAATCAAACAAATTTTATATTTAAGTTGTATTTATTGATCTGAAATGTTTGAAATTTAATATTATATCACATGCACGTGTATCTCAGGGTATATCTTGGGTAAAGTGAGTTGTCTAAATTTAAGGAGTAAAATTTGAAATATAATAACCTTTAACGTCAAAATTAAATTAATATTAATTAAATAACTATCTCCAGATTGCAATCCGTGGATGGTCTCCTAGCCTATTACAACCTATATTAAAATAAAATTAACACAATTCCGCACACAAAATAAATCTCTCAATATCTTGTCGAAACACCGCCGGTAGCTGTATTATCTAAATAGAAAACGACTTGTTCTCTGAAGCGAAGAAATTCTGCGTTGCGCAAAGGAAAGATCACTGGTAAACATCTCGAATCTCGGTACTGGTTTACAAACAGCTGTTAGGTACAAGTTTTAGTATAAAATGATTTACATTACCATCGTTTATTGCTGCATGATCTCTCTTGATCTTCAGTTTGAACAACCTTTACTGGATTCAAATCGAAGGTAAGTTATGTAAGATATTTCTAACTCACTATTTCTTTCTTTTATCAGTTTTTATTAAAGTCTTCGTACATTTAAACTTCTAACGTCCATTACTTTTTTTCGTCTCCCCCTTAGTTACTGATCACTTCACAAACTTCCTTCCCGTTGCTAACGAACATCCTTTTGTTTCTTCTTTATTTATTATAGAAATTACTAATTTTTGTTGAAATCCAGTTACTGACAGTTCATATTATTTAATCAAATAAAAATGTCCATAACAACCAATGTTCTTTTACTGACATTTTCCAATATCAACTTTATCAGTTAATTTATACAGGGTACATAAAAAATATCTAACAGAAAGTATCTAATTTAATCATTTTAACGTTATTGTTAAAAATGATGGACATAACATAAGACACATGTACACATGATATAATAATTTCTAAAAGTAACCATTTTATTTCATTTATGATCATCTCAATTTCAGTACAATATATACACATTAAGATGCTTTTCGATTTGCCGACTAATTTTTTTCGGTGTAAGGGGAGAAGTAATAGAAATTCATAATAATAACGCATTGGAATTCGGTGGAAGATTAAAAAAATATTACCTTCACCTCGAAACGTAAAAAAAAGTTAATATATGTATGAATATATTTTTTTCCCAAGCAATTTTATAAATTGTATAGCATGCTAAATGGAAATGAGATATCTCGCCAAAAAGAGAACAAATTGGCCGTCTCGCAAAAATGCTGACTCAAAAGGCAATTATCCGACATAATGAAAAATAATAATCCTAGAATATAACTATAAAATGCTACATAAGCGACAAAATAAAACTTCCTGCTGACTACGTTTGACAAAAATGAAAATCAATTTTAATAATCCAGTTATATTTATTTATACAGGGTGTTTGTGGAAAAATTAAGGAGCTATAAATATATCTTAATATATTTCAAAAACTCAATCTCGAAAAAAAGATTTGATATGTAACAGGTAACAGGTATGTTAAAAAAATTTCGGAAATTTCGGTGGTTAATTCTCAGCAAATAACGTATCTTTTCCTGTAGGAATATTTCTCAACAGAGGTCTAGTTAGTCACTTCACTATAAGTATGAACAGACTATACTTCATTTAAAGGATCTAAACAAGTCTTATGGTAAGGTATAATAAAATACCATACCTAAAGAGTAGTTGTTTCAGATTTGAGAAAAGTTTTCATGATTTTTCTTTAATAAAAATTTTTTTTTACATTTTTTTCCATCCTGCATTATTTAAAACTCGTTACATTACCCTCAGTCATACCTTCTGCGAAGAAATTTTATTTTTACGATTGTCAATTACGGAAAGAAAAAGTTTCACAAAGAAAGGAAAAAAAAGATACCCAAAGACAATCCAGTCGGTATCTTTCGGATGGATGTTATCAGCTTTTTTTTTCTTTCTAGACTTTTTTTTGTTCGTCATTTCTTTTTATTCCGATTCAGAACAATCGATTCTGTACACGTGTGGATGACAAGATGCCTTCATAATGACATTTTAGATACCAATATACCTTTCAATTGACTCGAGCGGAGGCATCGTGAGTGTTATGAAAAAAAATCGTTTTTAAAAAAGGTTCTTCCGAGAAGCTTTATGTTACTTTTTAATAGGAGGTTTCGATTTTGCAGTGGCGGCTCGTGGTTAATTTGATAGGGTGATGTGACCAAAATCTTAAAATACGGAACGCCACTGACCAGCCCTCCGGAGGCCTATCCGCCGTGGGCGGAAATTTTTCGAAAAACCACTCCCAATTTCTGTCCAGAAGTCGTTAAAATCGTTAAAAAAGCAAAATTTGTGGAGTTCCTTTCAAAAGCCCCAGAGGCAAAAACATTTTTTGGGCCACGCTTGTTTTTTATAAAAAGAATGCTCTCTTAAAATACAAACATATTTTATTCATTTCTATATATATATATTAAATATGACAAACTTAAATTAAATGATAATTAGTCTAAATATTTTTAAAATTTAAGTGAAGCCGTCAAAACACAGATCATTATTCTCATTATTTCGCTTCAAATGCTCTCCTTCAAATCAAAATATAGCGCGGCCTGCCAACCCCTCTACTCATCTCTTTTGTAAACGTGTAATAATCAGCCGTCGTAAGTCGATTCATCGTCGATATTAAACCGGGCTTTTGACCCATCACATGTAAACTTCGGGCGTGTTTCTCTCACGCCGCGAAGATCGTCAGCGCTCGGCGAATTCCGTTCCCATATAACACATTGAGGTCAACGGTGGACACCAGCCCGCTTTCCAATTTTGGATTTCGCCGACTACTTGATGCTTGATGCGGAATGACGTTTACACGGGGGTCTTGAAAAACGTTTATACGGGGGTCTTGAAACGTTTTAGGTAAATTTTATATAAGAGGAATAATAGGTATTTTATTTTTTCAAATTATTGACACAATGACCTAATGGAGGAGCCGCCACTTCAATTTTGAAATGTACTGTTATTATATATACACTTACCAATTTCGTAAATCTGGATGGATGCTGTAAATAAAAAAGATATATTAGTTAGGCGTGTGGTAAACTACTGATTATTAAGGATTGAAAAGGTCATCAAGACAAGCAAAGCCACAAGTAGTTCTTAATGAGAAATCCTTTGAACCAAACTACTTTTGAGTCACTATGTAGAATATTCATTAAAACCGCTAAAACTGAGCAGATTGTATTAAATTTCAAAAAAAATATGTATCGATATCGACTTTTGGGAACCCGTCGACATCCAAACCGTCAGAAATTAATAAATGGAGCATAAATTTACTTTCGACGTATGCGCTACAGCCTGATGAAATGAATTTGTGTGTCTCTCGGATGCGACAGGGGGTGGATATCGAACGTCAAAAATTAGGGCAGTCAATCGAAACTTTTTTTTCCTGGCAGCAGATTGCGCAAAAAATGTGTTGGAACTAACAAAAAACAAATGGATATCGAAGAATATATTATTCTAAAGCTTTACAACAAAGTTTTGAAAAATATTTTCTACAAAAATAGTGACCGTTCAACTAAGAAGAAACAACTACTTCCCCGACTGACATTGAATTACACTTCTTCGGTATGATCTACAAGATTTAACCAACCATTCTGGTTTGCAATTAGAAGGGACAACATAACTTGCAAACAGGTTTCGGCATATTTGCGCCTCATCAGTACAAGCTATATATGTTCTCCGTCCGATAGTTCTAAGCAGACTGAATTTGACACTAAAATCACAATCAATATGCATGTCTTCCAGTAACGGAAATGTAAAGTTGTGACAATAGCGACATCTTCAAAATTTTGGAAACTGTAATAATACTTTAAAAAATGATTATGTGAAGTCACCATTTCTGTAGATATGAGGTAGTGAAAAGTATACTTGTCTACACAAATTATTCCTATGGTCAGAACTATGATTTAGCGATCTTATTCCCGACAATTCCTTTATGCCTTGGCTCCCGTAACATAGCTTCTTTGTTGTGTCTAGCCAGTTGCTTAAGGGACTTTTTTGATTAATAGACTTCAGAGCCTTAAAAACAGCCTGACTATCAGAACTAAGTTGGGAATTCTGGAACCGTTGGCGATACTTGACACTGAACACTGTTTACACTACCACTACACCAACACTAACACTTTACACTATCTTACGCGCGTTTCGATAACCAAGTAAACTCTTTACCTTCAGTCTCTGAAGAAGATAACTTGGTTATCGAAACGCGCGTAAGATAGTGTAAAGTGTTAGTGTTGGTGTAGTGGTAGTGTAAACAGTGTTCAGTGCTGACTATTAGACGCAATAAATATTCCGGCATTTTTTTAGACACTCATGAGCACAAAAATCTATTCCTGATAGTTTTGCTTGGAATACTGTTTCTACTATCGTCCTTACACTACCGATCGAATTTAACCAGAAAAAAAGTCAACAATGGTCGTGGATACTTATAATTTGTCATGAGGAATAAATTATCTATTATGAGAATAAAACTTTATTATGAATAATGAAAGTGTCGCTTCAAGCTTGTCCAAGTTGATTTAGTAGCAGTGCCAGTTTTTATGGCATTTTGAAGTGAACAGTGGTGCCAAGTTAACAGTTGTTGAAAACTTTAATCATTATAAAGACAAACGGTTGAGTTTGGTTTCCATTATTGATAAAATTCAAATTGTGTAACGTAAAGTTAAGTAATTTCGTATTGGAAATTTCCAACGAATTTATCTCGGTGTTTGCTTGGAATCGCAAACGAGTGTGAGCATATAATTCCGTGCAATAAAATTCCGAATAACCACGGTAGAGAATGCTAGTGTAACACAAGGTACGCGGTTAGACATATTTATCAAACAAAAGAAAGCCTTTTATGTGTTCTGTGGCGAGATGAATAATTCAGAGAATTACGATTTCTCCTCGTTCCTGTTCTCATCCAGGAGCTTCGACTAAATTATCACTATGCGGTATAATCTCTTTAAACTGGTCGGTGTAAGAGAACAAGGAACTAAATGTTTAAATAATACAACTATTATGGACTATCACTTGTATAATTGGTCAAAAGTTGGAGTAAACAAAAGGAAAAGCTTTAACCATTTTATGCTAAATAATGAAACCCAAGTAATCTGTGACAGTTAATAATCAGTAATGTAGCTAGACTCAATCTTCTGCACGTTGTGGTGGAAACGAGAATGACTGCAGACAATCTGGAATGGAATGGGAACTGGCAGAAAAGATGGATCATTAATCTGGTATACTAACGGATCTAAGACTGATGGAAGAACAGGAGCTGGTGTCAACCCAGGTGCAATGTCTACGCATCTTCGAGGAAGTTTTCATCTGTATTTCAGGCAAAAATCCACGCTATCGACACGTGTTTGCAAATGAACTTCGAACGGTGGTATAGAGGCAAGATCTTATACTCTATAAAATTCAGACAGCACTGAACTCCTTAGCATACCTCCAGATCGGATCCAGACTTGGCTTGAGCTGGTCTTAACCCTAGCACAGAATGGTATTGTAAGCAATTAAACGGCAAATACCATAGCAAATCAAAAGTCTGAAACTGCATTTGCTGGTCCTCTACCAGCATTTAAGATACCAAAAACTGCAGCAAATGGGTGTACATCTCGGAGAATTCAAACAAAATATCAGATGCACTGGGACGCTGTACCAAAGTAGGAACACAGCAAGCAAGTAATACGCTTACATTTAGAACATCGAGGGGGAATCATTGATAGATAGATGATTTGCATGATTGGCATGTATCAGATAAACCATCTTCATCCGATCAAGCCCAAATATATACTATAAAAATAACTAAGAGCACTGACTCGGTATCTTATAAAGGGGACCCGCTTTCTAAAATCCGTTCACACCTAGGCAGACCAAAACCTGCTGAGGATTTAGAGGGAGCAGCCGCATGGCTGCAACAGTGTACACTGACCTCTTATCATAACAACTGTCCAATAAAGGAGAGTCGCTCTTCTAGATAAGCCATCTGGTGGAATAAACAGCTGACATCGCTAAGGAAAGACACAAGACGCTTTTTTAACAAAACGGGTAATTGGGAAGCGTATAAAGCTAAACTAGGTACATATAATACAAAAATAAAAGAATCCAAGGAGAAGTCCTGGAGAGAATTCTGTGAGGACATGCAAGGTGACAGCGTCAGAATTAACAGGATTCTCAAAAGGCATACTTCTAAGAAACTTGATTCTATTCAGTTGCCGAGCGGAAAGTTTTCAAATACTGAGGCAGAAGCTTTATATAGAGCATCTCCTCAGTGTGCACTTTCCAGGTTCGGTAAAAATAGAGTCAAACTATGACAACGGGCCGGTTGCCAAAACAAAGGCAACCAAAGAGGACTGGGAACTCACGAATAAGATATTCAGCACAACTTTTCTATTACAACTACTGAAAATCCCTCCAGTCAAACTAGTGGCCTTTATCGAAAACACGAAGCTTCTGGAATGGAAGTAGATAACATGGAAAATGGTACAAAGATTCAGTTCAAATGCCTGGGCTGATGAGCACAACCCAAATATATGAATGAATCAGGACCCTGTACCAAAGTAGGAACATAGCAAGTTCCTGGTCAAAAAACCTTTTGGGCTGACTAACGAAATATTAAACCTCAGCAGGGGACAACTAAGAAAGGTGAGGGGAAAGTCTCAGACCTATCGTTAATGAATAACTAAAAAATAATTGGTACTAGAAATAAGCCTTGGGGTAGATACTACTTACTGGTAGATTTTCCATTGGCCCGTACCAGTTTTTGTCTACATTCAAGATAAAATTTGAACAATTTCAAAAGAAAATTTTCATGTTTAGGTATTTTTTTTCATTCTCAAATATCCACGACCACATGAAATCGTGTGAGGAAGGTGACAAGGAACTCGAAAGCGACATCAATCAAAACCTAAACTAACCAAGCATACCTTTAATCGAATTATTACTAATTTCTGTCGTTAAAAAGCAAAGGGAAAGCAGCTAAAGTGAGTGAAGGGTTCAGGAATTTCCGTAGAGGCATGGTTTAATTATTGTAGCTGTCACCAAAGGGATTAGCTAATGAGATGATGTGGCATATTTTGTTGAATGGACGATTTTAGACGAGGGAAAAGAGATTTAACCAAAAAAAAAAGATGTTTTGTGATATTTTGAAAAAATACAGTAATCAGCGCGAGAAAAAATTGTTAGAAACCTTTATGCTGGTGACATAAAATGTAAATTTGCAGTTATAGGATATATAAAATATGGTGGACATTTCAAAGGTTCTACTGTTAACACATAACCTAAAGTGAATTACAAAGCAAATAATTTTTTCTACAGTCGCGCGTAAAATGACTAATTACTATATTCGAATGAAATCGTAAAGTTGACAAATGCCGAGGATTGTTACTTTACGCTCGCTTATTTAATCAAACCACGCTCTCCGAATTAACTCAATTGGTGAATATTTAACAATTTATCAGATTAAAAATAAAATAAAATTATATGAAAATTGTCAAAAGTTTTGAAATATGGTCAATAATTGTCAAAAATTGTCAAAAAGTCAAAAATTGTCAAAAATGGTCACAAATTTTCAAAAATTGTCAAAAATAGTCAATTGTCAAAAATTTGAAAAATGGCCAAACATTTTCAAAAATTGTCAATTGTCAAAAATTGTTAAAAATGGTCAATAATTGTCAAAATCTATCAAAAATGGTCAAAAACTGTGAAAAATGGACAATTATGGTCAAAATTGTTCAATAACTGTCAAAAATTGTTAAAATTTTGAAAAATGGTCGATAATTGTCAAAAACTATTAAAAATGGTCAAAAATGGACAATTATTGTTGAAAATTGTCAAAATTTTGGAAAATAGTTGATAATTGTCAAAAATTGTTATGAAATATTGTCAAAAATGGTCAATAATTATCAAAAATGGTCAAAAATTTGGGAAAATGCTCTAAAATTTTTAAAAATTGTCAAAAATGGTTGAAAACTGTCAATTATTTTCAAAAACTGTCAAAAATGGACAATTATTGTTAAAATTGGTCAATAACTGTCAAAAATTGTTAGGATTTTGAAAAATGGTCGATAATTGTCAAAAACTATCAAAAATGGTCAATGATTTTGAAAAATGGTCAAAAATTTTGAAAAATTGTTAAAATTTTGGGGCCATCCATAAAGTACGTCACACGAATTTTAGGAGTTTTGAACCCCTCCCCCTGTCCTTGTCACAGGTTGTCACATTTTTATAACCCCCACTCCTGATATGACGTCGCTCATTTTTCAAATTTATGCATGTATTTAAAAATAATCGAGAGAAAACAGCTATTTTCATTTTTTACTCGCCGACGACTTAAGCCTATTTAAATCCTTACCATTCAAAATTATCGTGAATTTCTCACTTGCATTACAACGCCGCTCTAGAAGTTAAATGACGTTGCATGAGAGATTATCTCATAGCGAGAATGCTAAATTATCAATAAATATAGATCAAGTTCGTAAATTTTTTAAATTTTCAATTCACATCCAAACTTTGCGTTTTAGTATTTTAAATTTAAAATGTGACGTCACAAAACTATTGACCCCCCCCTATGCCCCTTGTCACACGATGTCACACTTCGGTGATACCCTCCCTCCCCATTAACGTGTGACGTACGCAAAATTGTCAAAAATGGCCGATAATTGTCAAAAACTATCAAAAACTGTCAAAAATGGGCAATTATTGTTAAAAATTGTCAAAATTTTGAAAAATAGTTGATAATTGTCAAAAATTGTTAAAGTTTTTGAAAAATTGTGAAAAATTTTGAAATATGGTCAAAAATGGTGAATAATTGTCAAAAATGGTCAAAAATTTTGAAAAATTGTCCATAATTGTCAACAATTGTCAATAATTATCAAAAATGGTCAGTAATTTTGAAAAATGGTCTAAAATTTTGAAAAATTGTCAAAAATGGTCAAAAACTATAAAAAATGGTTAAAAAAATGGTCAATTATTGTTAAAAACTGTTAAAAATGGACAATTATTGTCAAAAATGGTTAAAAATTGTCATCATTTTGAAAAATGGTCAAAAATTATCAAAAATTTGGAAAAAAGGTCACTAATTTTGAAAAACAGTCAAAATGGTCAATAATTGTAAAAATTTTGAAAAATGGTCAATAATTGTAAAATTTTGTAAAATGGTCAATAATTGTTAAAATTTTGTAAAATGGTCAATAATTGTCAAAATTTTGAAAAATAGTCAATAAATAATACGAGCCGTTTTCGAAAATCGATTTGAACACGTGATTTATAAAATATTACTATAAAAATGTACCTATAACTAAAAATCGATTATAAGAAAATAATAATCGGTTTATATAAAAATCGATGATTTTTTAACATCCCTAGTCAGTAGATCTTTTTAAGGTTAATCATGATGAATAGCGAAAATGACGATTATTCTAGTACTCCTATTATAACCTAAGATAATATAAAAAACTGTTTTAAGTAACTGTAGAAAAAATTATGTGTGTTTTTCGAGCGTAATGATGAGAAAAAAGACGAAGTTATAGAAAAGTTTTTTCAAATCTATTCAGATTAATCTCCAAAACGCATTTTCCTTTTAATGACTGCCTTTTTAGAAGAAAATAATTTTCAAGACCACCTGATCTCAAATATTATAGTTGAGCACCCCTTCGTTATTCAATTTAACCCCAGCTCCCCTATTCGTCAATTTCTTATCAATGCATTTCGATCTCTACATCGAATTGATTATTCTTACACAAACGCAGGTCGTGATGGGATTATCTCACGAATATATAGGGATATATTCGTCTTTTTTTTTATGCCGCTCACAAACGCAAAAAAAGAGGGACTATTCATAACATTAATTTGAAAGGTTTTTGAATGAGGCTCTATACCGAGCTTTTTAGCGGAAATAAAAAAAAACGTACGGTCATTCAATGATTGGAAGAATCAACTAAAAGTTTCGCAGATTATTAATGGGAAAAAATATGCCCCCCGATATTTGAAATACAAAAAAAAATCGGTAACGTTTGATTCATGGCTGTTTTAAATCCCGGAAAGGGGGAAATATGTAAACAATACACGGGAAGATTCTATAATTAAATTGGAAAAAAACACTGAAGGAATAAATTTTACTCGACTGAATATACAGGGTGATTGATTAGTGTGATAAAGCTCAGTAGTTGGTTATAAAAATTAAGTTCAATGTTACAGGGTGTTCCATAACTCGGTATCAGAAAGTTATGTTTTTTTTTAAAGTTTTATCAATATTGGTGGTTTATCGTCTATTGTTACATGTTCGTTATTTTCTTCTGTTTCATCAATTGCTTCCCGAATTTCCCCAATTTTCTTTTTTTGTAATATACATTGGAAAGTAATAAAAACAAGTCAATGACACGTGTATTAAATATTTGTCTGTACTTTATCTTTGTTGTAATAAAAGAATGAGGCTGAGATGCAGATCGAAACAAATTGATAACGAAATGATGGATTGGGTGAGGGGATGCTATTAAATAGCGAAGGGAAGCTGAACTGACAAAAGCAGCAGAAATCTACCCCCATCTGCATTTGTAACTTTAACAAGGTTGATTCGGGAACCCTTAATAATCAGTTTTCAATTCCCCAATTATTTGGAAGTATTTGGCTTGAGGGTTAGTTGTTATCGAAGATTTTCGAGGAAGTTTGTTTGTATTGTCTAGATTAGAAATTAAAATTAAAGGATTTTAAATAGGAATTATTTATAAACATTTTATTTATTCTAAAACGAAAAAAATAAAAGTGAGTATGTAGTTAAACCGTTTTGCGCAAAGTGGCTTCTCGCCGAAAACTTTTTTTAAACTCGAAGTTATTCCGTAGAATCCCTTTTTTTAAAAAAGGAACAAACCGGCAACTCAATAAAAAAACCCGTGGAAATGAAAAGTAATCCAAACATTTTCTAACAACTCTTTTCTTTGTTCCAGGTAAGCCCAACACTTCTGCAGATAATTTAATTCTAATTCAGCTTCTTCAAAGAGAAGAAATTTCGAGGTCTAAAGAACAGGTGTATTATGTAGGCCAGTTTCTCAACTTAGAAGTGAGTAAGAAAATTGTATGAAATTCTAAGTAAAAATAATAATAATATCAAGAAAATTAAATAAACATATGGGAGCAGAAGGAGAAAGTCTTAGTTCACGATTATTTTTTTAAACAAACGGTATAAGTAAAGAAGCAAGAGCTTCAAATTTGGACTTAATTTGTTGTTTAATTAATAAAGAACAAATAAGTTGTAAATTTTTCCATTGTATCTCCATTAGTTTCAAATTTATAGTAAAATTAAACATAAAAAACCGGGTGAGAATGATGAAATGAAAGAGAAGAGAAAATTAAAAGTTCAATTAAAAATTTAAGAAATTTTTTTTCATTTAAATTATACATGATTGTTTTTGTTTTGTTACGTGGAAATAGAAAAAAAATACAGAGAGACAATTCATTTGTTTATAACAAAATGGTAGAAAAAAATTGTTAATTAACAAATCCATTTTTAAGCAATAAAAAATTTTTTTAAGAAACGGCTTTTTTTTAAATCATGATTTTCATCAAAGATTATGTTTCCAAAAAAAAATTTCAAATTATCCTATAAACAACGCATTTGTTTATAACAATTTTTTAAACAATAGAAGATAAAAATTATTAAAAATCATTTTTAAGTAGCTTCTGATCATGAGAAAACGGATCAATAGTAATATTATTAAAAAAAAAATTTTTTTCAATGCTTAATGAAGCTTTATCATTTTTAACCTAAGTAAATTGTTAATAACAAACAATTTTTTAATTTTTCCAACGGTAAACTATTCTAAGGTATTTGAAAAATAGCTTCACCAAAGGAAAAAATTCTCAGATTATTAGTTTAACAATAATCGCACATGCAGTGTTAATGTTCGTGCTACAAAAGATTTTTAATTAACTAATGAGTAAATAATTGGAAAATCGCGATGCTAATTTTTGGACCGCGGATTATTATTCATTGATCTATCCTGTAGGCGCCTGAATTTTTTCAGTTCTTAATTTTCATATTTAATAAGTTTAAATAATATTTATCCATTAAAGGTCCGAAGTGAGCGTGGCTTGCGCAAGCCGGAGTACCCATTTTTAGGCGTATTTTCAATCCCCTGGAAATATTATAAATATTGCTCCTACAGTTCAGGGAGTTGGGACTTTTTTTGGGAAATTTCCTCTTTTTCAAAATTTGGAAAATCTCCAATAATTTTTGAGATATTTGCAAAAAACCAAACCCCCTTTTTTTCACTTAATTGTCTATAACTTTTGCAATTTTTGCGAGCGGACCTTGAATTTTCGCAAAAAACATCTACATGCCATCCAGAATCGAATGACATCTCAATCATAATTTTCAGAGAACTCTAAAAAGTTTTAACCTAAAAGGCACTTGTTGACAAGACTAATTACTGAGTGTCTCTTCAATTACTGTGTACAGTTTTTCTCGTCCATTCCTCTTAGCTAAAGTTTCGTCAGAATCTTCATTTCTTTGGTCTTACCTTTGGATCGAAATTGAGATCATGTTAGTTTGATTTTCTACACAATTTTCATTATCCTAAATTTTTATCTCATGTGACCAGAACGTTTTGAAGGTTGGAAAGCATTCCAAATCTTTTCTTCAGTGTCTTATTTGTAAATTTCCTATTTAATGTTATTTTTTCTGTAGTCGGATGTATGAGGAACCGTGCTAAATCTTTTAAGAGGGAGATATTCGGAATTCGAAATGTAGAGTTGGCTATAAAATTTATTCTGATCCTCATAGCAAATTTTCGAGTAGCAGATTCGCAAATTGCGGCAGAAAGTTTCGCCAAGTCTCTGGAAATTTTACCACCCGCTTTTGTCTCAAAGTATAAGATATCAAAGTTTTGCCTAATTAACTTCCAAATGAGCCAGAGATTTTCCCCGTTTTCCATAGCTACCGGCATTCGACGATATAACGATATTTTCATATGAATTTTGATAATAAAAATTAACCCAAAGAAAAAAAAGAAAATTTTATTTACTTCACAACACTAACAATATTTACACTATCTATATATTGAAAACTACTTCACGATTTTTATGTATAAGTGGGATAAAAATTATTTGGCATAAAAAGTTTGCTACATTTTCCATGTTTATCTGGAAAGTTTTATCAGATAAAAACCAGATTTTTTAACCTCTGTTTGCTACGAGATATTCAAATTTTTCTATAGTTGATTTAGAACTGAATTTCGAAATCAAAAATTAAATAAACTTTTTCGGAAAAAAATTCGTCCAGCAGTTTTTCCTGGAGTACCTAATGAAATATGACAGATAAATCGATAAACCTTTCTAAAATGGAACAAGCTAATTGCATTTGGAATTTGAATTCGCCCACGAATGATTTATTGTTTATACGAAAAATGTGGTATTTTCAATCTATGTTACTTTTCTAGATTAGTCAGTTCCCGTATTTAGATCATTTCAATAATTTTATCACACACAATGATCTACGTATGTATATTGGGGTGACATTCACTGAGACCTAAAAGATCTATTGTGTCCCCTTTCTTCTACTTAGTTCCTCAGGAAAGTCTCAGAAGCTTTAGTTTAGGTAAGTGTCCCTCTTCTATCCTGTAGTCTCCCTAGGATTCTGCATTGCTTTGCAATCCGCTCTTCCATTCCACAGAATTTACATTCTTCTTGCTCCACCACTTTGAGCTTTTCTAATACTAATTTCTAATTTCTAAAGTAAACACACAATGATTCGATGCATCCAATCTTTGTATTATTATCCATTATTACGTATTTCGAATCTATATCTAAGTAATCACTTATTAATTCCGCATGAAGTAACGACCGTTCCAAAATATTCCCTACTAAAAATTAACGACCAATTTCTCCGCCCCAGTACAACCTAAACATTCCTGCAATCGCTACAATCCGATATTTACAGCAACAACAAAACGGAATTAGTAAGTTGAAGTCGATCGTTATCGGGCATTATTAAGTACTTACGGTGTACCGAAGAAGACGCTACGAGGAATATCTGATATATATCAGCGGTCAATTTAACAAAAACACATCGTGAACATTTAAATCAACAGATGCACAACCTCACTAGAAACAGATAACTACATTCGATAAAAAAATGAATGCACTTATTATTGCTTGATAAAAATACCAATATTGAAAGATCGCCCTGTATATTAAGGGTGCATCAGATGAAGTGCAGGCTACTCACCCTCGACAATCTGACTTCTAGGAAGGAAAATTCCTTCTCAAGACCTGGACCCGTATCTTTGAACGTTCGGCCAAATGCTCCCAAGTGTTTCATGTGATGGGAGTGGATTTGTTATATTCGACTTGCGAACGAATGAATTTATCAGTCGTAGGAGTCCCACATGGGAGTATGCGCAGAACGCCTGAAAAATAAATAAACATAACCTGTGGTTGTAGGGTGTAGATCTTAAGGTGTAGATCATAGCAATCATTATACGTTCGATTCGAATGAAATCATTCGTACGAACAAAATCCATTCGACGTTCATAGTCAAGATCCGGGTCCTGAGCACGCATGCACTGAGCATACGCGTACGCATACGATACGTATACGTACGTGCGAGTGTAGCTACTACCATCCCCGTTCAAGCTGGACCTGGACGTTCGCGGACCAATTAATTCCTTTTGAGCAACAGCTCGAATCCGACGACCGGTAGATCGCAGCCAGTGATGAGGTATCTACTGATTTATCAGTAGAGATACTGATTTCAGGTTCTATCTACTGATCTACTGATTTATACATGCAATCTACTGATTTAACCATAGTTTTCTTTAGTGATATTTCGGTAAAATAACTATCGATAGTCCCGAGTATCGATATCTATCGATAGTTATATTTTTACAATCGGTAACATCTTTATATGATTTTGGTCAAAATTTTTGAAAAAATGGTAAATAATTGTCAAAAATTTGGAAAAATGGTCAATTAATTGTCAAAAATTTGGAAAAATGGTCAAAAATGGTCAAAAATGGTCAAAAATGGTCAAAAATGGTCAAAAATGGTCAAAAATGATCAATAATTGTCAAAAACTATCAAAAATTGTCAAAATTTTGAAAAATGGTCTAATAATTGTCAAAAATGGTCAATAATTGTGAAAATTGGCCAATAATTGTAAAAAACTATCAAAATTGGTCAATAATTTTGAAAAATTGTCAATTACTGTAAAAAATTGACAATTATTGTCAAAAACTGTCAAAAATGATCAATAATTGTTAAAATTTTGAAAAATGGTCAAATATTGTCAAAAATTTAGGAAAATTGTTAAAAATGGTCGAAAACTATCAAAAATGGTCAAGAATTGTGAAAAATTAAAATTTTGAAAAAATGGTTAATAATTGCCAGATATGTAAAAATGTTTGAAAAATTGTCAAAAATTTTGATATATGGTCAAAAATTGTCAAAAATTGGGAAAAATGGTCCATATTTGAAAAAAATTTGAGAAAAGCTGTCAAATATAGTCAATAATTGTGAAAATTCTGAAAAAATGGTCAATAATTGTCAAAAATTTTGAAAAAATGGTTAAAATTTTTGAAAAATTGTCAATAATTGTCAGAACCTATCAAAAATGGTCAAAAATAGTCAATAATTGTTAAAATTTTGAAAAATGGTCAAAAATCGTCAAAATTTTGAAAAAATGGTTGATAATTATAAAAAACTGTCAAAAATGGTCTAATAAGAAAAAAAAGTCTTATTATATTCCGAGGGTCGCGAACCTTACCGAATCCGTTCAAGATTCTGACAATATAAAATAATGATTATAATCACACGCAATTCACTTTCTTCCTCTCTCGCTCCTATCTTTCTCTCCCATTTCCCTCTCTCTTTCATATCTGACTTTTTCTCTTTCATCTTTCTCTCTATTTCCTATCTCTCTCTCTTTCTCTCTAATTCCCATCTCTCTTTCCTATCTCTCTATTTCTCTCTTTCCTATCTCTTTTTCTTTTCTATCTCTCTCTCTCCTCTCGCTCTTCCAAATCTCTCTCACTCTCTCTCTCCCCCTTTCTCTTTCTCTTTCTCTCTCTCTCTCTCTCTCTCCCATCTTACTCTCTCCCCCATCTCTTTCTTCCTCTCCCATCTTTCTTTCTTCCTCTCCCATCTCTCCCGCTTCCATCTCTCTCTCTCTCTTTCCTATGTCTCTCTAATCTTTCTATCTCTCTCATATCTCTCTCTTCCATCTCTCTCTTTCCTACCTCTCTCCCATCTCTCTCTTTCCTATCTTTCCTATCTTTCTCTCTGTCAAAAATTGCTAAATATTTTGAAAAATGGTAAAAAAGTGTTAAATATTTTGAAAAATTTACAATAACTGTCAAAAATGGTCTATAATTTTTAAAAATTTTTGAAAACTGGTCAAAATTATTAAAAATTGTCAAAAATGGTCAATAATTGTCAGAATCGGTCAAAAATTGTGAAATATTTTTAAAAATGGTCAAAAATAGTCAATAATTATCAGAAACTATAAAAAATGGTCAATAATTGTGAAAATTTAGAAAAATGGTCAAAAATTGTTAAAATTTTGAAAAAATGGTCAATAATTATAAAAAACTGTCAAAAATGGTGAATAATTGTTGAAAATTGTCAAAAATGGTCAATAATTGTCAAAACCTGTCAAAAATGGTCAATAATTGTTAAAATTTTGAAAAATGAACAAAAATTGTCAAAATTTTGAAAAAATGGTCTCTCTCTCTCCCATCTTTGTCTCTCTCATATCTCTCTCTTCCATATCTTTGTCTCTCCCATCTCTCCCTCTCTTTCCTATCTCTCTCTTTCTCTCTCATATCTTTCTCTCTCTCTCTCTCTCTCATATCTTTCTCTCTCTCTCCCATCTCTTTCTCTAATCTTTATTTCTCTCTCTCTCATCTCTTTCTTTCCTATATCTTTCTCTTTCTCTCATCTCTCTGCCCCATTTTTTGATCGCATTTTTACTCCATATCAGCGTTCAAAATATACATTTTTCACCTAAAAACATCTCAACTATATCGATATAGTACCGAAAACTATCGATTTTTTTCGATAGTAAAAAATATCGATAAACCATCATCGATAGTTCTCCATTCCTAATTACGTGTTGTTCGACGTCCTTGTGACGGTGGCATAC
Organism: Lochmaea crataegi; assembly: GCA_947563755.1. Lineage (NCBI taxonomy): Eukaryota > Metazoa > Arthropoda > Insecta > Coleoptera > Chrysomelidae > Lochmaea > Lochmaea crataegi. The sequence continues at coordinate 5,737,491 of OX387426.1, read as the reverse complement.
CGATTGCTACTGATTTCTACTGATTTTTTGGTGGTGTAGCATCTACTGATATACAAAAAGTTGACATCTCATCACTGATCGCAGCTATTCGCGAGCAGAAACGCACAGGGTGAGCGTCTACACTTGAGCACTCGCGATGGATCAGTGCGTGCGTGCTCATGTCTATAGGCGCCTTTACGTTTTGACTATACCTTTCTGTTTACGCTGACGTTGTTGTTTATACAACAAGTTCATCGTCGTTCATTTACTTTAAAGCACATACTTAATTCATTTAAATATAAATGAATGAATATCTTTTGGCCGAAACTTTGTTGCATGCCCTCGTAAATGTATCGCATTGCGAAAGCCAATCACCTTGGGATATGCCAATCTAATATGTTTTCTTCCTCTGGCTAGTTTTAAGCTATCTAGAGTTACGTGAAGTAATAGAGTAATAAGCAAGAAGGTAGGGTGAAGGCGCCAGGAGATCAACAGCGGACTCTAGTTGTGTCTCCGAGGGATAATTACGGCAGATTACCTTAGCTTTCTTAGAGCCAGTGGTAGACCAGTGATTTGTTATTTATACAAGTAAGTATGCAGGAGTGGATTAATCAACAATGCTGAACGTTATAATTGAAATACAAGAAATACCAGTAGGAGCGTGAATTATTTTTAGTTTAGTTTTTTTACCCATGCTTACAAGGGATGTTAACATAAACAATGAAATGAAATATGCACTCAAAAACAACAAAGTTTTTTACAAAAACGTTATATCTTATCAATACAACCCCAAAAAATTCCACTGCGAATATATGGATTAGGAACAATTATATTTGCCAGATAAAGTTCTTTTTGCAATATTTTATTGTGTAGAACAAAGATAAGGGTTTTAAAAATGGTAAAATAGAACGGACCAGATAACAACCATCCTTGAAGCGTCGTCGTCACGACGGTTAACGTGTCAAAGGGTCATTCGTCACATAAACCGCAGCAGGTATTTTGACACAAGGAAGCCGAGAATCCTCGAGACGTTGACGAATGTCGAGGTATAAATTTTAAAAAACCAATGCTGTGTGTAATCAGAAGCAAATGGAGTCGAGACAAGTGAAAAAATTGTTGCTATTTATCAAAAAATTTACTTATTCATTGGTTTCCGTTAAAACAAAAGAAAAATTTATTGACGTCAAAGTAAATAGTTTAATACTATTATAACGCTTTACAAAATTTGAAAAATATTTTTGAAAGAATAGACCGTTCCCTAAGAAGCAACAACCACTTCTATTAGATATTTAATCTTATAGTTTAATTTTATTAAGTTTTTTAATTTGTAGTTTAATAATTTTTGCTAGGATAAAGTTATATCAAAATAATGAATATCATAATTTATTCATTGTTGTATTAATTATTTTGTTATTAAGTTTATATATTTTGACATTTGCTTCTTTAAATATATTTATTTTTTATTTATTTTTTGAAATTAGTTTAATTCCAACTTTAATTTTAATTATTGGTTGGGGGTATCAACCTGATCGTTTATAAGCAGGTATTTATTTGTTATTTCATACATTATTTATATAATTACCAATAATAATTATAATTTTTTATTTAAATGAAAAACTATATTTGACAAGATTTTAATTTAAATTCTTTTTTTATATTTTTATGTGTAAATTTAGTTTTTCTGGTGAAAATTCCATTTTTTTTATTTATGACTTCCAAAAGCTCATGTTGAAGCTCCTGTTTCTGGTTCAATAATTTTTGCCCGGAATTATATTAAAATTAGGGGGTTATGGTTTATTACGATTTATAGTTTTAATTAAACATTTTATGATAAATTTATGTTCTATCTTGCAGATATACCAACCCCGTTTAAGTGTAATTCAATGTCTGTCGGGGCATATAGCCCGAGAAGTAGTTGTTGCTTCTTAGTTCTTTTGAAAAATATTTTTCAAAGTTTGTAAAGCGTTATAATTAAAGCTCGGATTATAGGCAAAATGCCTTTTTTGCCTATTTTACCTATTCTAGATGATTTTTGTATATTTTGCCTTTTTTCGTAAATTCCGCCTTTTTAGGCCTTTGTTAAACTTTTATGCTACCCTTCTGATGATGTTATTCATATTCGGTACTTCATTTTATTACTAAACCTTTCAGTAATAAAATTTTGGGCTAGTAATAAAATATTATTGGTTTGTTTGTTAATGGTCTTCTGGGAAAATTTACCTACCTATTTGCGGATTAAGAAGAGGCTTAACAAATGGGAAATCCCTAATGTTTTGACCTTTATATCAGTTGTACAGACGGTTACTGAATCAGAGTTTAGTTTTGTGGCGTTTAGAACACACATTTTAGATTTGGACGTTTTGTGAGTTTATTTAGAAACTATCTCTAGAAGGAGAAGGAGCATTTTGTAAACCGTGTGGCAAATCAGTAAGTTTCACTTTTTCTTTCTCTCAGTCACCGCATAACTACATAGTATTAAAATTCTAATTAATTATTCTTATTTTTTAAAATTCTCAGATTTCAAGTACAAAAAAGTACTTTATTGACCAGCATTGTGGAACTCCACTTCACAAACGGAATTTGGAAAAATTAAATTCCTCTAAGTTAGTCCAAACATTTCTGCCTATAGCATTTGCCTATATTGCCTATATGTTAAGATTTCTGCCTTTTTCAATAAAAATCTTTGCCTATATAAGCGCCTTTTTCTTCAGTTTTTGTTGCCTATAAATCCGAGCTTTAGTTATAATAATATCAAACTATTAACTTTGACGTCTATTGATCACGCTTTACTAAAATATGACAATTTTTTACAGCTGTAATTAAGTAAATGAAATAGTTATTTGTGTATTTAGAGCGTAAAGTAACAGATTTCCGCTTGAGCAAGAATGTTGCCGATCTTTTGAAAGCGGCAATTTTACTTTGCGCACATAATTTTTTCTACAGTCGCCCTTTTAATAATTAAAACAGTTTTTTATATTATCTTAGGTTATAATAGGAGTGGATTATGATTTAAGATAGTACTCTGACATTTTAGTTGTCACATTATTTATTAATGTTAAATATGAGAGTACAATTGTTACAATTATTTATTGCAATTTTTGATTCAGTAGAAATATCTTCCATTACTGAAGATTGATAATGAAATTCACAAATGATATAAAAAAACGTGTAATAACCTTTTTGTGTTTTTCTGGTTTATTATCTATTTAAGTACCTATTTCAATTTGAGTATTTGAATGCTTTCTCTTTATGGCGTTAAAAAGATCTACTGAATTGTTCAGACTAGTCAGAATCTGCATAGCGCTTATACCTCCCTCCCTTGTCGACATTTCATTCGCCGTCGCTCTAGGTAGAGGCGTGTTCAAGATATCAACAATAACAATGACTTTTGAAATTCACCTTTAATTTCTTTCAAATTATTATAGGTATAAATTGTTATAAAAATTATTGTAATGTTGTGAGATGCCGATTAAAATGGTTGATAAAGTAGATGTATGTGTGGTGCTGGTGCCATGTGTCGCGTCCAGCGTCCAGCGCCGCAGCGTCAATTAATTAGTGCAGTCGAGCGACTAACGACATTATTATACAAAGCAGATTATTATTTTTTCTACGCCGATGTCCGTAAATGTCAAAAATCGCACTGTCGACATTTTTTGTAAGTGACATTTAACAATAACATGCACGTAATGAGATAACATACACGTGCGTTTAGATACGACAACTTATATTTATTTGTTCAATCAAACTGCAATCAAATTTTCATCTACGTACTACTTTATTTGGTCTATTTACATAAATATAGTCAATTGGAAAACATAAAAGCTTTTAGCATTAGTGAAATACATTTTAGATTAAAAGAGTAATGCTCCTAAATGTCGGCAACACATTATACAATTTCTCAAAAAATAAGTCGCGTTTTCTTAGCATGATATGGAAATAAACGTCATGTCATTTATGCTGTCAATTTTTGTAACTAAATATAGTATCTTCTACAGTGGCGGAAGGCTATGTGAATCACTCTCATAAAAATATAAACGACAACGCTTAAGTAATAAGGCACCAACGACTTACAATTATTGTTCAATTGTTATAAGCAACTATTATAATAAAGTGTAAATAATTGCGATTTCCTTTATTTCATAAAAAAAATAGATGGGCGTAGAAAACGCACTTTTCCACTTCGTGCGTAATGGGTTACTTACAACTCTTGTTACGTAATATACTATTGCGTCTTAGTTGAGTAAACGACATGGCTGTTACAGAGCACTAAAGGTACTGTGCCAATCGAGCGACTAAGGCCGCGCGGCGGGAGACGTGCGACTTTTGCAGTAAGGCTGCAGCGGCCAATACAAATGTCAATTGCGCGATTGCGGCCGCTTCAACTTCCAAAATTATGTTTTTCATAGACGCGAAATCAGTTTGTAGTCGGCTATCATGAAGAAAGCAGTGGTTTCTTGGTTCTGTTTGGAAAACGAAGAAGAAGAAAAACTTTTATTACCTACTACTGGTTGCGGATTCTGTACGATGTGGTCCTCACGATATTTTCTGCGCCCAAGGAGAAGGGGGTTACGAGAATATGTTGGTTCGGAGACACCTTTTACAAGAAAAGACCAAATTTCGAAATTTTTATAGACTGAGCATCAACCAGTTCAATGTTGTGTTAGATATGATTGAAAATGACCTAAAAAAAAGCAATCATGTGGTATAGTTAGACATCCAATAAGCCCAGAAGAGAAACTAGGGGTAACACTAAGACAAGCTTTAAAATGCCAGCAATTTCTTTGACACTTTGATTTTTGTGCTTATGATCATACAATCTGGGATGATGTCCTACAAGCTCAATTAATTGAGAGTCATTCATTTTTCAACTGGAAATTCCACCAGAAAACTCGTGGTTATTTGCACCAACAACCTGTCTGCTACTTTGGCAGACGCGCCGCCAGAGTCGTTTCAGACGCTTCTGTCGTGACGCTGAAGCTGCGCAGTTGACAACGCGATCATTTACTTTAATGTAAACCGGTGAACGACGGAAAGTCGTCAGAGTCGCGCGACTCCAGCCGCGCGGCTGTAGTCGTTGCAGTCGCTCGATTGGCACAGTACCTTAACTAAGCACTAAGCACCTAAACTGACACTTGACGTCCGTGTGTACTGTTCCATTCTATTCAGGAACTTCACAGGACGCTCTAAGACTGCGCCTTCGCAGAAACTCGAAGAATCTGCGTCCACTTCATTGAAACGCGACAGTCAGATTGCTGATGGCGCCCAATGAACTGTACAATTTATATAAACGTTTTGTGATGTATGTACCTCACTCACCATTCCCATACCATTTTGGAACTGATTACACGAGAGCTCAGTGCTTTAATGGCTGCTTGACTATCCGACATTATGATAATCCTTTGCCTTCATTATCCTTTATCAATATTGAACTGGGCACACTTTCCTATGGCGTGAATTTCCGCTTTTCGTGTAGATGCACCGTCACTTGGTATCATTGGACTCATACTGCCAAAGTGATCGTCACTTTTCTTATTAAGTCCCTGCTGAGGTTAGTCATCGACTCCTGTTTCTTTTAGATGAATTTTTTGGTCATTTAGAAAAATGACACCTTATCTCTCTTCCGTGCTGGCAGTGATTTAGTTTAGAGTATCGATAATGGAGTCTTAATTAAATGAACTTTCACGAATAAATGATGATACCAAACAAAAAACGCAATGTGAGAGTGTCAAAAAGAATTTGTAACTCAAGAAAGTTACAGACACGCACCAAAAGATAAATTGTCACCATCAAATTAAAACTAGGTTCACCTCCGCGATAGACGTTTTGTTTGTTCATTAATTAAATTAAGTTGGTTGAGTTTGAATAAAAGTTTATTGAACACCACACGAATGTTTTTAATAATAAAAGTTGTTGTTGTGAAGTAGTTGAAATGATTTAGGTTTACGCGTAATAGATTAACAAGATCTTAAAACTTCTAACCGTAGGTTATGGCTAATGGATAATTCCGAGATCCATTAATTTTCTGCTGGCGCAAATTAGAAACTTGAAAGTGTATTAAAGATCCCTGGGTGTGGAATTAACCGTTTTAGGTCGGTGTCTTGTATGTACTTGATGGTGGCTACTACTACCATTACCATCGTCTCCGAGTCATCGTAATAACCGATGCCTTGTAATAAAATACCACACTTCGCTATAAGCTCCAAACTTTGACCCCGTTTCCTTGTTTTTGGTGGTTTTAGGGATCATGTTGCGAGCTTGTTTCTAAAAGGTATTTAATTTAACCCATTTTAACTTTTTGTTGACCCTAATCAGCCGCTTTTACAAAAGATATAAACTTTAAACAGCGTAGGCCCATTTTGCGAAAAAATTGAAAACTTTTATTGTTTTTAATAATTATTAATCATATTTTCATGTTTTTTTCTGAATAAAGAACATTTTGTTGCTTTAAAATAAGGGAATATCTAAGAGATATACGTTTGTTCACTAAACTTTTCCAACAAATCACTACACATGGTTTGGTTCTCTTCAATCTTCGAACAAAAAAATGGAATTAAGCCGAGAACATTTTCGCGTGATAATTTTTTACAATTTTCGAAGAGAATGCCTTGTCGATCTGGTTTTTCTTTTCGGCAATGAAACATCACATCAGTCGACAATTTCTCATTGGTATGGAAAATTAATTAAATTAAGATGGTTGAGTTTTTTCAGTTTGAATAAAAGTTTATTGAACACCACACGTCGATGCTGTACGTAAGCAGATCATCATTGGTCATTTCAAAGACCACAATTGAAAAAAATGTACATGAAGTACAAAAATAAGTTTCTCGTTGGATACTGCATCTGTTGACGGAAGGACAGAAAGTCAAAAAGTCAAAAAACTGTAAACCTGGAATTCTGGACTTACTCTTATGAAAGTTATCCGTTCTCGAAGTGTTTCCAAAAAGATGGTGAGTAGATATACTAAGCCGTTACTGGGACAGCGAAAATGCGCATGCTCTCCTGAAAAGCTCACCAAACCCATCCAGTCCCCAAATTTTGGCCCACCCCAAATTTTGACAATTGGCCCGCCCCCAAATTTAGACAATTGGCCCACCCCTAAATTTAGGCCCATCACCAAAACTCCCCAAATCTCCACCTCCCAATTTTAAATTGAAATTTTTTTTCGGAGTGTGGATGCGAACCGTATGTAGTAAAGTACTTATATTATATTCATAAAGAAGAGAGAGTAATAAAAATGCAAATTTGGATAAATTTTGCACTTTTTCTTCTCTTTTAAAAATTTTCTAATGTAGGTACCTCAGGTAAAAATCCTTTATTTTTATACACCTCACCCTGTTCGACAGGAGAATACAATAGAACCCAAAACCGAGAACAATAGAAGGCAAGGGATAAACTATTCTCATAGGCGCCGCAATTGGGGGAAACTTACATTTCAAGTACCGTGGTATATAGGTATTAGTAAAGAAAATAGTAAATATGTAAAAAGTTCTATGAAATTTATCTTTTTTTTCCTATTTTTTTTTAATTTAAATGTTGGCAAAACACCTACGCCATTGGTACGGTCAAAAAAATGGGTTTTTCATCGTTTTATTACTCTCTTTTCTTTATGAATACACTTTAACGTATTCCACCGTTCGCTCGAATACGTATAAGCTTCGAAGAAAGGTATGCCTAAATGGATACGCGCAGAGCTCCCTCGCTTCTGTAAGGTATGATGTAATGAAGAATGATATGATAAAGTAAAACCAAAAGGGCACTAGCGTCTACCTTCGCTATCATTGGTTGAATTTTGACGTGTGAAGGGTCAAACGATTCGTAATGACGTGTACGTAGGCATATTAGAAAGACGCGACATTTGTCTCAAAAGTGAATCTTGTAGCAGCAATTCCTCTGCAAGATCAAAATATTGTTACTGCTGATTGGGAGATATCGATTTGTTTGCCGAAAGTAATTGTAGGAATTCGAAAAACCAACCCCCAACGACGAATGATCCTCCACCAAAACACAGCTCGAAAAACAATCGATTTTTTAAAGCAAGAAAACATAGAATTGTTGGAGCATCCCGACACTTATCCAAAAATTAATTACCCGAACGCCTTAAAAATAAATTGCCTACTGCACTGAACTCTCGATCAACGTAGAAGAAAGGTGGTAAACCATCGAAATTTAATCATTTAAAATTAATACCTCCCAGTGATATAATTATAATCATGTTTTATTCCCAGTGTAATCAAATTATCTAGATTAAAGTTCTTTGGGCTTACAGCAGTTTAGTGTAACCGACCTAATATATTTTCCGAATTTCTAATTTTACGTAGTGATAAATTCCAAAATGTCGGAATTATCCAATAAATATAACCTAAATATCGAAAAGTTAAAGGAACGTGCTGGAAATTAGATGAGTATTTCACGTTAAGCGTCTCATTAACTTCGGCTCCATAAAAATCAATCGATCAAATATATATATATATTTCTGCCCTTATTTGCCGCTGTTCTTGTTAGTCGAGCGTTCATTGGAACGTTAAATAAAGGATTATGGGGGTAACGAGCATAGTCATTTAAGATTTATAAGGGATTATCCATTTGGAGTACATTAAACTTCCTAATGCGTTTCCATAGTGAAAATCTCGTCGAATTATTGATAAAATCAATTCTATATGCTATTATACAAAATATCAATCTACATTCCGTCAAAAAATACCGGGAATTAATCATGTCCACTTTCCACATTTTACGTTTTCTTTCCCCATTTTCCACACCACCATGTTTTATACCACTTTTCTCCTTCTTTTTACCACTTTTTTGTACTCATTTCCAATGTTTTCCACTTTTTCCTATTTTCCCCCCTTTTCCACTCTTTTTTCCCTTCCCCTTTTTTCCATTCTTTCCTCTTTATAATTTATGTGGTAATTATGAGCAACCAAACCTACCGACCATACCTAATATTATTATCTAATTGTGAAAATTTTCTCTCCACTGTTTCCCATTTTTCTAGTTTCTCCTCAGATTTTCCACTTAAGTATCTTTCTTTTTCTCCTTTCCCTTTTCCCCTATTCCACTATCCATTTTTATTTTCATAAGTTTTTCCACTATTTTCCCTTTGTCTATCCACCTTTTCCTTTCGTTTTTCCTCACTTTTTCAATTTGTTCGCATTTTGCTACTATTTTTCCGATGATGTTGTCAATTTACGTTGCTTTGATGAAGACCCGCCTTAAGATTTACGATGAATAGATTAGCCACAGTATTCCTCTGATATTGCTCCGGCCGACTTTTGTTCTCTATCCAAATCTCAAATAATCACTTCGAGGCAATACATTTGGATGCATATTAATATTTTGTGTTTCATTAACTAATTCTCGTACAATTTTTGGGTACATCCCAAAAATATCCCAAACTTCATTTTTCGTCATTTTTAGAAAACATTTTTGGTTTCTCTTTTAAATTTTCTGTTTAATTCAAGTCACCCAAGGAGAAAACGTATGTCTTTTCGTCACATGATTAAGTGACTTTCCTCCATGTAGCGGAACGTATGTGATAAAACTTTTTTTCACATGAAACATTCATAAGACGTAAAAGGATTTATAGGAGTGCCGGGAAAAGTCATAATAATTATTACTATATCTGTGGTTGTACAGAAGCGGGGAAATCGGTTGAAAAAGGGTGCAAGCACACAAAAATAAAATTCAACTTAACTGGATTAACCTTTGGAAAAGAAGTCCATGAAAGACCAGCTACATCGATTGGGAATGCAAGAAGCACTTTCTCCATAACTGGAGAGTTGAGTTGCAGGCTAACAAATGTAAGCAAAGTTTTCCCAAGCGATGGAGCTTTTACTTTCAAAATGCATCCAAACGACCAACTTGATTCTGGGTCAGATCGTTGTTCTTTTGAAGTAAGGCTGGTTAAGCAGTGACTTGATTGATTGATTGATTGGTCCGGCATCACCAGTCAGAGGCTTAGAGTCCTCGGCACCTCTTGGCTCTTGATTATACCGTTTATGTGAAGAGACCAGTAGCCCTTATCAGGCTCAACAGTCATTTCACTTGGTCCTTCTTGGAAAAATCCTCCCTTGGATACTCCAGTCTTAGGAGTCTATATCTCCAATGAGACAGTGCCTCACATTCGAAGATAATGTGAAAGGCTGTTTCCTCCTCTTCTATGCACAACCGACAGATAGGTTCCTCCCTATATATGCCAATTGTATGCATGTGCTTCCTTTTGGTACAGTAACCGGTGAGTAATCCCGTCAATTTCCATATCTGGCCCCTGCTGAGGTTAGTCAGCGACTTCGAGGGTTTTTTTACCAAGAGTTTGCTGTGTTCCTGTTTTGGCATGTGTTTCCAGTACTGCAGCAAATTTTGATATTCCAAATTCTGGAACAGGACCAGTGAATGCAGTTTCAGACCCTAGCTTTGCTAGGGAGATTATGAGGATCTTTTGGCCTCTATACCCCCTTTCGGTATTCATTTGCAAACAAGTGTCGATAGTGTAGATTTCTGCCTGGAATACAGAGGCTAACTTCCCCAACGATGCGTGGACATTGCTCCTGGGTCGCACTCCAGCTCCTGTTCCTATGTCAGTTTTAAATCCGTCTGTGTACCACACCAACGTCCCTTCTTGACTGCATGCTTCCAGCCCATCCCAATTTAGCTGGATATGGTATGGTTGGTTGTCGTTAATTCTGGCCAACATGTTATCACTTCTCATTTCAAGAAGCGAGTTTGTGATAACATTTGTGATTCTGGAATGACTATGGGTGTTGGTTCCTTCGTGCCAATTCCTATTGCATTCCAGCCTGTATGCAGAAATTCTCGCCTCCGCCTTAACATGCAGAGCAAGAGGAAGATTGAGAATGGCTTCCATTGCCGCAGAAGTTTTGATAGCTCCAGTTCTGCTTTCCTCTGATCTGTTTTTGGCCACCACACTAAGGCTCCATAGGTAACTATGGTAAGCAATGACATAACCGTGTTCTGAACAAGAGCAGACTAGAGGAATATAATGAAATTTTTTCGTTTTTGTTATATTAAAAATGTTTTTAACGAGGCGACCCTGATTTTGGAACAAAGCAATAAATACCAGTGGCTGATGCCATAGCTTTGAGCAGAAGCGCTTAGAGAAGAACTTACGGACAAGCAATTATATTATTTCTTCCTTGCGGAAGCTGTAAAAATAAATGTGTCTTCGAGTCAACTGTTCTTTTTACAACTTGCGTCTCTTGATATTAAGTTAGAGATATTTCTAAGGCGTGGAAATACTGCAAATAGTATTAATATAAAAATTTACGACGTTCACGAAAATATTATGATGCTGCCTGGGTGGTTTTCAATTAGAAATATCGAATATAATAATTTATTTGAAGAATATTCCATTTGTAAACAGGTTAAAAAAATAAAAACTGCTAATAATCCATTTGTACGTGAGCCTTTATACAATTCAACTATTTAATTTCCATGTAATGAAATTTTTGCAAATTGAATTCCTGAACTCATTTCAATCTGAAAAAGCTCTCTACCTTTTCGCAGCCTGCTTTTAATCAACTTAATGCCTCCCATTTCCCCTAAATTGGGAGGTCGATGAAAGTCAATCGAAAAAAAATTCTCAAATTTTCCTCGGCTATTTGACCCATTTAAAAAAATATTTATGTGAATCTAGAAATGATTCGGTCGCGTTGAAAAAATTCTCCGGTTTTGAAATATTCCATTCCGTCGACCATTCCAATCCAAATGGACAAACAACGGCGTAACATTGGGAGTATCGATAACATTTTCGAAAAACAAAAGGATATTCTTCCCTACAATTCGTTTCAGGATTTCCATTATCTTGATGGGTTAATTCTGGGAGAAAGGAATGGAATGTGCATTTTTTTTTTTGGAGAACTGTTTGATGTTTTTGGGATTTCTTGGTAACTTTGTTGTCATTAATTATCCAAATCAACGTGTAGGAGGGGGGGGGTAAATCTGGAGGTTCGGTTTTAAGATGAGGGAAAAATTATTTGGGTCACTGCTCAGCCCCTGGACGGGTAACAAATTCAGCTGCACTCGATATTCGATAAAAAGCTGAATCAGGATTAAATTTTTCCAGGTTTTCCAATAATTTATAAAATTGCGTAGATACGCACGGGCACGTCTCAAATGGATCGTCGGAACGTGTCGACATTTAAAAGAGCAAATAAATTAGAACCACCGCGACAGACAAAGAAATGAGAATGAATTAATTAATAAAAGAGAATGTGACGTGACTATTTAAATAATAGCGGAATTATTCTTCTGGGAAATGTCGGGAGAAAGGTGCGATAAAAAAAAATAGCAAAAATAGAAGTTAATTGTGGGATACACGCAAATGTTTTTAAAGAAATCTTTCGAGCATCTAAATGATTCCTATTATTATTGACTCAACGATTTTTTGACTATACGGGTTTACTTGCGATTAATAACCTAACCTCACTGTTTTAGGATTCAAAATTTCAAATTTGTAACTAAGTCTTTTCCGACACTTTTATATATGGAAGTCCACTAATTCAACCCAGTAGATTCCAAAAATGATTATAAAAACTTTCTAAAGTCTAAAGTCTTTCTCTCTAAAGTTAAGTTTTTCGAAACTCTTTAATCTTCTCTTTCGGGTACCTCTGTATACATAATGTCATAGATACGTCTCCCTTGATTTTTTTCCATATTCTTTAATTATCTGAGAACATGGATTTCAAACTTCATATCAAAATTCCTGTTATTATGGACTCTACAATTTTTTGACTATGCCTGTGTTCGAATTTTCAATATGAGAACTAAGTCTTTTACTATATATGGTATTCCACTAATTCAACCCAGTAGATTCCGAAAATGATTATAAAAACTTTCTAAAGTATATGGTTAAAAAGTTAAGTTTTTCGAAAATCTTTAATATTCACTTTCGGATACCCCTGAATACAGAATATCATAGATACGTCTCCGTTGATTTTTTTCCATATTCTTTAATTATCTGAGAACATGGATTTCAAACTTCATATCAAAATTCCTGTTATTATGGACTCTACAATTTTTTTACTATGTCTGTGTTCGAATTTTCAATATGAGAACTAAGTCTTTCACTATATATGGTATTCCACTAATTCAACCCAGTAGATTCCGAAAATGATTATAAAAACTTTCTAAAGTATATGGTTAAAAAGTTAAGTTTTTCGAAAATCTTTAATGTTCACTTTCGGATACCCCTGAATACAGAATATCATAGATACGTCTCCGTTGATTTTTTTCCATATTCTTTAATTATCTGAGAACATGGATTTCAAACTTCATATCAAAATTCCTGTTATTATGGACTCTACAATTTTTTGACTATGCCTGTGTTCGAATTTTCAATATGAGAACTAAGTCTTTTACTATATATGGTATTCCACTAATTCAACCCAGTAGATTCCGAAAATGATTATAAAAACTTTCTAAAGTATATGGTTAAAAAGTTAAGTTTTTCGAAAATCTTTAATATTCACTTTCGGATACCCCTGAATACAGAATATCATAGATACGTCTCCGTTGATTTTTTTCCATATTCTTTAATTATCTGAGATAATGGATTTCAAATTTCATCTTAAAATTTCTGTTATTATGGACTCTATAATTTTTTGTCTATGCACGTGTACTATTGGTCATCGCGTATACCTACCCATTTTCGAATTTTCAAAATCGGAACTAAGTCTTTTGCGAACCTTTAATATATGGAATACTACTAATTCGACCCCTTAAATTCCGAAAATGATTATAAAAATGTTCTAAAGTCTATGGTTAAAAAGTTGTGATGCCTTCTGGCCTAATATAATAATATAACAATAAATATTTAAAATAAGAATTAAATTGCCTTGATCTTATTTCAACAAAACATTGGAACGTTTCAATATTATATAGATAAAGAGTAGGAAGGTCGACAAGTACGAAGTCAAGTTCAAAGCGAGAAATAAACACAAAACAGTAATATGTTTATTTACTTTATTTGAAATTGACTGGCTGTATAAATGTACATTCAATATAATGCAAAAAAACATTCTACATAGTTCAGTAATAAGATATCAGTAAGATGACTTAATCCTTAGTAATAAAGAATCATTAAATATGCTATACGGCTAGATACTTATACATATCGTTAGTAATCGTAAGTAGTGTAATGTATCATAGTAATGTAGTGTAACAAATCAAACATGTCCCAGTGCTAGAAGTAGTTGTTTCATTCCCTTAAGATGATCCTCCAAGTGACCAGTAACACCACCGATACTGAGGCCTTTCCACACCTTTAAACTACCAGAGTTTCCATTGGAGACCCAACCTTTAAAAAGTTCAGTTTTTCGAAAATCTTTGATCTACACTTTCGGGTGCACCTGTATACAGAATATCATAGATACGTCTTCGTTGATTTTTTCCTATATTCTTTCATTATCTGAGAATATGGATTTCAAATTTCATCTCAGAATTCCTGTTATTATGGACTATGCCCGTGTACTTGCAGTTATAACCTAACCTCACTTTTTTAAGATTCAAAATTCCAAAATCTGAACTTATTCTTTTCCGACACTTCTATATAATTTGGAAATCTATCCGATCTAAATAGTCCACCAACAAAACATTTCTATAAATTCTATCCAATGAATATCAAGTATTTAGCTAGGCAGCTGGATTCAGAACCAGTTAAGAAATTCCGCCCCTTCTCCTTCCAAAATTTGTTAGTCATGTAGTGTGTGCGAAGTGCGAACTGCGATTTAGTATTGAACAATTATTTGATGGGGGTAGTAAACGTTGCTACATATTGAAACAATATGTTTACGTTTTATGTAGTTGAAATCGAAAATCAATTGTTAAATTCTCTTTAACAATTGATGTTTTCAGTTAATATAATATTTTTTGATTTCTTTTGGCCATAACCGCTTCTAAAATAAAGATAAATTCGTAAATAAAACAAATTAAAAATAAATTCCTAAAAACAACTTAAAATGCTAAAACGAAATAATTAATGAATCAAAGGTTCAAATAGTAATATGGAAATCTACTAATTCGATACCGTAGATTCCGAAAATGATTATAAAAATTTCTCGTAAAAAAATAAAACCATTTCTCATGTAAATGTAAAAAATGATCATCCACTGTTTCAAATTTTGACGTAATAAAAATCATGTTTACAACTCGGAAACAAAGCCATATTCTTGTTGTACAAATAACAATTTCTACACAAATTTGATTGTTCCAAAGGATGCATAAAGGTCTTCTACGACTTTTTATTAATAGTCCTTCCAAAATAAAAATGTTTTTACATAACACCAAAAATAATCCGGATATTAAAAGATTTTTTTGTCTGTTGTTTAACCAAATAAAAGACGCGAAAATCAATAAATATTATTTCCGCGATTCGAAAATAGATAGATATTTCTCATCCATATTAAAAAAGTTTTCCTATTTTCTTTCATCCGCGTTTATAGGTATGCCATAAATATCTTGGATCGAGGCATATTCCGGCGTTTTGAGTATTACTATATATCATCTGTTTGACGATGGAGAGAAGTTTTTCAGACAAACAGTATTTATGTAGAAAACTGAAGCAGTCGCCTTAAAGCAATTATTTTTCCAACTACACGGCGCAGATGACATTAAAAGGGGAAACCATTCTTTAACGCACATAAACCTCACCTTTCAAGAGGTATCAAAATAACGCTATTATCAAAATTTAGCCCTTTTATTACAAAGACACTTCTACCCTTTGCAAAACGCAGGGTAATTGGTAACCTGCGTTAATAGGATTTTCTGGGAATTTATAAAAATATTAGGTGGGGTTTAATATAAACAATTATTTATGTCCCCAAATAATTTTAGTTTCCTTATCGTATTTACAAACAAAGTCTGAATAAGGTGATGAACCATTTATCGACACCAGCCTCTTTCTTAAGCATTATTAAGAAAAAGGACCAAAATTAATTCAAAATTTTCATTGCTGTAAATTCCTGCTGTAGTTTGGCAACAATGCATTCAACTACATAAGTTTGAGTCGAACCATAATGGCGCATTTCCGTTAAACATGTACATGTGCTTAACATTACCGTCAAGAATGGATTTCGTGGTACTGGATTATGTCCTTTTTACGCCACAAGTGTGCATTTTGAAAAAATTTCGAAAAAAATGGTTGTCTCATACAACTCGTATACAGCAAAAGGAAACTTTAAAAAACATACAAATTTACAAGGCGTTGAAGAAAAAATTACACTACATAAGTTGGAAAGATTCAAAAAATGTTTCGGAGACAACCCGAAGTGGCATGGAGCTGTTGAAGACACAAGCCTTTTTGAAATATGGATTTATTTCAATAATAATGGAAGTAATCAAGCAGAAACAAAAACCAACGAACAATTGGACACCCAGAATATTAATAACCAACTGACTGAAGAAAGAGAAGATGAAGTTGAAACACACAACAAGTACAATACTCAGCAACGAAAAAATGAAGTAACATCAACACAGGAAAAAGAAGCAACAAAAGTAACCGAGACAGAATAAGAAAATGGCACGAATTTAGAAATACTGGCTACTCCAGGACCTTCTCATGGACACTTAAACTGCAATGTTTCGACACCATTTAAAAAGTCCTTGTTTTGGCCAGAACCAAAACCTTCTACGTCAAAGCGGAAAAGAGAAGACAAAATCCCATCAGTGATAACATCTCATGCATGGAGAGCATATCACGTAAAAAAGGAAAATGAGAAGAAAAGCAAGAAAGGATGAAACAGAGAAAAGCTAAAGCTGAAGAGAAAAATCTGCAAAAAGGGTAAGATATATTGACATATAACATAAGAAATAATGAAGTTTCTGAAAGCTCTGAAGACGAAGAAGAGTGGCAGCAGTTTGGATGCTGTAGAAATATTTGAAAATGAGCGAACATTCTGCGAGACTGCACAGACTGACAATGTCTCTGTTGGAGATTATATTTTGTTAACTGTGTTAGGTGGCAAAAGAAATGAAACTCTTTTCAAATATGTCTGCGTAGTAAAAAGGTTATTCAAGGAAGAAGTAGAAATCAGTTAAAGGACAAAAGTGTTTTATTTTTAATGAAAAGGACATATCTTGTGTTCCTAAAAAATCAATATTAGGCATTTTGCCAACACCTAAAGTTCATGGAACAGGAGAAAGACAAAATTATTCGTTCCCTCTACCATTCATTCATTCATTCATAAATTTGGGTTGTGCTAATCAGCCCACGCACTTGATCTGAATCTTTGTACCATTTCCCATGTTATCTACTTCCATTCCAGAAGCTTCGTGTCTTCTATAAATGTCACTAGTTTGGCTGGAGGGATTTTCAGTAGTTGTGATGGTTGTATAACTTCCTCTCCAAAGTGCTTCCGTCTAAGTTCTTGTAAGTCCTCGCAGAAGCAGAGTATGTGAGTAGGTGTTTCATCATCAAGGTCACATTTTCTGCACATAGGTTCACTAACTTTGCCCATATTGTACAGATGTTTCCTCAAAGTGCAGTGTCCAGTCACCAGGTCGGTAACTGTCTTCAAATGTCTCTTACCCAGTTTCAGTAGCCTGGTTGAGAGTTCCTTGTCTACCTTGTTCAGTAAACTCTTTGTATGAAGGTGCCCTTGTGTCACCCTCCATTTGAATTGGTGTTCCCTATCTAGCCAGTTTCCGATTTCCACTCTCATGCAATTTTTTGTGATTACACAAAACGGTTCCGGACCTATGAAGTCTCCTTTAGAGCCTTCTTTAGCTAACTGGTCCGCCATTTCATTACCTGCAATACCCTCATGTGCCGGCACCCTCTACCATATACAGATACATGCAAACACAAACGGAACATAGGGATTTAACGTATCGTCCGATCTAAATAGTCCATCAACAAAACATTTCTATAAGTTCACTTCAATGAATATCAAGGATTGATCTGGACAGCTGGATTCAGACCAATGTAAGAAACCCCGCCCATTCTCCTTCCAAAATTTTTTAGTTATGTGCGAACTGCGATTTAGTATTGAAAAATTATTTGATGGGGGTAGTAAACGTCGCTACATATTTAAACAATATGCTTACGTTTTATGTTGTTTAAATCGAATATTAATTGTTAAATTCTCTTTAACAATTAATGTTTCGAGTTAAGATGATATGTTTTAATTTCATTTGGCAATAACGGCTTTCAAAATAAAAATAAATTCGTAAATAAAACAAAATAAAATTCTTTAAATTGTACTCTACCTACCGTCTGCTGTTTACTGACTGCTAATTAAGGACCGCCCACAGTTGAGAATACGGAGTGGTGGGAATTGTACGATATGTTATAGTTTTCCAAATAAACGATTGTAATAATCGTGTTTTTAATCTGTTGAAGCTGGATGTTGGTCGACTAGTTCAAAAGTAGTTCTGATACAATGCTTAAAATCCCTATGTTCCGTTTGTGTTTGAATGTATCTGTATATGAAGCTTAGAGCGTATTTTTTATGTTTTTTGTCAAAAATTAATGTTTATTGTTTCCTTCTGTTCTAGCTTTATTTTGTTATATTTAGTAAAAAAAACTGTCTATAAATGGGATGTCGATAAATGGTTTTCCTTAAAAAGTTGATGTCGGTCATTGGTTTTTGTGGCAATTTTTTTCAAAAAAAATACTTGATAAAAAACTGGGAAAACAGAATATCATATTTAGAAATTGACAACGGGATATTTAAGCAATATCATACAAATAGGACAAATTCCCGAAAGCACTTTGATTTGACCATACACAATTAAAGACAAATTTTATTCCTAATAGTGTCGATAATTCGTTATCTACCTTACATTTGAGCTGGGGTAATAGTTCTGTCAGAGCCTTATACGGTTCTGAAATACGGAATTTTAGAAAACTCATTGCAAGATTACAATACAACTTTCAAGTTGTCCACTCCGTTTGATGGGTCCTGTAATAACAAAAGATCCTGCTCCAAACCTATGGGAAAATTGAGTCTTGGTCGAATAAGCTAAGAAAGTATCAGATAAGCGAAAAAATGTTATTGAATGCATCTAGGGCTTTACACGAGACGAGAGTATCAAAAATCTCGTCTCGATCTCGTCAGTTCCGAAGAAATTGAGTCTCGTTCAAGTCTCGTCTCGTTACCGATTCTCTCGTCTCCTTCGAGTCTCGGTCTCGTCTTGTTACCGGTTGTCTCGTCTCGTCTCGCTTAGTTCTAAATATTGATAGAGAGTATTAAAAATCTCGTCAGTTCCGAAGAAATTGAGTCTCGTTCAAGTCTCGTCTCGTTACCGGTTGTCTCGTCTCGTTCAAGTCTCGGTCTCGTCTCGTTACCGGTTGTCTCGTCTCGTCTCGCTTAATTCTAAATATTGATAATAAAATCCATAAATAATTTTTGATGACCAATAATTTAAACATAGTAACGCTTGCATCAAATCATCTTTCAATGATGTACGTGATTTTGTCATAATCATACCTGCTGTAGAAAATAATCGGAATTTACGGAATTTTAAGAATATTGACAAAGTATTACAAAATGTTTACATTGAAATGAAGTACAAAAAATGCCTAAATACGGAATTCTACGAATATTAATAAAACTATTGAACACGTTTACCTGGAAATTCATTCACAACATTCACTCCCGATCCATCTTCTAATGGTTGATATCTATTTGTTCGTTAAGACAATTACCAGAACTTTTTTTTTATTTACCTCAAGAGCTTCAAAAAGATTTAATTTAAAGGCTTATATTTGAGGCGATACAGGACGTGTCGATTTAAATTTGGTAAAACCGACATGTTTTATCATTTTATTCCAAATAGAAAAAAAGAAAGACTCACCACTTTAAATTTACAATAAAATATTTTACAGATGGTCACCGGATTTTATATATTGTAAAATTTATTGTTCTCTATGTAGACCGTTTTTAATTTTTCTAATAAAAACTTTAAAAAAAACTTAACGAGACTCTCTGGTTGCGATGTACGTTGTCTCGGTATCGCCCATAATACTTTCAAAAATGTTTCGTCTCGTCTCGCTTTTTCGAGTCGAGAACGAGACGAGAAAAATCTCGCTCTCGTGTGAAGCCTTAAATGCATCGTTACTGTTACTGTTATTCGAAAACTATTCATTTTTCCATCTCGCTACTTTGAGACGTTCAATCAGAACACCAAAAACTACGTTATAAAAAATTTTAAGGAGATTCGACTGGGTCTCAATTGCCCTTTGGTGTTTGGTGCGAGGTCCTTTATATTTTACTGCCCCAGAACATTATACAGACTATGAACTTTATTCGAGACTATAATTGTGCAATGGATAGTATGTTTTATAATTTAGCTTTTAATCAATTTATTTTAGATAACTAAATTAAAATCGTGAACCAGCGCATCCATTTGATGCTTTATTCAGAAATTGTCAGTTCTACGTTAAAAGGCAACTAGTAATCCAATTTTAGTTTAAATTTAGTTCCCAAACACGTGACAAACTCCACAAAGTGCAGCTGTAAAAATAACTATAATAATTATATTTCAGTTATATAATTCAGGTTTTTTATGCACCCTTGTATATCTCGATAAACTCCAAAGGAGTTCCTTAAGTTTTAAAACTCCCGGAAACTATTAAAACAATCTCTCGAATCCGCCGTTAGCATCTAAATGTTTTCTACGACATTATTATGGCTAAACCGTGTTCGATGCTGATGACATTTAAAAAGTTCCACCCTTCTGCAGCAGAAAAGTGCAAAAAAAAATCTTAATAGTACAAATCTCCAGAAGAAAGATATACCATTATCAAGCGTTTGGTGTTATCCTTGGGGAATTAACCTGAGAGGGCGCGTTGGAAAAGAATAAGGCGAGACAGTATCGACACGAAAATAGGGAGTGACTTTTCGGGAAGATGTGCCTAAAGCAGCAGTGGCGGAAGCAAACAGAAATTTGTTTTAAAATCAAAAATATATAGAGAAAAAAAACAGGCTTTCCAGAAACCACAACCAAACAATATGTTTGAATACAATTAATATATGATCCAGATTAAAATCTTATTGACTATTCTCATCGACGTGTGTAATTATCGTATAATGTATTGACCGAAGTTGAAGTAATTAACCGGGAACGGTTAATGACAGAGAGAAAGCAAACATTTCCAACATAAACAGATATACAACTATGACTCGGGATAGATAGATATGCAAAACCCCGTCGGGATAACAATGTCCACTATGCACTCCACGACAAAATCATCAAACAGTGCATTTGGCACTTTGTTTGCCAACCGCTTCATAGATCGCGTACGTGCCGGTCGAAAGTAATTGCGAACTTCCACACCGCTCGCGAATCAATACCAGAAGATTGATTGTTGATTAATATTACCACTCCTTCGTAATGTAATGCAGATTCAGTCAATTTTATTCATATTAGTTGGCAGAAGCGGAGTATTGTAATTGTACTTGGTGCATTAAGGATATTGTGTTTGCCTGTTCGCTATTAAATATTTGTTTAATTAAATACGGTATGTTTTTAATTAATTAATTTTTACACAAAACAAATCTGTCGAAAAAAAAAACGCCTCTGTTTCTTCCCCCACGTACCTACCGGAAATGCCGAATCTACTAAAAATTTCGAACGGCGAATACCCCGCGGTGACCCCCGACAGATTTCGTCATCTTGTCTTGACGTAAATCGGGAAACTTACAACGTGACACCCCAACAACTATAATTTCAGAGGCTTCCTTCCAACCCCCTATTCCGATATTTCTTTATCCCTTCTTTTATTGTGCGGTGTACTGAAACATTCGAATTTTGAATAACCGAAATATTAAAAATGCCATTAGGCAGATGTGCATCTGAGTTCTCCCTACGCAGAAAAGTTTACAAATAAAAGAAAAAATCCAACTTGAACACGTACATATAAACATTTTCAAAATCGTTAGTTAGCTCCTGTACTAAAAATTACCTTCTATATATTTTCGTGTCTTTAAAAATATAAGAGTTGATTTTGCCTCTCCACCCCTAGCCAGGTTCTGTGTTTGGGTACTATAGAAGTTTTCAGCAAGCCTCAAGTACTCAAATGTCGACCAGCTCTGGGACTATAATTAGTTATGTTCTTAATAGGATTCATCGGTAAAATTCTTTTAGTCGTATCCCAATCCCAATAGGGTGCAGATCGATACTTTGACTACCCTTGTATACCAGCTAGATTATTATACGAATTAGGTTTCTGTGAGTGGAGTAGTAAGTTGTGAGCGGACTAATTTTCATAAAAGTTCACTAATGTATTTTTTTCCATATAGGTCAATGATTTTTACCCCTATTGTGTAATAAATTTAATTCGTCGTGCTTCGCAGACCACGATCTGGTCTGATGTATTTTATGTAATGGGAATTCCAGATAGATGTGAATTTAGGTTATGGTTTTAATGAAATTTGATATATTGGGCACGGGGGAAAAATAGATGATCGGTTCAGTGTTTAGAAATACCCTAAAATTTTGGATGTAATAGGGGAAAATCGGGGTGGTGTTGTAAATGATGGATAGTGTTATAATCTGTTAACTGCATTTGCAGTTTCACATTCTCACCCTTCAATCTTGTCTTAATGTGTAATGTTAGTGTCAGCGCAAAAAAAATTCGATATCTTCAATGATTCACTCGATTTATGTTGATGATTTTATTAAATATCCGAAAAATGATTATTTAAATCCTATTAATATCAATTACAAAACACTCAGTTGCATAAAATGATGACAACGTTGATATATGTACGTATGTATGTATGTTTGTATGTAAATTGGGGTGACATTCACTGAGACCTAAAAGATCTATTGTGGCTCCTTACTTCTACTTAATTCCTGAGGAAAGTCTCAGAGTGGATATCTGCAAGCTTTAACTCTATCCAGTAATCTCCAAGGTTTCTTCTTCCATGCCACAGAATCTACATACTTCTTCCTCCACTATTTTGAGCTTTTTCAGGTTCCCATTCAGCGACAATGTCCCGTAAGGATCCCTGTTAAAACTCTTAGTACAGTTTTACTTTGACTTATGCATTCATTTGATCTCAACAGGTTGTAGTGACCCAAAAGTATCATTGATTGTCTAAGTTCTACCAGATCATTCCAATGGTCAGATCTTCCCTTTCTTTCGGTTTTGCCTATTCCTTCCAGTATTACATTGGAGCTGATACCGCAAAAGGGTGTTCCATTCCCCCTCTTTGCTAGTTCATCTGCTATTTCATTTCCTTATATCCCAGTGTGTCCTGGAATCCACAGTAACGTGACTACATTGTTCTTGCCTAGTTTGCCTAGGCATTCCCACGCCATTTTGGAACTGATAACACAAGAGCTCAGTGCTTTAATGGCTGATTGACTATCCGACATTATGATAATCCTTTGCCTTCTACATCCTTTATCAATATTGAACTGGGTACACTTTCTTATGGCGTGAATTTACGCCTGAAAGATAGTCGGGGTTTTTCCCAAGCTTTCAGAGTATTTGGTTCCTGGCCCGTACACCCTTATCCCAGTTCCTTCTATTGCTCTTCAGCCGTCTGTGTACCATTGAATGGTATTTTTTCCAAGTCTGGTAATGGTATTTGGATCCCATTCCTTCTTGTTGCTTAATTCCGTAACGAATTTCTTTGAAAAGTTATACTTTTTCATCATTCTATCTTGTGGCATGTCCCAGGTTTTCTGATTTCTAAGAAGTAAGGAGGTGGTTTTTTTTAATGATTCCCTCTCTACTTAGTTTGAATCTTGTTCTTTCTGCAATACTTTCCACCACCATATGGCTGCCGTTGGACAAGTTCTCATTGCTCCTGTAATGCACATTCAGGCAAGTCTTCGAATTTTGGAGAGGTTTGAGGTTTTCTCTCGGTGTCAATAGGCTAGTTCTACTACTCCACTTAATGGCTCTATAAGTGATAATTGGTCTCACTAAGGCAGTGTACATCCAGCTCAGGATTTTTGGGTTACAACCCCAATTTCTCCCTGCCAGATTCCTGCACACCATCAAAGCCATTTTTGTTTTGTGTATATAATATCCATTTCGTGTTTGTTCCACAGGAGTTTACTGTCTAGAGTCAAACCTAGATACTTGACGTGACTTCAAGTATCTCCATTCAACCTCGCTCCCATCAAGTTTAATGGTTTTGAGGTTGAGCTTTCTTTTCTTAGTGATGGTTTTGGTGGGGTTGATGTTAAGTCCCACTTGCCTACACCAGCTATTTGTGTAGTTCAGACCCTTTTGTACAATGTCACAAAGGGTACTTCCGAACTTTTTCCTGGCTGTTATGACAATATCGTCGGCATATCCTTGGCAGGATATTCCGAGGTCAGTCAAACCACACAGGAGTTCGTCAACCGTCAGGCTCCACATTAATGGGGATGCTACTCCTCCCTGTGGAAATCCTCTGGTTGTACAGATGGAGGACAAGGTCTTTGCTCGTCCTCGTCTCTGCTACTCTAGTGGTGAGCAGTTTCGACATCCATTTGGATGTTGTGCTATCTACACCTCTTCTACTTAATGTCCTTTTGACTGCCTCATAAGGAGTATTGTCAAAATCTCCTTCTATGTCCAAAAAGGCGCATACTATGGCTTCTTGGTTGTCTAGAGCACCTTTGATATCCTCCGTCAGTTGTACCAGTGCAGTATCCGTAGATTTGCCTGCCCGGTAAGTATGCTGATGCGGGTGGAGAGGTAGTCTCTCTAGGATTTCCGCTCTAATATAATTGTCAACAGCTTTTTCCATCGTTTTGAGCACAAACGATGTCATGCCAATTGGTCTGAAAGATTTGGGGTTTGTTGTGTCCTTTTTTCCAGCTTTTGGAATGAAGGTTACTATTGCCCTTCTCCATGCTTATGGTATATAACACAGTTCTAAGCTGCTTCGACTGATCCTAACAAAATGTGGTAGAATTTCGTCTTGTCCTTGCTGGAGCAATGCTGGGAAAATTCCATCGGCTCCCGGTACCTTGAAAGGTGAAAAGGTGTTCATAGCCCATTTGAACCTTTCGTTACTACAAATGTGCTTAGCCATTGTAGTACTTTCTCTCGAAGGTCTGTTATGACCTTCGAGAGGATTATCTTCCCTATTTGGGCTACTCCCAGGAAAATGAGTTTCTAGTAAGAGTCTCACTCTTTCCTCCTCATTTTCGGTATTGTTACCGTCTGGCTTCCTCCAAAGCCATATCTGTGTTGACCCTACTTTTTGCCATGACTTTATAGAGTCTTGCCGCAGCAGGTGTTGTATTTATATCTTCACAGAATTTTCTGAAGCTATTTCTTTTAGCTTTTCTAATTTCCTTGTAGTAGGTGTTCTTACCTCGGTGTATCTCTGCCAGTCTCCGGTGAGTTTTGCTCTATTAAAAAGGTTTGAGCTCTTAATTCTGTCAGATGTTTATTTCACCAGGGTGCATCTCTGCTGCTTCGTTGTTCTTAAATAGGGCAGCTCGATCCAAATGCATCGATTATTGCCCTGTTCAGGTCCTCAAGCTCATTTTCCAGATCGAGATGGTGCTTAGCCCTCCTTTTTCTCTGGATATGTGCTAGGTTTTCTTTCAGACGTTGATAATAGCTCCAAACAATAATATGTCCTTCAATACTTATTAGATTATGGCATCTACATAGATGCAAAAAAGATATCTGGTAGAAACATATCGGGAAAATATGTGTGCATCTATACAGATGAAAGCATGCACTTCTAGCCCTAAAGAGATCACGTATCATATCAAGATCAGTACTCGAATGTCACCATGCCTTGATTGAGGCGATACACAACAATGTAGTCACACTATCGTGGACCAAAGGCCATGGTGAGAAAAATGAGACGGTAGAGCATATGCCTTTTTTTTGCTGGGCTCCATTTTCCATTCCTAAATCCGTGTTTGGCGAGTTTTGGTTAACACCAACAATGCTGAGAGAAGTTCCTTCGTTATTCATTATGTTGAAACCTTAAGCTGTTTGACATAGTGAAAGGGACTTCCAGGAAGATGCACAAAGGGACTAATGAGACCTAGTTACTGTGGGGTGGTTGCCCTGCCTTCCCAACTTATCAGATCAGAGACTCATTTATGGTGAAGTAAAGGACGTTTTTGACCCAGGAAAATCCTTTATTCTCTTTTTGCTTGCAACTTGATAAAACGAATTCACTTGCTACTGAAAAGATCATGAGTGGGGTTTTTGAGCGTTTAATGATTTTTATTCAAAAAATCGACAAACAACACATTTTTTGGTAGTCTCTGCTGTTGGTATCCTTGTTTTGGAATAAAATAATCGTAACACATATTAATTTATAGAAACTGCTTTTTTATATTATCAACGCAAGCAATAAAAGACGATATGTAAATTTTATTTTAAAGCAGTAAATTATTCTTGGTTTGGGGTGTAATTGAAAAATTCCAGATTTTTATTAAAGTGGTAATTTAAGGGAAAACGGGATTTTACAGTAGAGGGTGGATGCTTCTGGAATTCCATCGAAAATACCTACGCGTGACTTTCTCCGTTCACTTTTTGTGAAATCTATCGAAATAATAAAAAATTCCAAACTAACTGGTGTAGAAAAGGTAAGTGAAAATTATTAATTAAACTTGTTTTGCCCAATTCAATGACCTACATCCTTCAAAAATACAAACTGGATCAATTAAATCGAGATAGATTTTTGCATTATATAAAAATAAAATACACACATTTCCCCAGTGGTTATAAAACAATAGCTCACTCCTGTTGACCTGTCCAAACAAAATAGAACATTGTATTGGATAATTTACGTTTTACTACACAAATGTGATAAACTTTTTTTATACTGACATTTAATTTCCTAAAAATCGTTTGTTTCAACAAATTAAACATGATATTGGAAAAACGTGTCATATACAGTGTGAGTAAGTACGGAATGCCTTAAGTTTTGTAGAACTTTTAGTAGTATTTACATTGATGTATGAATATCCACGTCCAGTAACCAGAAAAACTTAATATATAGTCTGGAATAATAGGCTGATTGATTGATTAGTTCGGCACCACCAGTCTTCTCGGTACTTTACCCTTTTGTGCTCTTGCTTGTACCGTTTCAACCAGAAGCCTTTATCAGGCTCAACAGTCTTTTCACTAGGTCCTTCTTGGAGAAATCCTCCTTTGGATACTTTAGTCCTAGGAGTCTATATCTCCAATGAGACGAACGAAGATACTGTGCGATGCTGTGTGAAACCTTTTTGCCCTTTTCATTGCCTAGAATACTCTTGTGCAAGTGTTGCTCCATAGTGGTTTGCCTGAGGTAAGAGTGAATAATAATAATAAAAGGCCACAAAATAATTGGATTCTTTTTTATTGAAGGAAAACAGAAGATCTGACTTAAGATCGTCAATATTTCAAAACCCTCACAGATCCAAATTTAAAAAACTCGAGACGATTCGAAGATCCATACTTAAAACTCACTCTGTATATTAAAATAATTTGAATTACTACGTAAAAATCAATCACACATGGTGATCAATGAAATAATAAACATTTCCCACGATATTTTCCTAGACACGTGCAAACATTTGTGGGAAAATGTATTTTTTTTTTGTTAACCTTACTCATGATATTGTTAAATTAAACTCTTATTGGCGGTATGGTTATCGACAACACCTGTGAAAATTGAATCAGTTTCAGTTAAAGGAAAAGGAATGTTTACATCTCAACTCTTTTTTACATAAAATAGCCGCACAAGTACACAACTGAACGTTCAGACATCTGAGAAGCTCCACACCATCGTTATTTGTCAGTGGTGTAGTTAATTCTTGCATAAAACCAAAAGAAATTGAAAAAAAAACAGATTTAACGCTTGTTGTTCATTTTGTACAAGGTTTTCTAGGGAATTTCGAGATATATAATTATTAGTGGAAAATGAACTTTCAAACTTTAAAGACCCAAAGAGAGGGGATTAAACACCTTTTTGGGAGCAGGAAAACCCTTTTGCGCAATAAGCTCCAATAAAATATTGGAAGAAATAGGCAATGACGAAAAGAGGAGAAGATCTGGTAAGGCTTAGGCAATGAAAGATACTCCTGGGAAAGAACCAGGTAGGAACAAATGAATAAGCCACTTTGATAGGACATTGCCGCCTGGATGGGCGGATTCACACAAGTGGAGCAAAAAGAATGTAGATTATGTGGAATGAAAGCAGAAACCTCCGAAGCTTCTGGAATGGAAGTAGATAACAGTTCAAGTGCCTGGGCTGTTGAGCACAACCCAAACTAAGGAGACTTCTGGATAGAAGCTGAAGCTTGTGGATATCCTAAAATTCCTTCGAGGAGGTGTGAAGGAATTACTAGTATCTGAGAGAAGACTGGACATGGATCTCAGAACTCGAATGATCAGATGCTACGTCTTATCTGTCCTACTCTATGGATGTGAAAGCTGGACACTAAATTCACAGATTGAAAAGAGAATGGAAGTCTTCGAAATGTATGTGTATAGACGGATGCTGCGAATTTCATGGGTACAAAGGATCACCAACGATGAAGTACTTCAACGCATGCACAAACAAAAAGAACTACTGAACACCATCAAGGAAAGAAAAATGCAATATCTGGGTCATACGATGAGAGGTGATAAATACGAAATATTACGCCTCATAATAGAGGGCAAAGTTCAGGGGAAAAGATCAGTAGGAATACACCAGAACTCATGGCTAAAATATTTAAGGAAATGGTCCGCAGGAATCCTTCATGCTGCAGTTTCCAGAGCTACAATTGCTATTTGGATCGGCAACCTTCAGCAGGAGAGGGCGTGATAAGAAGAAGAAGAAGAGGCTTTCCTCAGGAACTTAGTAGAAGAAAGGAGGCACAATAAATATTGTAACGTTTATTCTAATTTATATTTACAATTAATTTATATTTACAGATTTATATGTAATTCAGTCCTTATTTAATAATTTATCTAATACACCAAACACACTAATTATAATTTATATGAGAGTCACTTAATAAACACTTTATCGAGAGGCGATTACTTTCCTTCGGTATCAACACTGACTGATTGACTAATTGCCTGCGGCGATGCTTGTGGCCTATTTATACTCACGCGCCGTAATTCTAGAAATCTTTCGGCGTTCTGGCGGGTTCACTGGATATTCTCGATGTTTCGTATTCTGGATGCTTCTCGAAAATTGGGCGGAGGAGCCATAGTCGTCTCATACGGGGATTTCACTGGGGGTACTAAGTGAGCGTATTGATGCAGCAGCTCGCGTAACAATATTTTAGGTCTCAGTGAAGTCTTTTGTTCAATTCTCATTAAAAACAAACTAATTTATGAACTGTTTGTATTTTAGTGGTTTTCTCAGATAGACGAAATCTATAGGCTATTTTGGGTTCTGGACATATAAATAACAAATTACTTGGCACTAAAATAGTTGTAAACCCTTTGTTATTTGTAAAGTCCGGCGTCTATGTTTAAACGTTGTCCTTCAACCGACCGATTCTCAGTTGAAGATTCAACATTTTAAAAGATTTTACCAAATATAGAAAACTACAACCACAAGCGGTAATAGTGCTCCTAACAATGATCATTGTTACAATTTCACAAGTGACAGGATGAAAAAGCAGCGCGCAAGCTCTTGCTAGCGACTTCTATTCAATTATAAATCTCGCTTTAAAATTGGACTAGTTCTCCTATATGGACATGGAAGTAGAACTCTGTGAAACTCGACGTTTTTATCTGTATTGCGTTAACAAAGAACACGTGAAAATCATCGGAAAAATTCACTTTCATTCCTTTTGTATTGAATGCTAACATGAAATTCACACTAAAGTCTATATTTTTTATAGTCGTGACCAAGTAATATTGAAATATTATCGTGAACATAATTTTTTCTATTTCTCGGGCAGGTAGCTTCTCCCCGTATCAGGACGAGTTTGGGGTCTTTTCTATTGTCAAGAGATTGAAAATTACAGTAGTCAGTGACGTGTGCTGAGAATGAAATAAATGTTTTGAATAAATCTGAATCGTATAATAAAAAGAACCCATTTTAAATCGGAACGAGTCATTCTTAAACTCATATTAATGTTACGAAGTCACCAACTCGAAGCCTGACCTGTCACTCAACTATAAATTTTGCCGAATGCGGTTTCTAGAACATTCTAGGAAGGTCGTTTTGTTTACGCATATGCGGAGCGTGGAAAATTCAAAAATTTTCGAGAATTGGTAAAGACTATGTATACGCGAGTTTTTGAGTTAACACTTAGTAAAAAGATAGTTAGACTCCGTTTCACGTAAGAAGAAGCCACTTGAAGTTGCAGTCGTATGCGCGAACTTGTTGTCAAAACCAACGCCATATTGTATAATTGACATTCTACTTCAAATCAGTAGCGTAACGTTTTCACGTTTTGTAGGTTAACACAAAATTAGAATAATGTGGATAATATTTCCTTTATCGCCAACAAGTTTTTTAGGAGGCTGGTTTTAGATCAAATAAAACACACAGCACAATGTCGATAATAAAATGGCTGTCGGCATGAAAATCGTTTGTAACGCCAATGGCATGAAACGGTCGTTACGAGGCGACATAGATAAACAAGACCAATTTTGGTTTCTGCACAAGTCAGTTGGCAAACTTCAAGTGGCTTCTTCTTATGTGAAACGGAGTCTAACAATACAGTACAGAGTTAGTTCACAGAAAGTCAGTGAATGAAATAGTGAAGATAAGTAGTGTAATATTCAAGTGGTAAAAATAAATTAGAACTATTATACAGAGTGTAAATAAATTAGTAGACATTAAGTAAAGTGTGTATATCAATTCAGTTTAATGCAGAGTGTGTTTCTATAAATAAATCAATAGTAATTATAAAGTACGCTTATGAAATTTGGAAATTTGATTGATTTATTGCTCCGCCATATTTAGGAATAAATTATAGTACATTGTCCTTTTCTTATGGTAAATTGCAATTTGAACTATTTAAAAGAAAACAATTTAAATCCTATTACCTACCTGCGTAACCTAATTCAACCAGTTAGTTGTATTACACTGAAACCCTATATCTATTTTACAAAAACGATTATTCGAGGAAGGATACGGACACGCCTCCCTTTTTGTTAATTTCCTCCAAATTACATATATATATATACGAGCAACTCTTCAACGACGACCATCTGGTATATATTTGACCCTATACAAGTTTGAAAACCGACACCAATATTGCAGTTACATACTTCCGGACAAAATTAAGGATTATTTTTTGGCGTTTCTAAAACCCAATAGACTCTTAGAATTTCACTAATGTACTCGTACATGCATTTTAGCCAATCAACACACGTTATTATACTGGGACTATTCACTTGTGCATATTGTCGCGGAAGACTACGCATTTGATATTGTATAATATATTTTTATCATATTGATAGCACGATTTCAGGTAAGCGTCCCTGAAACCGCAATAAACCAGAGGGCGAACCAAAAGCGAATAAATATGGACAATAAGTAGGATATTTAAACGTGGGAACCTAAAACCTAAACATAAAAATTATATTTTTACCACTTGAATATTACACTATTCATCTTCACTATTTAATTCACTGTCCGATTACTAAGAACTTCTGTAAACTGTCTGTGAACTAAGTCTTTGTCTTCGTGTCACTAATTGTCAACGCACTCAAAAACCCGCGTATATATAGTCTTTATCAGTTATGGAAAGTTCTTGTATTTTCCGCGCTCGTCCTATGCGTAAACAAAGCGTCTTTTCGAGAACATTCTCGAAACTCGAAAAGGGCGCATTCGCCAAAATTTATAGTCGAGAGACAGGGCCGGCTTTGAGTTGGTGTCCTCGCAACAATATGTAAAAGCAAAGAATTGAATGGATGGAAAAAATAACGACACAGTTGACGTGATTATTGAGTAGTAATTCTGACAGTTCATTCAATATTACTTTTAAGTTTTTCGAAAATCTGTCAAATTATTTTCACTTTTTGCCGCTCTCTTGTGATGTAAAAAAATCACCTGCAGTTGGTCAATGGAACACAAAATATGTATGATTCATCCAAATTAATTGGGCCCCTTCCGAAATAATACACCTATAAGCGGCGGGCATAATTTCGACACCTAAAACCTTTTTTTTACCTGTTTAATCGAAAGGGTCTGATAAATCCACTATGATTATTCGATACTAGAAGTATTCCTACCTGAACTACATACATGGAAAACAGTAAGGGAAACAGGCCAGGTTTCTGAAAGGCCTCGGACTGGAAGACCAAGGTTTACTACCAGAAGGCAAGACCGCTTCATTACTATCATGGCATGAAGACCAGCCTCGGCGATAGCTGCTGATTTACGAAGAGCTAGTTGGGCTCGAATCACATTAATGGTCTACCTACATAGTGTGGACTTGAGGGTAAGAAGACCATGGCCCTCTATACCACTTAACGTTGAACACTGCCGAAATAGCTTAGCTGCGTGTCGTGCCAATGTACGATGAAATGCTGAATGAAAAAATATAATGTTCAATGACGGGTCAAAAATATGCCTTCGTAGCGATTCACGACGAGTGAGAGTTTGGAGAAAATCTAGAGAACGAGTTCAGGAAATTCATCCTTTATAGGTGGCGATATCATGATTTAGGCTGGGATTTTTTTGGGAGGTCTCACAGACCACCCACTATGAATGGTCCAATCTATCACAATGACTACAGGGATAATTTAGAACCCAATTTCATGTTTTTGTATGACAATGCGCAAACCCTTTAGAGCCAGAATTGTGCTTGTTCAAATCGAAGCAAATGAAATTCTTCATTTAAGATTACCAGCCAGATTACCAGATCTCAATCCCATCGAACACGTTTGGGATTGTATCAAAAGAGCTGTTCGTTCCTACTATCCCCCACCCTTGATGAATTACGAGGCATTTTGACTGATGTTTGGGATCACTTAACACAACAAGTCATTGATACTGTCATCACGGTCACCATGTGGAATATTAACATTTTTCACATTGGACTTAATAATTTTTGTTTCGTCTTTTATAAAATGTTGAACACTGTATTCCTTCTTCAATCATCTTCCTTGCTCTTCTCGATAAATTAACCAATAAAAGTAACATAAACTTTAGCTATTAGTGTCGAAAGTTCCTTTAGGATTATAGCAATAAAATCATCAAAACATTTTTAAATGCATTTTCGGGAATCGACCCCAAATTCTTTCATGTATTTTGTCGACTTAATAATGGTAATTTGAATTTTGGAAAGAGAAAAAGTCAATCGAAGCTATATCAGGAGAATGTGGTGGCTGCACAAACATAGCCTTGTGAGTGCGTTATCGTGCTGCAAAGTCCATGAGTTTTCTTTATAAAAACTAATTGACCTTTTGCTTTGTATAGTGACCTTAAAAAACCATTTCTTTTATTGTCTCGTTGTCAAGTTCTGTTTAAGATGTTGATGACCAGTCAGAACGAGGCAGATCTTCTACCACATCTCTATAACTAAGTAATGAAGTCGCATTTTTATCTGGTGTTTTTTATGCCTTTTATATTTTTCTAATTTGAGTACTTACGTAAAAGAAGAAAACAATCGATGATGGCTATAGTTAACGGTTTTTTATCATCCCCGATTTCGTGTATAACGTATGAAAGCATCAGCATCGTTTTTTTACGCAATATTTACTTCAAAAATCCATTTCCGGCCGTATTTGTATCCAAAAAAAAATCATAAATCACCAATCGAAAAATATTTAAAATATAATCCCACACGGATGTATCAGAATTTTTTTTTTAGAAAAATAAAAATTGCGAACATACCATCATCGACGTATAGTGGAATGATGCGAGCAATCTCATGCCTTTTAAATATTTTTGGATACAACTAATACATCATAAACCGTCAGGATGGAGGAGGATTCGGGGTGATTGCCATCAGGAAAATTGATATTTATGGGCGATATTTTGATCTTGCGGGTTCAAAATGTCGTCGTCGGGGTTTATTAAATAATCGAAATGTTGAAAATAAATCGTTGTTTTTACAATGATCAATTGTATATATAAAATTACGGATTGCGACGAATATAGGATCTGAATAGTTTCAGTCAAAAAAAGTTTTGGATTTTAGGAGGTACAGTATAAATGAGATTTAATGTCGTCCATTACCATTATAAACAAATTAGGACTTAATACATTTCTCCGTTGCAACACCAAGTGAATTTAAGGCCACTTGACATGGAGCATAAGATTATACTTACTGATAAAAATTTTCGAAAGAATCAAAAACCATCATTTTATTCTAGAACGTTGTCGAATATCATTTCTTCACATATAAAATTAATCATCTTTTCTGTAGTTTTAAAACCATAGAAATATAAAACCATAGACTCTGATAAGTATAATCTCAATTTTGTTGTGAATGAGAGAGTGGATGAATTTTAGATAAGAAATGAATTTAATATAAAAAAAACCTACACAAACACAAAAAGCAAAAGAAACTTATTTCTCAGTAAAAATTTTCTTTTCTAAACTCGCCAGGATATCAGGATCGTGCAACGTCTTAATCAACTAAGAAAATTTGACCCACATTTCTGTTTTCTACTTGTTTTGTTTTCGTTCTTCTTTCGAGACGTATGTTTACCGATGTTAAAACTTTGTGACGAATCGCTCAAAAGAGTCTACTATTAAATATTTCTCTTCTTCTACCACTTCACAGGACTTTTGACGAAGCATAGCAGCTAGCATCAAACGTTACAAGTATTTTTCAACTAGTATGTCGTATCGGAATTTCTTTGAACGTTTTATTACATGGCTGTATTTTATATAGAATTCGGCTTTTTTTCTTCTTCTTTTTGTTTTGCGAAATAAGAGTAATGTAATGCTTATAATCGGAGACAGTGTTTTCGACAAAAAAAAAAGGATCGTATATAAAGGAAGTGGCCCATTATCAGAGTTCGATTCAACATGTTATTTTTTACTATAACTTTTTTTATACAGGGTGGCCGGACGAAACTGAAACAGAGCCATTATCAGGAAGTGAGTTTAATTTTCATAAATACAATTTAACAAAACTTCGCTTCGATTACAAAAAAAATGCAAAGCAAGAACGACTCAACGACTTATGTGTCATTTTGACGAAAATGAAAAAAATTCCAATTTTAAAAACTCTCATAAAAAACTAGACAAGTAAATAATTTAAATTTTAAAATGTAATTCATTAAAAGTGTTAGGCCGAATTTTAAGATTTAAAGACTGTTGTGAAGAAAATTTAAAGGGCTTTAAAATGATACCTTACTCGACCCCTAATGACATTTAAATATTTTAAGGTGATGCTTACCCCCGCTAGGGGGTGAAAGTAGCGAAGTCAAAAATACCGGAGAAAAGTGTCCCCCTTTGATAAAAAATCGATGGGTCTCTTCGTTTTTTTAAAACGTTGACGCAGTTCCTCATAATGGTTCTGTTTCGTTTTCGCCTGGCCACCCTGTATATTTTTGATTACAATAAAGCTTTTTCTCGCTCTGTCTATAAATCATTTTCATTAATAATTAAAGAATCCTTTTATCCTGACTCGTGTGAAAAAATTCCAATTAATAATCGACCATTTCGAAATTAATTTTTTTCTGTTTTGCAGCTGCTAGATTTTACCGAACAATATTCATTGATTCCGGACAAGATGAGCATCTTTCATTTGTCAGTTTTCAGATCACGAAACCATTTTATTATTTATAATACGATGTCCGCCCAAAATACTTCTTTTTTTTGTCAAAAGTTTCACAGGCATTAGAAACAGTTGCAAAATTTTTATAGTTAAAATGTAACATTAAATGATTATAAAAGTAAGAAGCAAAGGAGAACTTGAGACATTTTTTAGTTGAAAACCGCTTTTATAGTGTGGGTTTTCTTGTTGTAAGGTTTTATTTATCTTAATCAACTAAGAAAATTTGACCTACATTTACGGTAGTTTTCCGAGATAAAGATGCTGGCAAAAGATGATATTCAGCAAAAGTTTATGAAAGCTTTGTACGATGCCGGAGATTGTTAATTTTGTGTTTTGCTCACAGAGAATGGTAAATTTCATAAGTGGAATTTAAATCTACACTGAATTATGAAAATTGTATATATATATATAATCAAAAACCCTTTTTATACCCGAAGGTGTAAGGGTAGGTATCTATATCTAAATTTTTTGTTCGTAGATGAAATTGGTCGATTCCTTTTTATTTTTTGCCATCTTTTTGAAGCTTGCTTCTTATTGCACGACATAGGACTTTTGGAAAGGCTTGAAATAGGGTCAAAAATTTGTAAAAATGGTCAATAATTGTCAAAAAATGTCAAAAATGGACAATATTTGTAAAAATTTTGAAAAAATGGTCAATAATTGTCAAAATTTTCGAAAAATGGTTAAAATTTTTGAAAAATTATCAAAAACTGTCAAAAATATTCTAACAAATGATTAAAAATAGTCCATAATTGTTAAAATTTTAAAAAATGATAAAAAATTATTAAAGATTTCGAAAAATGTACAATAATTATCAAAATTTTTGAAAGTCATCAAAAATAGTCAATAATTGTCAGAAACTGTCAAAAATGGTCAATAATTGTTAAAATTTTGAAAATAATGATCAATAATTATAAAAGACTGTCAAAAATGGTCAATAATTGTTGAAAATTGTCAAAATTTCTGAAAAATGGTAAAATTTTTTGAAAAATTGTCAAAAATGGTCAGTAATTGTTAAAGTTTTGAAAAATGGTCAAAAATTGTCAAAATTTTGAAAAAATGGTCAATAATAATAAAAAACTGTCAAAAATGGTCAATAATTGTTAAAAATTCTGAATATTATTGAAAAATGGTCAAAATGTAATTCCCAACATCGCATTCTATTGCGCGTATTTTTATTGATGGTTTTCCCAACCTCGCATTCTATTGCGACGACCGCTCACCTTTTTTTTTGCTTCTTCCCATTTTAAATGTCTTCTTTCCGATATTTCTCCAACTTCTTGGTTCCAAGTTTTCTTAGGTCTTCCTCTCTTCCTTTTCGTATTAACTCGGGTTTCCCACACATCCTTGACTGGTCTGTTGTTCATTCTTGTTAGTTGTCCGAACCACTTAAGCTTTTGGTTATCTAATACTTCGAGTATTGGTTCTACTTCCAGTTCCTTTCTCCGATCTCTTCGTGTTGTACAGGCTCCTTATTCGTGTGGCTAGACTTTTTTACTTACAAAATGTTGTTCTTTTCGGACCAGTATAATCCAATTAATTCCATCGTCGGTTATGATCATCAGCTTCCATTAAAAATCTACTGAAATCTTTTTGGCCGATTTATCTTTCAGAAAAATCAATCAAATTTGTAAATTTACTTCATAAATATCCACAAATAGCTCAATTTTAATATCTTCAAAGATAAAATCGATCAAAAACAGTTGATGAGAATAACATAAAAAAAAATGTAAATTCCATTCGATCCTCGACAAACCCGAAGTAGATTTTCAATTTTATTCGATGCCATCTGATTGATTAAAAAACTTTCAACGTACTCTATATCGGTCGAATCCTATAGGCAACATGTGTCTGCAGTGACAATAATAAGTTTACAAATGAAAGTTTCATCTGTAACGTATAATTTCATCACTTTATCGATAGTAATAACAATGAAAATATTGAAAACGACACAGAAAAAAAATTTATCAATATCGCACCTAAAATCGTCAGCGGCGTTGCTTTGGTGTAATTTCCGGGTACATAATTGATTATTTTATTCCAAAATAAAGATAGCAACAGCAGTGTTGTTTCTCGATCATTATGGAATTGAGACTACTGAGGTAGATGAATAGATAAACGAAAAATATATTAATATAAACGTAACGTACGCCACTTGTTCTATAATATCTAGAAGGTCATGAATAATGAAACTAAACGTCAGTGGAAACACGGAAGATCATCGAAACACCCTTATTACACGATGTAGCAAAGAGATGAATGCTCGAAGCGTCGTCATACGCAGCATTGTAATTTCTGCTGGGGCGTTTCAGATAACTTTGATATAATTCGATAACCTCCGGACAAAATGAACATTTTATATCTTTAATGTATACTTAGGATAACAGCGGTCTACAAGATGTATGTGATACGACACGCCAACGCGTTTAAATACATGACAGTAGAGAGGTAAGGGAAGTGCATAATAGGGAACAAACAAGTGAATTTAAGGAATGAAGGTGAAGGGTAGGAAAATAATATCGTAGCGTTTCGATCTGTTCAAGATAGATAAAAAGGTTGTTCTGAGTTAATATGTCACAATGGGAAACCTCTATAGGGTCACAAGACAAAGCACTACTATTACTTGGCACATATAAGTAGTAACAAAAGACTTGAATGGAACTATGAACACCTTTCTGCCTTCTAATGCACCAGGAGCCAATGGTATTTCCCTAGCATTGCTCCAGCAAAATTTTTCCACATTTGGCTAGAATTAGTAGAAGCAACTTAGAACTGAGCTACATATTAGAACCATGAAGAAGGGCAATAGTAAGCTTTATTTGAAAAGATGGAAAAAGTGACACAACGAACCCAAAATATTTTTGACCAATTAGCCGAACATCATTTGTGCTTAAAACGATGGTGGAGAATGGTCCTCTTAGAGATACTACCTCTCCACCAATATCAGTATGCTTATCGGGCACTGGTACAGCTGACGGAGTATATCTGAGGTGCTTTAGACTACCGAAAAACTGTAGAATGAGGACACAATATCCAAATCGATGTCGAAACTCTTCACCACTAGAATAGCAGACACGAGGACGAGTCCAAACATCGTCTCCATCCACAGTCTTCGTTAATGTAGAGTCGGACGGAAAACGAACTCCTGTGTGGTTTGACTGACTTTAGAAAATCCTGCCAAGTTTATTCCGTTGACATTTTCATAACAGTCAGAGGAAAATTTGAAAACAATCTTTAAGAAATCGTACAAAAGGGGAAAACTATGTGAATAGCTGGTGGAGACAGCAGCACCACCATGATCACCTTAATAGTCTTCACTTAGAAAAGGAAACTCAATCTTAAAACCGTTAAACTTGATGGAAGTGAGATTATATGGATACAAGAAGTCAAGTATTTAGGTTCGACCTAAATAGTAAAATCCTGTGGAACAAACACAGCAAGGAGATAACACAGCAAGGAAAAATGGCACTAAAAGTGTCCAGGAACCTCCATAATTAAATGGCTAGCCTGTATACGCATTAAAGGAGCAATGAAAACATGCCCAACGGCGGTTATTGTGGTCCATGGAAGTGGTTTTCAGCTCTACCTCACTACATTTGAAGGTGGAGAAAGAACAAGTGACAGACTAAGTAGAGAGGGAATGATTAGAAAAAAACCACCTCCTCGCTTTTTAGAAATCAGAAATACTGGGACATGCCACAGGTTTTGTGATCATGAAAAAGTATCACTTTTCAAAAAAATTCGATACGAAATTTAATGACCAGAAGGAATGGGATCCCAACACCGTTACCAGACTTGGAAGGACACTTACCTGAACTGAGATTTTCCTCAGGGATTGGGTTGAGAGAAGGGAGCACAATAGATCTTTTAGGTAGGTACCAACATACGAAATACTTACAAGTGAAATAGAAATTTCATCCATTTGTAAAAGTAGGAAAAATAAATTTCAAGGATGGAGTAAGGACTGAGGTTAGAAAAATAATATCGTGGCCCCCTGTAGGAAGTTTTTAGTGAATTAGGGCGAACAAAGATATTTATTCCATTCTCAACAATACCAAGTAAAATCATATAAACTCCTTCGAATAAAGATCAAAAACGAGTCTTGTAATACTGAACCCCTTTCTAAAATCCATTGTATTGATACGTCTATGAATTGATTACGTTCACATAAACGCAATGGGGCACAAACAAAACCAACTAATATTATTAATGATACAGTAGTTGCAAATGAGGGTTCTTATCTTTAATAGATCTTCGTCGTGTTATACATACAGATCAGAAAGTAAATATGTGTGCAGTTATTTTAATAAAAGCCTTCGAGTATTGTCAGATTGTATCTAAAAAGGTAATAAAGTATATTTTTGTTTATTGAGTACATGATTATTTTTATGCTCGACTTAACCATTATCGCTCGCTGTATGACACTGTATAAATTTCATGAATAGGGACTTTAAAGTGCCATTCTGATATAATGATAAAGTAAAATGTACTCATCCGTTAATGTCATCTGACAATATTAGTAGTAGCACTAAGAGCCAATTTGCCAATAAATAAATATGGATCGTTCCATGTCAAAACGACCAATAGACGTCAAAAAATAATAGATTAATACTATTATAACGCTTTAAAACTTCAAAACTATCATTTTTTTACGTCTATAGATCACGCTTTATTAAAATATGACAATTGTTTACAGGTAACTGTAATTACTTGACCAATATTTGGATTCGACCCCTTTTGATTTGGATGAACGACCGCGAACTAGTTCTTTCTCTAAGTACTTGTGGTTAATTGTTGTTCAGAACGTAAACAATCATAGCTCCAGTTCCAGTGCGGTCCGCATTTTGCAAAAGACTGTACTCAGTAACTTTTGACAGCACCCTTTCAATTTAAATTTATTTGTACCTTCAATGACAGAGGTCGATTACATCCAACTATTGGTCGATCACGTCCATAAAATTAGACTCAACAACCCAGCCTAATCAGGTCTGAAATACCTAAGAAGCTACGTGCTTTTTATGTACTAATTAGTTGCCCTAATCATGAATTTGTTGCTCATATAGCAACCGAGGAAATGATGACAATGCTAATTTTTTTATAAAAGATAGACTTGTCATATAATATTACACGGTAAAACCATACAAAAACACACCAAAAATTAGTTGCTAATTAGTTTCTCCATGGACAAGGATCAGAGCAATCAAATTATAGCATAAAAGTAACTTTTAAATTACTCATTTTCCTCAATAGACACAAAAGCGTCTCAAATGACTTTCAAAAATTAGTTGCTAATTAGTTGCTCCCTAGATAATGATCATAACATTCAAAAGCGTCTCAAATGACTTTGAAAAATTAGTTGCTCCATAGACAATGATCATAACATTCAAAAGCGTCTCAAACGACTTTGAAAAATTAGTTGCTAATTATTTGCTTCTCCAACAAGTAAGATATGAACGAAAGAAGCTCTAAAAAAGTGATAGTTTCAAGAAAATTGGTAACCCTGTATCACTAATTTCTCTGTATATGGTCACAAGCGTCTCGAATGGATCCAAAAAATTTGTTGCTTTCCAAACAAGTAAGCTAAGCGCGTAAAAAGCTCTAACACTTCGTTTATCTTGGAAAATATGTATTTTTCAATTGCTGGTTACACATGATGACAAGCGTCTCAAAAGACTTCGACGAATTAGATACTAATTAGTTGATCCATGGACAATGATCAGAACAATCTAATTATAGCAGAAAACTGACCTTTTCATATCTTATTTTCCTGAATAGACTTAAAAGCGTCTAGAATTACTTGGAAAATCAGATGCTAATTAGTTGATCCATGGACAACGATCAGAACAATCAAATTATAGCAGAAAAGTGATTTTTTAATATCTTATTTTCCTGAATAGACTCAAAAGCGCCCCAAATTACTTGGAAAAATCAGTTGCTGATTAGTTTCTAATTAGTTGCTCCATGGACAATGATCAGAGCAATCTAATTATAGCAGAAAAGTGACCTTTTAATATCTTATTTTCCTGAATAGACTTAAAAGCGTCTCAAATTACTTGGAAAATCAGATGCTAATTAGTTGATCCATGGACAATGATCAGAACAATCAAATTATAGCAGAAAAGTGATTTTTTAATATCTTATTTTCCTGAATAGACTCAAAAGCGTCCCAAATTACTTGGAAAAATCAGTTGCTGATTAGTTGCTAATTAGTTGCTCCATGGACAATGATCAGAGCAATCTAATTATAGCAGAAAAGTGACTTTTTAATATCTTATTTCCCGGAATAGACTCAAAAGTGTCTCAAATTACTTGGAAAAATCAGTTGCTAATTTTTTGCTAATTAGTTGATCCATGGACAATGATCAGAACAATCTAATTATAGCAGAAAAGTGACCTTTTCATATCTTATTTTCCTGAATAGACTTAAAAGCGTCTAGAATTACTTGGAAAATCAGATGCTAATTAGTTGATCCATGGACAACGATCAGAACAATCAAATTATAGCAGAAAAGTGATTTTTTAATATCTTATTTTCCTGAATAGACTCAAAAGCGTCCCAAATTACTTGGAAAAATCAGTTGCTGATTAGTTGCTAATTAGTTGCTCCATGGACAATGATCAGAGCAATCTAATTATAGCAGAAAAGTGACTTTTGAATATCTTATCTTTCTAAATAGACTCAAAAGGGTCTCAAATGACTTTGAAAAATTAATTGCCAATTAGTTGCTCCATGAATAATGATTTTTTTCCAAAAAATGATATACATTCTCTCTTCACTGTAATGGTTCATAAAAACCCTAAAATTTTTAACCAACTAATTTTCAAAGTCATTTGAGATGCTTTTGTGTCTATTCAGGAGAATAAGTTATCTAAAAGATACTTTTATGCTATACTTTGATTGTTATGATAATTGTCTATGGAGCAACTAATTAGCAACTAATTTTGAGTGTGTTTTATATGATTTTACCGTGTAATATTATATGACAACGCTAACTTCTAGAAAAAGTTAGCATTGCATTAATTTTCTCGGTTGCTATATGGGCAACTAATTAGCACAAAAAAAGCACTTAATTCTTAGGTATTTTAGACCTGATTGGGCTGGGTTGTTGAGGCTAATTTTATGGACGTAATCAACCAATAGTTGGATGGAATCGACCTCTATCATTGAAGGTCCAAATGAATTTAAATTAAAAGGGTGCTGCCAAAAGTGATTTTATGATGTTGGTGGATCTGACATGAAATGATCCTACAGTTAAACAACTTTTTTGTTTGAGACATGAATATATTTATGTTTTTTATCATCTACTGCGCAATATTTCAAACACATAATATGGTTGAACGACTATATAGTTCCAAACAAACAGAAAACATGAAAATATGACTTGAATGTTCGATTCAGATTTGAGATCATGCTCAATTTAAATGTACATTATTTTTATTCTAAAATCTCGTAAAACGAAGGAAATTTTTATGGATTGCTCGCACAGGTCTGGTTTTAGTTTGAAAATTTTTCAAATAATCCAAAAAAACGGAAGAAATATAGAATTTACCTTCTCAATTTCATCTTACCAAAATATATATATATATATATATATATATATATATATATATATATATATAGGGTGATATAAAGTGTTTATTTTACGAAAAAATCAATGC
Source organism: Lochmaea crataegi (assembly GCA_947563755.1). Classification (NCBI taxonomy): domain Eukaryota; kingdom Metazoa; phylum Arthropoda; class Insecta; order Coleoptera; family Chrysomelidae; genus Lochmaea; species Lochmaea crataegi. The sequence continues at coordinate 5,694,237 of OX387426.1, read as the reverse complement.
TGAGACCGGTCCTGGCGTACGATCACTGGCATAATACCGAAGTTCATTGCAAACTTCATTCGTCTTGATCAATTTGCAATTTAATGTCATGAAATGGCATCGTATATGCAGTTCATCATCTATACGGGATCTACGTAGCATCGTCACGACAAAAATTTCATATCGAAGAAAATTCTCTGAAAACTAGGAAGTTTCTTCCTATTCGGTCGTTATCGTTCAATGCCGTTACAGATTTATGCGAGTTTTTGATTTTGTTGATAAATTTATGATTTCATTGTAGCCAACTGACTTTGAATATGTAAAATGAAGACTTTATAGCAAGTACGTTTAAAAACTACACTAGTTCAATACAAATAGTTAGAAAGTAGTGCACGTTCTATTTCTGCTAGTCTAGTTTAAATACCGTGGGACTCAAAAAAGTTTTCCACGTTTTGTGTCCCACTTCTGATAAAATAAAGCGTCATGTTTCATTCCGTATTCGCTTCGTTTTTGATTTTCAATGCGAATTTATGATTTTTAAAAGACCCCTATTTATTCTGCTATAAGGAGTATTTCCGGTAAATGAAACAAAGCAATGAAACTGATAGCGATGTAACTGTACCGTCTAATTCATGACAAGGCAATAAAAAACAAAGAAAAAAAGATTTGAAGAGACCAACCTGCTTGATATTTGATACTGTCTCGCCTCTTTAACCTGGAGGGTGTCTAGTGTCTATACTAAACTGCTTTCCATTGTTTTACATACAGACGTTCCCAACTTGGAAATTCTAATTGATAAATATAAAATGTCTTAGTTTGATCTTTAATGAAACACAGGGTGCGCTATGTTTTTATTATTTTAATAGAAGCAATAACATTGTGGCAAACAAACATAAAAGTAGTACATTTTAGAGAAAATATTCAAAATGTACACCTCCAGCTAAAATAGAAGAGGAATGTGTTCAGGTGACCTTGGGGACCAGGGTGCGGAAATCCTAGTCCTATCCAAGGGTCGGGAAAACGGTTATGCAAAAACTCCCAAAATGTGGAGGAGCACCTTCATGCGTGAACCCATACGTCTTCTAATTATGAGAGGTACATCTTCCGAAATTACTGGAAGTTCATTTTCTGGATGGATCACGTTAAAAAATGTAATCATTGTAATCAACTTCCGGTGTTAATTGAATAGTTCACCATTAGAAGCCTCAGCATGCCAATTTTGACCTCACCTTCAGTTCTTTTTAATCGACGGTCTATCTGCGACATCCTGTATATTTCGACATAATATTATAAAAAAAACAGCGTTTTAGGCCTCACAGGCTTCATTTTATTCGATCTCTAGCAATCCTCCATTCCTATCTGTTTCAAGTCTTCTTCCTAGATCGTCCCGTTTTTCCTTACCTCCTTCACCACCAAGAAGAAACTTCTTCATACACACCTTTTATCATCCATCCTAACCATTGAAGTCGTTGTGCTTTGTGTACTTTTACTCTTTTTATTTAATATCCAACCTTCACTTCCGTATTACAGGGTTTTACCATATTTTCTAGGGCTCCCAAGGTTCCTTTATCCTTTTGTCTATTTCCATGTCTTCATTGCTTTTATCTGTCACTGTTACTCTCAGATATTCAAAATGACTTACTTTTTGAAACGAATAGTTCTTACCATTGCTTGTGTTCTCGTGTTCAGAACCTGTTAAAAATGCTCAAAAATTGTCAGAACCTGTCAAAAATGCTCAAAAATGGTCAATAATTGTCCAAACTTTTGAAAAATGGTCAAATCTTTTGAAAAATTGTCAAAAAAGGTCAAAAATTGTTAAATATTTTAAAAAATGGTCAATGATTGTCAAAATTTTTGAAAAATTGTCAATCATTGTTAAAGTTTGAAAAAATGGTCAAAAATTGAAGAAAGTTTGAAAAAATGGTCAATAATTGTTAAAAATAGTCAATGATTATTAAAAATTATCAAAAATGGTCAATAATTGTCAGAACCTGTCAGAAATGCTCAAAAATTGTCAAAAATGGTCAATAATTGTTAAAATTTGTAAAAATGGTCAAAATTTTTGAAAAATTCTCAAAAATTCTCAATAACTGTCAAAACTGTCTAAATTGGTCAATAATTGTCAAAAAAATGGTCTAAAATGGTCTAAACTTTTGAAAAATTGTCAAATTTGGTCAATCATTGTTAAAGTTTGAGAAAATGGTCAAAAATTGAGAAAAATTTTGAAAAAATGGTCAATAATTGTCAAAAACTGTAAAAAATAGTCAATAATCGTTAAAAATTGTCAAAAATGGTCAATAATTTTCAGAACCTGTCAAAAATGCTCAAAAATTGTCAAAAATGGTCAATAATTGTTAAATTTTGGAAAAATGGTCTAAAATGGTATAAATTTTTGAAAAATTCTCAAAAATGATCAATAATTGTCAAAAATGGTCAATAATTGTCAAAAACCGTCAATAATTGTTAAAAATTGTCAAAAATGGTCAATAATTGTCAAAACCTGTCAAAAATGCTCAAAAATTGTCAAAAATGGTCAATAATTGTTAAAATTTGGAAAAATGGTCAAAATTTTTGAAAAATTATCAAAAATGATCAATAATTGTCAAAAATGGTCAATAATTGTCAAAAATGGTCAATAATTGTTAAAGTTTGAAAAAATGGTCAAAAATTGTCAAAATTTTTTAAAAAATGGTCAATAATTGTCAAAAACCGTCAATAATTGTTAAAAATGGTGAATAATTGTCAGAACCTGTCAAAAATGATCAATAATTGTCAAAAATGGTCAATAATTGTTAAAGTTCGAAAAAATGGTCAATAATTGTCAAAAACCGTCAATAATTGTTAAAAATTGTCAAAAATGGTTAATAATTGTCAGAACCTGTCAAAAATACTCAAAAATGGTCAATAATTGTTGAAATTTGGAAAAATGGTCTTAAATTGTCAAAAGTTTTGAAAAATTGTCAAAAATGCTCAAAAATGGTCAATAATTGTTAAAATTTGGAAAAATAGTCCAAAATGGTCAAAATTTTTGAAAAATTGTCAAAAATGATCAATAATTGTCAAAAATGGTCAATAATTATTGAAGTATGAAAAAATGGTCAATAATTGTCGAATACCGTCAAAAATAGTCAATAATTGTTAAAAATTGTCGGCGGTCCGACGACCGCTCACCTTTTTTTCATGTGTTAGACAGATCATGGCAGTCCTCCTCCATACACGTGATATTTTTTCTTCTTTCCAAATTTTTTGGATTAGTTTTCCTATTCTACATTTTAGTAGGTCGCCTTCTTCATTTAAAATTTCTGCTTATTTGAAATATTTCCGGTGTTCTAAATCTCTCAAGTACATTATGGTTCGTCCCTCGTAGTAATGCATTTCTTTGTTTATATTTTGTAATTTTTTTTGCCTGAAATGAGGATTCGCATTTCATATATGGTTCGTTACGTTATGAAAAGCTTCCAAACAGGAGTGTATATAATACAAGAACGCATTTTCTTTCTACCTCTGAAACGATTTTTCGAGTCGAGTATTCTCTACTTTCGTTCGAAATTGCAGATTTATATTTTTACGGAAACTGGGTCGAAGTGGATACAGGAAAGAGAAAAGTGCTTTCAAAAATTTGTTTTGCGGTTATATACACATATAATTAGGGAGTTTACGTTCAATATAAAATCGTTTTAAAATATTGTCGACAAGAGATATTTTTTTTTTGGATACTTCACCAACCGTCGTTGTTTTTCTTTTTATTATTATTTATAGGGATATAAATGAAAACAAATGGAAACGGAAACTTTTAAAATACAAATCCTAAATTACTTTTAGAACTTTTCTACCAGTAAAGTTATTCGATTAATCCGAGTCGACGTCTTGGTAAGTTAGGAAAAGGTAAACCAAATGGTTGGAAATTTAGTGGTATTTGGATTACGTGATTAAGAGAAGCAAGTAGAGCTAGAAATAAACAAAGTTCAAATTTAAAATCACCACCCGCCGTTGTGAAACAGGATATTTTTCGAAGCTGATGGATTTCTACATCCTGAAAAGTAGTTTTAGACAGAGAAGAGATCATTTTGTCATTTTAACTGCTATTTTCGTTTTCTCTATTCAAATTTGTTTCGACAGGATCGGACTGACAATATTTGTGCCTACTAAAATTTAAGAAACATTGAAATTTTTTACCAACTTCTAAATCGATTTTTTCGTTCCAAAACAAGGATAGCAATACACACAGCAAAGTTCGCAGCTTCCAGCAACAGTGACGTGCTGTGAGAGGAAGGATTTAAATTCAGAAAGGGAAATATATTGAGGAACCACAGAAAAAATCCAGTCATGGGATTGCCGACAGAAGTGAAAACACCAATAAATGAATCCCTTTTAAAAATTTTATGGTAAAAGGCATTTTTTACAAAAAAAAAGTACACATATATACACAGTAAACATATATCTCATGGAAAGCGTGACGATGATGTATGCAACACTATATACGCTTCATTGTTAATTGTGTTGCATAACTAAAAGTATTGTGTGTTGCATAAAAGCGTGACGATGACAGAAAATCCATGTTTTTTCTTCGCCCAAAAAAAATGCTCAACGCGCCTAAAGAAGTTTTCACTTCAAAATTGAAGTCATTGGATGCCTAGGTACCTTTTCCAGTGTCAAAGTGACAGTTTTACTTTATTTTTTCATGCCTAAATTAAATTGTCGTGAAAAAATCAAATTTTTGTTGCAACGACTAAAAAAAATAAACAAACAATGCACATTTTTTCGAACGTGTCACGCACATTTCAACCGAGTTCGTGGTCTAGTCCCGTTCTGCACTTAAAAACAAAAACTCCCACGTTTTGTTTTTCCTTTTAATTGGACGCTTTGTATGCTCAGTTCGGTTCAGGGGTGGATGTTTTTGTTATGTTAGGTGTGAGTTATTGACCGTAAGTGAAAGATGTCTTTATGACAGACAAATGACGTAATAGGCGCGGTAGACAAATTAGGGGGTTAACATTTTATGCATTCGGTATTCTGCTGATGCCATAATGGAAGACAAATGTTGGTTCTTGCTTGGTGTAATATGGGATTTTAGTTAATCAGGGACGTACGACGAATTTTGATAAAAATAAAATTTCGAGAAAGATTATTTTTTCAAACCAATACAATTGTTAGAGACACAAAAAATGTTTTGACCATAAACATGGATAAGTTGAAAAAAATTACTCAGTTGTCAAAAACGTGATCAGAAAAGATATTTATGAATTTATTCTAATGTCCTTCACACTTTCTAAAGATTAGTGTAGGGGATTTTCACGACAACCAGTCATTAGACGTTTCTCCGAAATTACATAAAAAAAGAATTATGATATTTTGTATTGGGGGCTTTTTCAACATTAGAACTCTATCTAAATAGTTATTTGTGTATTTAGAGCGTAAAGTAACAGATTGCCGCTTGAGAAAGAATGTTGCCGCGCGACGCGGAGAGCCCTTTTAATCATTAAAACAGTTTTTTATATTATCTTAGGTTACAATAATCGTCATTTTCGATATTCATCATGATTAACCTTAAAAAGATCTACTGACTAGGGATGTTCAAAAATAATCGATTTTTATAGTAATATTAATCGATATTTGGTAAATCGATTTTATAAATTACGTGTTTAAATCGATTTTCGGAAACGGCCCGTATTATTTATTGACTATTTTTTAAAATTTTGACAACTTTTGACGATTATTGACCATTTCTCAAAATTTTGACAATTATTGACTTTTTTTTTAAATTTTAACAATTATTGACCTTTTTTCAAAATTTTAACAATTATTGACCATTTTTGACAATTACTGACCATTTTGACTGTTTTTCAAATTAGTGACCATTTTTCAAAATGATGACAATTTTTTAACCATTTTCGACAGTTTTTGGCAATAATTGTCCATTTTTAACAGTTTTTAACAATAATTAACAATTTTTAACCATTTTTGATAGTTTTTGACAATTTTTCCAAATTTTAGACCATTTTTCCAAATTTTTGACCATATTTCAAAATTTTTGACAATTTTTTAGAAACTTTAACAATTTTTGACAATTATCAACTATTTTTAAAAATCTTGACAATTTTTAACAATAATTGTCCATTTTGATAGTTTTTGAGAATTATTGGCCATTTTTGACAATTTTTCAAAATGATTGACCATTTTTGATAGTTATTGACAATTATCGACTATTTTTCAAAATTTTAACAATTATTTACCAATTTTGACAATAATTGTCCATTTTTGACAGTTTTTAAAAATAATTAACAATTTTTAACCATTTTTGATAGTTTTTGACCATTTTTGACAATTTTTCAAAACTTTAGACCATTTTTCCAAATTTTTGACCATATTTCAAAATTTTTGACAATGTTTTAGAAACTTTAACAATTTTTGACAATTATCAACTATTTTTTAAAATCTTGACAATTTTTAACAATAATTGTCCATTTTCGACAGTGTTTGACCATTTTTGAGAATTATTGGCCATTTTTGACAATCTTTCAAAATGATTGACCATTTTTGATAGTTTTTGACAATTATCGACTATTTTTCAAAATTTTAACAATAACAATAATTGTCCATTTTTGACAGTTTTTAAAAATAATTAACAATTTTTGATAGTTTTTGACCATTTTTGACAATTTTTCAAAACTTTAGACCATTTTTCCAAATTTTTGACCATATTTCAAAATTTTTGACAATTTTTTAGAAACTTTAACAATTGTTGATAATTATCAACTATTTTTAAAAATCTTGACAATTTTTAACAATAATTGTCCATTTTTGACAGTTTTTGACAATTTTTGATAGTTCTTGAGAATTATTGGCCATTTTTCAAAATTATTGACCATTTTTGATAGTTTTTGACAATTATCGACTATTTTTCAAAATTTTAACAATTATTTACCAATTTTGACAATAATTGTCCATCTTTGACAGTTTTTAAAAATAATTGACAATTTTTAACCATTTTTGATAGTTTTTCCCATTTTTGACAATTTTTCAAGATTTTAGACCATTTTTCAAAATTATTGACCATTTTTGATAATTATTTAAAATTGTTGACAATTATGGACCGTTTTCCCAAATTTTTTGACCATTTTTGACAATAATTGACCATTTTTGACCATATTTCAAAAACTTTAACAATTTTTGACAATTATCAACTATTTTTCAAAATTTTGACAATTTTTAACAATAATTATCCTTTTTTGACAATTTTTCAAAATTTTTAAAAATTTTTGATAATTAATCAGAAAGTTTGACCATTTTTGACAATTATTGACCATTTTTGAAAGTTTTTGACAAAAATTGTCCATTTTTAACAGTTTTTGATGAAAATTGTCCATTTTTAACAGTTTTTGACAATAATTAACAATTTTTGACAATTATTGACCATTTTTGACCATATTTCAAAATTTTTGACAATTTTCATATAATTTTATCTGATTTTTAATCTGATAAATTGTTGAATATTCACCAATTGAGTTAATTCGGAGGGCGTGGTTTGATTAAATAAGCGAGCGAAAGAGATTCCTTTTTTGCGCTAGAGCGTAAAGTAGCAATCCTCGGCATTTGTCGACTTTACGATTTCATTTGAATATATTAATTATTAGTCATTTTACGCGCGACTGTAGAAAAATATTATTTTGACAGCACTTCCAGTTATACCGGAAGTTGATATTTAATTTGTTATTTTTAATAGAACACACTATATATTTTCACATTATTGTATTTTTCTCTGATAACAAAATTATTAAAGGAATAAAATTATTATTTGATACATGTCCTTTTTGAATAGAAAACTTAACTCCCCATCATAGCAATATGTAAATATACTCCTTTTTTTTGGGTCAAGCATGTTTCAAGTGTATTTAGGTGCTCAAACTCATGTGTGACTAATACATTATGCAAAGCCACGTGTACAGAACGCCACTGTTCGTCGTCCAATTTCGTCAACGACCATTTGACTGGTATAGTAGTCACTCTCTTTACACGGCGTAGATTTTCGACTAGAAAAAGCCCTATTATGCACGTCGTATTTTGTGTGTGTGTGTGTGTGTGTACGTAAGTAAGTGTATATCGCGTGAAAGGGGGTGATATTACCAAGATGGCGACCGTCTTCGGATGGCCGGAAAGGAACAGATAAAGCCGACGGATTTCTTGATAAGAAAACTGATAAGTGTCGTGATCGCTGAGAAATATTGCGGAAACGCTTCTGTAGGACACACGCGAACGGACGGGGACGGTATTGTTAGTGTGGAAGCTTTTGGTTTTTTTTTGGAGACAAAAACTAACCACTGGGGTTATTTCAGTGTCTTCTAATGGTCTTCCTTCAATAGGATGGAGCTGGAAATGAGAATCCTATGTCTCAAAAATTACTTACGCAACTACTCTCTGCGGACATCTCGTAATCGGTTGTCGACAGTTGCACCAATAGATTAGATCACAAGGATGTCGGTCAAAAGTTACATGCAAACACTTACTCAATAAGCCAAATTTTACCAACAAATTATAGTAAAAATAAATAAATATTAGGACTTACTCTCCATATTTGTGTTTATTTTCTATTTTAATACTACTTTTACTTACTTAAATTTCTTCAAAACCCGTATTTTCTTTTCCTTACTAGTAGGTATTAAGTGTTTTTTTTTTGTAGGAATTTTTATGCACTTAGACCTGTACCTGTATACTTGCATAAGCTACTTGACTATGTGTACGCAAGCCCAAAGGGTGGCATTGTAAATGTTCGAAAGGGCATAACTCGCCTTTCTCGAGCACGCGATAATACTTTATCGTGAAAAGCGAAAATGTCGCAGGATGCAACGACCTGTAATGTAATATGTTACCTCGCCACCGCTCCTTGGAATTTTGTCCTTTATCCAGGAATTCTTTGCCTCCTAAATAATTACCTTTGCATTTTCGCGAATACCTAGCAGGTGCTTCGTTTATTACAACAAAACGTAGTAGGTATACATAATATAATAGTCAATCATTGTTTCGTAACACGAATTTACATCGTCCAGATTTAAGACATTAAATCGTAAGGCTGTTTTCAGTTGATTCATCATTGAATGTTTTTTATGACTCGAAATAAAATAGCGTTTAGTTTATATTATTAATAGCGTGATTTATGTCCGTCAACAAATTTACAAATTGAATAAACTGTTTACAATCATAGGGAAATCGTTTAAATGTAACCAAATATTTGTACAGGAAGGATCAATTAACGCTTTATAGGGTTGAAACGATTCGATAGATACGACAACAAAACAGAGAAATGTCCAATGATAATTAAAGAATGAATTATTTCTTACTGGTTTTCAGAGAAACGTGGTACGTCTCACGAAAAAATTAACTAATGTGCCCTTTTCTGTGTCCTAGACTGAAGAAAAATGGCCAAAGGAAGCAATGCAGTGTTCGTACAACGATGATTAGAATAATTTTTGGGAATGGTAACATTAAGATGCCAGTCTTGATTGATTTGGTTCGTAACCACCAGTCAGAGGCTTCGAGTTCTCGGCACTTCAGCCTTTGGGGTTTTTTATGCTCTTGATTGTACCGTTTATGTGAAGGCTCAATAGGTACTTCTTGGAGTAATACTCCCTTAGACGCTCTGGTCTGTCTACTACACTGAATTTAAATCAAATAATAAGAATTCGATAAGCATCTAAAAACAACTGTTTTTGGTCATAGCCAGGGTAGGTTTGAAGAACTACCCACGAATTATAGTATTCGTTAGACTAAAGCGGGTAAAGAAAAACAAAATATATACAGGGAAAAGAATAGACTGTCTTACAGCCTTCTTAATCAAAAAGTTGCAATCAACAGATGGTATTTTACCACCAACTGTTCTTCCTCCAAAAACTACACTCAAAATTTTTCTTACTGGATGGCAACCTACAAATAATTAACCAACAACAACATGTGGCACACCTCCAATTCCAAAACTTCAACGTTGGCTGTTTCCTTTAAATAGTAATAAATACATAGTGATGCGAAATCAGAAAGTAAAGAAAATACAATCGTTTTAGTGCAATATATCACCAATAAGGGTTTGTGAAAACGGCTTCCAAAACAGGACGGAATACTAACTCCCGCAGAACAATATACTAAACCGTATATTCCACAACTTATTCAGAAAGAGAACTTATAAAACCCAGCAAGGGATGACTTTTCAGTCATTAACAAAATTCAAATTCTCGTCCGAAACCACTTTTGGAAACTAAGCCATGTAGTAGAAAAGCACACAGCGAAAAAAAAGTGACTGACACTTCCTCAACTTCAATACACCATACCATAGAGAAACCTACCCGAAACATACATCCGAACTACACTGCTCACTACACCGAGCGTATTCCGCACAGATCAAGTCATAAAGTGCTACACTTCCCTGAACGCTTTCATCCAAGACACGACTGTCACGGCCAATTGTCAATGTCATCCAACAAATAATTCCACTTTGTGAACAAGACATAATAAAGTATTATAAATTATTCAAATAAATTTGAGCAATAATAGTACCACAATACCCCCCTGCCAACGTAAACAAAACAAGACCAAACACTCGGATTTAACAGACAAACATCTAATATATTATGAGTAGGTGTTCAGAAAATAGAAGACAGGTTTGGTAATAGCCTGCACCACTTCGCCGGAAGGATGATGGCAGAGTAGTCCCTAAAACTCTGGGCTGACAGAAATTATTTAACTACTGAAGACCTTTCGTAGTAAACAAATGATGTTAGAAACATAGAGACAAAATCCGTCAGGTAATTACTATATACAAATACCTAATATATACAATAGTCGTAGTGACAAATTTACTCGTTACATGCTGCCCTAAATAATCAAATACTGAGTGATAGAGTATCATTAGATCCATAAGGACAGACTAACCTTGTGGACATGTCGCAGGATCTGTGGAAAGTCTTGGGGCTTGGGACCCAAACAAATCCATTGGATATATGTGATGATTGTTGGACATATGGAGCTATTGCTTGGTGGTCAAAAGCTTTACAGCGAACGGCTCAAGCAAAGCTTTCTGGTATACAGAGACAGGCTTGTCTGGCAATTACTTGTGCCATCAGTACTACACCGTCCGCGGCCATGGAAATCCTTCTAGACCTACCTCCTCTCCATATAGAATTGCGCATATTTCTAAATACACAAAACAGGCTTATACAGAGCAAAGCAGAATGCTAGTGGACACTGAAAGTCACAGTATCCTAGGAATAACCTCTGACATAATGCCTCCAACAGTAAACTACGACCCGCATTATACTATAAGGATGATTTATTGAGAGCAGCCAGCTGTTGGTACACAGATGGATCCAAGACACCCTCAGGCTCTGGTGCAGGTATATACGGGCGCAGACCTAGGACAGAAATTTCAACCTCTCTAGGATCCTATACAACCGTATTCCAGGCGGAAGTTTACGCCATTGCTTCATGTGTGGAGAGATTGGAGCAAACCAGTCTCACACATAAATCAATAAAAATTTTCACGGATAACCAAGCGACTTTGAAAGCACTTAGTTATTACCGAGTAACCAAAAAAAAACTCTCCTCAATAGGAGAAATCAATAGAGTATCGCTGGTCCCTGGCCATTCTGGCATGGGTGGCAATGAGAAGGCGGACTCTTTTGCAAGGCAGGGTGCCGCACGCGTTTTTATCGGACCAGAACCTTCAATTGGCATCGCGATAAGCTTAGCCAAAAAAAACACTAAGCACCTGGACAGCAAGAAGAACTTTAGACTTCTGGCATAATAGACCCGGATTGGTTCATTCAAAGGCTTTTATACATCCTTCGAAGAATGTTTCCAAACAAATGTTAGACTATAGCAGGTATGACCTACGTTGTCTAATAGGCTTTTTGACAGGACACTGTCATCTGAATCATCATATGCTAAGACTTGGACTGTCGGAAGATCCGTCTTGTCGTCTCTGTCTGGAAGATGTTTGGCAGGGTCTCTCTCTCGCCCTCGGACCTGAAATATCCTTCACCAAACAAACTAATCGGTTTTGTTGAGAAGCTGCATTTGTTTGGTGAAATATGAATAGGTATGAGCCACAATAGACTCTTACGAGTCGCAGTGGAGGGCCTTATAGACCCACTCACCATAGACCTAACCTATTATTAGATCGCTAAATTTAGGCTATAGCCAGTAGCGATGCTATTAAATATTTTACGATTGTAAAAAGTAGGAAAGTTTTTTTCTAGTCCGTATCTGTATCGCGGCAGGCTTTCACTAGAGTAATATACCGGGTCGCTTGGAATCGATTAAACAAGTAAGCAATCATTATGTCCATAGGAGAGAACGGGGGGGTGCTCAATCAAAAACTGCGGGAGGCTCTCACGCACAACAAATTGATGTAAGGGACAGAAACTATAATTTATCTCTTTCTAATATTAATAACGTGCTGCAGTTTTCTGTGATTTGTTTTGATTAAGGTCGTTGGTATTGGATTACTGTCAGATTTAACGGAAGATATTCAGATTTTGCATTATAAATGGACATTCAAATACTGTAGTTTGAAAAAAAAAGTCAGTAAGTAAATCTAAAAGGTGCTGAGTAAAATTGAGTTTTTCTTTTTAAGTAAATTAAGCCACAATATCGAAAATATAAAAAAAAGTTTTTGATTGATTAGTGGATCGGTTATTTACGACAATGATATATTTTGAACTAAACTATACGAGCCACAAAAATGCATTTAAAAAGTTGAAATTTCAGCAGAATAAATTCAACTATGCTATAATAACCGATGGGTAAAGTACTGAAAGTCCCGGAAAATAAACAGTTCAATTTTGAAAAAAAAATTTAAAAAATAAGAAGATTTTTTTTGTATATCTCAATACAAACTCGTATCGTTTCGCTTATAAACATATTAAAGAAGAAATTTGTCGCGGCTTGTACTCAAGTTCAGTGAAACATGCAAAATCGCATTTGCGCATAACCGTAAGAATGATTGATTCAAACATAAACGTGTTAAAGAAAAAAGCGTGTTTATACAAAACGCGGGATTTCCAACATAAACGTGGTCTGGCTATTAAATAACGAGAAAAAGTTTCATTTTAAAAATTATTCTTCAATCGAATGCTCCGTTCCATTCGTTTTTCCATTTCCATTGGGAGTCTTCTTTTGTAAGAGGGTTCCTTTTATGCCATACTTGATTTTCAGAAACAGGAAGAAGTCATAGGGTGCTAAATCAGGCAAATCTGAGCCTTCATCTCTCGAGAGAATCTGAGCAGATGTGTTGACGGGCGAGCTTTTGATCAGGGGTCAAATATTTTGGGACACAGACTTTCTTCGTCATGTACAATTTTTCTGGCAGTTCCTTTATCGGTATTTACAGTCTCAGCAGTTCGAATGCTCATATAGCCATCTGCGCCCACAATTTCATTGATTTTGGCCAGTATTTATGTAGTTGAAACAGAGACAGGTCGATCTGGACTAGTCATCTCGACTTTCAGAAAACTGCTTACAAAATTCGAAAATGAGATAGAGAAATCTCACCATAGGAATCTTATTAACAACTTATGGCACTTGCTTGGGATTTTTTTTTAATATAACGAAAAATTTCAAATTTATCCGCTGCTCGTGTTTTTTGTCACTCATGTAATCGGCAAGGAGAAAAAATATTCGTTTCTAGCCTCTATAGAAAAAATACTACCATAGCAACAAACACGTGTCGAATAGTAGACACTTTCAACCAGTGGCGGCTCATGGTTAATTTGATAGGGGGGTCATAGGTGATGTGACCAAAATCTTAAAATACGGAACGCCACTGACCCCGGAGGCCTATACGCCGCAGGCAGAAATTTTTAAAAATTTATTAAATTATATGAAAAAAATTTGGAAAAGTGGTCAATAATTGTCAAAAATTATCAAAAACTGTAAAAAATGGTCAATATTTGTAAAATTTTTCAAAAATGGTCAATAATTTTCAAAAATTTTGAAAAATGGTTAAAATTTTTGAATAATTGTCAAAAATTGTCAAAAACTGTCAAAAACTGTCAAAAATTATCAAAAAGGGTCAATTTTCAGAACCTGTCAAAAATGCTCAGAAATTGTCAAAAACTGTCAAAATGCTATATTATATTTGTAAAAATTTTGAAAATTGGTTCAAATTTTTGAAAAATTGTCGATAATTGTCAAAGACGGTCAATAATTGTAAAAACCAATCAAAAATCGTCAAAAATTTTTAAATTTCTGAAAAATTGTCAAAATTTTTGAAATATGGTCAAAAATTTGGAAAAATGGTCAATAATTGTCAAAAACTGTCAAAATTTTGAAAAAATGGTCAATAATTGTCAAAACCAATCAAAAATGGTCAAAAATTGTTAAATATTTAAAAAAATGGTCAATGATTGTCAAAATTTTTGAAAAATTGTCAAAAATGGTCAATGATTGTTAAATCTTTGAAAAATGTTCAGAAGTTGTCAAAAACTGTCAAAAATGGTATATATTTGAGAAAATTTTGAAAAAATGGTCATTAATTGTCAAAAATTTTGAAAATTGGTAAAAATTTTTGAAAAATTGTCAAAAATGGTCAATAACTATCAAAGACGGTCAATAATTGTCAAAAATTGTAAAAAATGGTCAAAAATTGTTAAATATTCAAAAAAATGGTCAATGATTGTCAAAATTTTTGGAAAATTGTCAAATATGGTCAATAATTATAAAAAAACTTTTAAAAATTGTCAAAATTCTTGAAAAATTGTCAAAAATGGTCAATAATTGTCAGAACCTGTCAAAAATTGTCAAAAATTGTCATAAAATGGGCAATAATAGTCAAAATTTTGAAAAAATGGTCAAAAAAATATTTTAAAAAATGGTCAATAACTGTTAAAATTTTGAAAAAATGTTCAATAATTATAAAAAACTGTCAAAAATGGTCAATAATTATAAAAAACTGTCAAAAATTTTCAGAACTTGTCAAAAATGGTCAATAATTGCCAGAAACAGTCAAAAATGGTCATGTTGAAATTTTGAAAAATGGTCAAAAATTTAATTATTTTTTAATGCGAGGTCATTGACCCAATGAACTAATGGAGGAGACACCACTGCTTTCAACTATTCAACGCTTTATTCGTTTCCCCCTACTCCCCTAGGACGCATTCTACGCGCGTAGTTTCGTTATTTAATAACCAGACCTCGTATATGACGTAAACCTACAGAAAAACTGAAAATAATTAATAATAGAGACAAAGATGTTCGTTAAAAAAACGTTTAGTTATTGTGATTCCCTTCAAAAGTTCCACCTATAAATTAAATTTACGATGTAAAAGCTAAAACCCTTCCTTGTTCGAAGAATATATTCGCTAAATACTAACGAATTTCTATCGCATCCTATTCTTTGTTTAGGTACATTGTGTGTATTTTCTCTCATTCCATTTAAAGGCATACCCCATAACTCTAAAACCGAATAAAAGCATAGTCACCAAAAGTTTAGAAATTAAGAGAACAATACCAGCTTAAAATGTTATAATTCAACGGAGCTTAAGTACATTCCGTTTTAAATTGTTATTACTGTTGTCGTTTTCAACATTTAAAATTTAATTATCGGTTGTTCCTTTGTACACTTTACAAATCAGCTGGGACAATCGAGCTACGATAAATTCGAAATTTAAATTCATTAGAAAGCCGTTTAAATTTATTTGATGATGGTCTAATATCAATTTGAACGACAATACAGGGTGTAACAAAAGGTTTGGTCATAAATTAAACCACATATCCTAGTACCTGGGTGACTTTATAGCAAAACAACATCGTACGTATTTATCAGACACTCAATCTTTATGGAAATCGCGCGACCCCTGTATATACGTTGCACGTGTTTTTCAGCGACCGTTTTTCGGCATGTTTTTATAAGCGCGATATGAAAGCGCCTACTATTCATTCCTTATGTGCGGTGCTAATACAGATGATGCGAACAGCCAGGATCCTGTTTGGGCTCCTGGCAGGAATGTATACGAAACAAATTTTAATTTTAAAAATAGGGAAACGCTCACGTACTATTTACCTGACGAAGACAACCAAAATCTTGGAGAAACTTTGGGAAAATTGGAAATTTCGGTTAACCACAACTCCAACTCCAAGTGAAAAAAACTTTTTTAAATTCTGAAGCAGGACCGGATCTCCCCTTAGTGTCGCCCTGGGATAACCTAAAAAATGTATTCCCTTTTCCCATATCCTACAAAAAGTAGATTTATGCTACTGCTCTTATTTTTAGGAGCTAGTGCAAGCATTAACACTGCCCAACAGTACATTTAACATTCGTTAGTCTCGAAGAGTACGTGAGGGTTCATTTTTTTTATAAGTATTGTATTTGAAGGTGAATTAAAAAATTTGCTTTCGGTCACTTAGGAATATAAAATAAAAACAATAGTACGTGGGCTTTAATACTCCAAGACCGCTCTACCTACGCCCGAAAGGTGTGTCAATAATAAACACAAAAAGATTCCCGTTTTATCGATAAGACGTGTCCTTGCATACAACATCAGATACAAGTGCATAAAGAAAGAGATTAATATTTTGTGATAACGCGAAGACGCGTATTGTCAGAATTTCAAAGTACAACGGTATCATTTCGAATCTAAATTAGGTACACCTCTTTTCATTTTAAAATGGAACCTAAAATAAAATCGTGGGATGGAGATTTTTTTTATTTAAAAATTTTATTAAAAATATTATCGGTAGTTTCACTGACCAGCCGTGAGGTGTTGCGTTAAAGAAAAGAAGACAAAAAAACGGCAAGTCACAGCAACTTCAATTTAAAATTAAGACAGGAGTGTAGATAATGGGGTACTTGGCATATATATTTTCTATTTGAATATAAATGAGATGATTCCAGCGGTATCATCGGATGTATGCCATTTTAGTGTATTATAATTTTCACCAGCACTCAGCATAAATCGCTTAAGGGTTAAACGTTCTATTACATACCAGAAGGTCAAAAAATACACCGTATACAAAGATGTGTAAACACTGGTGTTGATTAAATTACTGTATTTTCGATAAAATTTAATTCCACCTCGCTCTATTTTTTTCCTCTCCGATCATATATATTTTTTAGCATTGTAAATCTCTATGCTAGCTGGAGAAAAAGTTGAACAAACAACTTATATGCGCTATAGATTATTTTGTACATATTAACAAGTTCATATCTTCATATACAAAAAGGTAGGTTATAAATTAAACCATATAGTGGGACCAAAAATAACTCGATTGAAGTATGTTGAATGTGCATAAAAAAAAAGTTACACCCCTTTGAAGTTACCAAATGCATATTTATTGTTTTCAATATTACCTTTCTAACATGTCTATCGACCTGTTTCGACTTTTAAATTTACATCGCAAATCTTTCTCTAGTTCCCGCTCGTCGTCTCATTAGTCACTTCCAATCCTCAACCCTGGCCATAAGACAATTGACATCTGCCAACGGCCGCCTCCATTTTGCTAGCGAGCTTCCTCCGACCGCCACGAGCAATTCGCTATCGACTGTCTTCGAAGCAAGACCAACCTTTTTATCTTTTCCTATATCTTTTTTACCTAAATTGCTATGGTAAGCACAGCTGCTAGGGTACCTTAAATATCTCGAAGATACCGTTGAGATACCTCATGGATACCGTAGAAACATCAAGACTCCAACTAGGACATCCCCTAGTAGTATATACCTCCAAATTTACTGACGAACCACCACTGGGATACCTCCAAGACAAGTTTCCCATCCACCCTTCCGGAGGAAAGTCAAAGATAAGTACCGTCTTCTGTAGATCCGGCTGACTTCTTACCAGTAATTTTTATTAGGACATAACTTCCTTCTTCTAGCAATCCATGCTCTTCCAATAATTCCGTTGGGGTTCCATTTTCTTCATCAGAACGGTCCGATTGTTTTTCTTGCTGAGCATCCGCATCCTCTTGCGGCCTGGAAATGTCTTGCTCTGCATCACTCTCTTCGGATTCTGCCATTTTAATAGGAGTTTCATCTTCAGACGAACTTCGGGCAGTGATGCTCTTTCCTGGTTTTACTTGCAATCTCTTTCTTTTTTGTCTCGGTCTCGAGTTTGTGATGGTCCAGCTTCTCGTTCACTTAGTGTGTCGTTGACAAACTGTTCAGCTTCTTCAGGATTTCCGTTGGGCAATTTTCGCAAAACTCTTTCAGCATGCAGAGGTGTTGCATCAAATCCATTGACTAAAATTCTTTTAATGACATTACAATTTTCTTGGTTTCGTTGCTTGGATGAGACGGAGTCCATTTTTTCTAAAGTTGCTTTTAATAAAGAGGGAAATTGTTCCTTCTGAACTACATTATTTCGCGGATTACTCAACTTCCAAACGTTTAAAATAGCACGCCAGGCTGTTTTGAATGGTCTAAAGAACACAGTTTTAACTCGGCCAACTGGGACATAAAAAATGTTGAACATCTGGCCTGACCTGAGTTAGAACGTCCAGGGGTGTGCGTGAATTGTGTTGTAGATCAATATTATCACTAGTAGAGGTCAAATTATTTCCGGAAATTTTTTCGAGCCCATGAATATTTTGTCGAAGATGACGATTAAGAGAAAAGATACGATGAAGACTGTTATAATTACACCTTCTAAAAATCATACGTAACGTCTATGTTGTCGAAAGTATCTCACTCGCACTAGTTTTATTATTATAAAGACCTTTCGCAACGTACATCTGTAATTTTTTTTTCGACAAAGATATGTTTATTCAATATTTGGAACATCCTGTTCGTATTTTATTTTATTTTATTTTCGAACGGCGAATCGAAAATAAAAGAGATAATTAAATAGATGACTCGGTAAACTGTTGAAAAAGCATTGTTGTTCGAGATATATTACTCCTGAAAAAAAAATAATACACAAGAAGTAATATCAATAACCACAGGTGGTAGTTTATATTCAAGACAGATAAACGTATCATTCGTCTTTTCGATATTAACGTCGATGAGATATATACTTCGACGCACTGCACTTCTACACGATTGGATTTGATTAAAAGACTGGTAGAAAGATATTTGCACCCCATGGGGTTTCAGACAATTTAACTGCCTCGTATGTCGAGAGTAATAACAGGGAATATCAAGTAAAGTAAACGATAGCACGTCTATCGATGTTAAAAAAAAACTTCTAAAGGTGCATATACACCGTCAGAATTCCCGGACGATTGTCTTTTTAATTTGACGTCCATAAATACGTCGGCGTTCTAATTGACTCGAAATTAATACTAGTAAATATCTTGTAGTGTGAAATTGCGTTTAATGTAACCAACTGCTATTGAATTATAGGGTATACATTATACAGATTAGCCATTATGGTTTTGGCATAAGGAGATGGTTTACGGTATAGATCAGAGATGGTATCACCTGCATTCTGTTTCCAACACTAGATTATACCATAAACAAAATTTACATGTTCCTGGATCTATGCCAATAATCAACGTTTCGGTAGAGCTGTAATAATGGGCGATTAAATCCTTTAATTCTCTATTGTTCGGAATTAGTGTAACTTTATTATTCTCAAGATATTCAGAAATATTATAAATTCAGGATTCCATACAAACAGCCAGGCGTCTTAAAAATCAAGAAAGACAGTTGAGAAATAAAAACACAATGTAAGGCGTCCTGAAGATAACACTAGAAGGGTCGAGAACTAAAAATCCTGACAGACTCAAGTAGAGTTACCTTCCAGGATACTTTGGATTCAAAAACAACGCAAAGCGTCCTAAGAAACATTTTAGAACCGCTGAAGATAATAGAAAAGGTACTGAAGAAGAGTCGAGGACTAAAAATCCTGGTAGAACGCAACAGACTCAAGTAGAGTTACCTTCCAGGATACTCTGGATCTAAAAACAACGCAAAGCGTCCTAAGAAACCTTTTAGAACCGCTGAAGGTAATAGTAAAGGTACTGACGAAGAGACGAGAACTAAAAATCCTGGCAGAACGCAAAAGAGTCAAGTTCAGTGGCGGCTTGACATAAAAATTGTTGAAAATTGTCAAAATTTTTGAAAAATTGTCAAAATTTTGAGAAAATGGTCAATTATTATAAAAAAAACTGTCAAAAATGTTCAATAATTGTTGAAAATTGTCAAAAACTCAAAAGTTTTAGAAAATTGTCAAATATGGTCGATAATTATCAAAAATTGTCGAAAATTTTGGTAAAAAATTGTTAAAACTTTTAGAAAAATGTCAAAAATTATTAAAAATTAGTCAATGATTGTCAAAAATGGCCAATAATTGTTAAAAAATATTAAAAATTTTGAAATATGGTCAATAATTGTTAAAAACTGTCAAAATTTTGAAAAAATGGTTAATAATTGTTGAATATTTTCAAAACCTGTCAAAATATTTGAAAAATTGTCAAAATTTTGAAAAAATGGTAAAAAATTGTAAAAGTTTTGAAAAAATGGTAAAAAATTGTCCAATTTTTGTAAAAATGGTCAATTGTCAAAATTTTGAAAAAATGGTCAAAATTTTTGAAAAATTGTGAAAAACTGGACAATTATTGTCAAAATTCTGAAAAATAGTTGATAGTTGTTAAGTTTTTTGTAAAAATGGTCAAAAATAGTCAAAAATTTGGAAAAATGGTCTATAATTGTCAATAATTATCAAAAATTGTCAATAATTATCAAAAATTGTCAATAATTATCAAAAATTGTCAATTATTGTTAAAAACTGTCAAAAATAGACATTTATTGACAAAAACTGTCCAAAAAGGGTTAAAGATTGTCACTAATTTTAGAAAACAGTCGAAATGGTCAATAATTGTCAAAAAATGGTCAATCATTGTCAAAACTTTTAGAAAAATTGTCAAAAATCGTTAACAAATATCAAAATATTTGAAAAATTGTCAAAAATGTTAAAAAATTCTCAAAATTGATCAATAATTGTCAAAAATGGTCAATAATTGTCGAAAAAATGGTCAATAATTGTCAAAAATTTCGAAAGATGGTCGATAATTGTTAAAAAATATCAAAATATTTGAAAAATTGTCAAAAATGTTCAAAAATTCTCAAAATTGATCAATAATTGTCAAAAATGGTCAATAATTGTCAAAAAAATGGCCAATAATTGTCAACTTTTAGAAAAGTTGTTAATAATTGTCGAAAAATGGTCAATAATTGTCAAAAATCATTAAAAACTATCAAAATATTTGAAAAATTGTCAAAAATTCTCAAAATTGATCAATAATTGTCAAAAATGTTCAATAATTGTCAAAAAATGGTCAATAATTGTCAAAACTTTTAGAAAACTTGTCAAAAATCTCTAAAAATGGTCAATAATTGTCAAAAATCGTTGAAAACTGTCAAAATTTTTGAAAAATTGTCAAAAATGTTCAAAAATTCTCAAAATTGATCAATAATTGTCAAAAATGGTCAATAATTGTCAAAACTTTTAGAAAAATTGTCAAAAATTTCGAAAAATGGTCAATAATTGTCAAAAATGATCAAAAATTGTCAAAATTGATCAGTAATTGCCATTTGCTGTATAAATTGGTGAGGAGGCTGAGTCTCCTTAGCCTCCTCCGAGGAGCCGCCACTGGTCAAGTTGAGTCACGTTCCAGGATACTTTGGATTTAAAGACAACGCAAGGCATCCTAAGAACCTTTTGAGAACCTTGAGATTCATAGTAAAGGTACTGAAGAAGAGTCGAAGACTAAAAATCTTGGCAGAACGCAACAGACTCCAAGATACTTTGGGTTTGGAGACAACGCATGGCGTCTTTAGAATATTCTAGAACCCCAGAGATAATAATAAAGTTACTTAAGAAGAGTCGAGGACTAAACATCCTGGCAGAACGCAACAGAGTCAAGTTGAGTCACGTTCCAGGATACTTTGGGTTGAAAGACAACGCAAGGCGTCCTTTGAACCTTTTTAAAGGTACTCAAGAAGAGTCGAGGACTAAAAATCCTGGCCGCAACAGACTCGAGTTGAGTCACGTGACAGGTGTTTGGTAACACAGAACACGAAGAAATTCTTATACTATGAAAGACTAGACCTCAGATTTTTGCAACTATTTGAGCATATTTGAAGATGACAACATCCTATTGGAGAAAACTTACAGAATGACAAGGGTGGTTTTTCTATTTGAATTATTATATATGAAAACGTATCGGGCTTCACCTTGTACAAATGGGTTCATTAGCATTGGACGAAAAGTCGTTAGAGACCAAAAAAACACTTAACCCGTCTTATAGACTAACGGTGACAATCAGAAAATAACCCATTGAGTTTTTTAGTATCGAGTTGAGTGTAACATTTCCTGGGAAAGAACATGGGTGGCGCATTATATGCAATAAACTAATTCTTCATTCCGACAGCGTTAAGTTGACAAGTCAATTGATGAGTCATTATGTCGGGGTGTTAAAGATGGATATCGAGCTTTTGGAAACACAAAAGTGATACGGAATGATACGACGTGAATAAACAAAGAAGAAACTACATTTACATAAAGTATACGAAAATGGTGTTTAGTACGAGCTATTGAATTTAAATTTTTGATTGTTGTCGATGATTTACGTGACCATAATTGGCAATTTGAGCAATGGTCTGTTTAAATTTAAGTGAGTGTGTGTGTGTGTGTGTGTGAGTCAAATAAATGTTGTTAAATCGTATTTTCTTATGAATTGAATATATCTGTTTTGGGTTAATTCTCTTCACGTTGAAAGATTGCGAGAATTCCCGTTTTCCTAGAATTCCCGCTAGTCATTTCCTTCACAAAACGTTCTATTAAGTTTTCATATTAAAAGCTCAAGCCTGGCATACCGATAGCTACATTAGTAAATTTCTCAGCTTAATTGTGTTGATTTAATAAAGAACAGATTTTTGTGACGAATGACTTGGAAAAGAATGCGGTATGTGATGATACATTTTAGGGCGAAGCGAAAAAATTTACAAATTTTCCTGTCGGAACATGAGTCACGACAGATACCTAAATTTTGTATCGATTTCAAAATATTCGACCGTTTTCGTATAATAATCGTGTAAACTACCACAGGCTGGCAAGCTACTCTGGCAAAAGTTTTTTCAATTTAAAAAAAGTCATCAACGATGACGTCACGCGTGTGTCAATTTGAGGAATTTGGTCCAAATTTGAGGAGTCTTAGAGGTGAACCAAAATTACCGTTAGACAGGTGACATTTGACCGGTGGCAGGTGACATTTGACAGGTGACATCACGCTTACGGAAACTGTTACCCCCACTCAAAAATGATACATTTTTGCTATTTTTGACCTTAGCTTTTTCGGTGATTTCCTTATGGAGATTCCCATGTTAGCGCCTCCACCATGGTCCAGAACTGTCCTAGCATAGTTTCTTTGGTATATCTCGATAAAAATTGAAAAAAAAAATAAATAAAAAACTGGGATTAGTGTCAAGGATGGACCGTCCTATATAATTCCCTTAACCATTCTTGGTATTAATGACCCATGAAGATGATAAACGTAAAAGCTCTACACTTAAAAGACGAGTTTTTAGTACTGATTTAACTATAACATGAGTGGAAGTAGTTGAGGTTTTTATAGCTAGATAACCAAAATTTTACGGCAAATAAAAACTTTGTTATCACACCAACCAAAATTAAACTAATTTTTAAGTTACTACAGAAAAACCGAAAAAAAAAATCAAACAATTAGATTGTTACTTAACAGAGTGAAAAATATTAACAATCTTATCGTTATTTTTCTGTGTCTGCTTACTATATACTTGTTTTTCTCTTTTTAGCTTATACCTTATACAGGGTGACCACTGTTTCAATGTTCCTTATTGATCTCGTAAACCATTAGAGATATACATTGGGTTAAATGGGATCAAATTTAGTATTTTCCTTTATTTTGGAAAATAGTAAAAAATGTTTCCAATTGGTTTTAAATTTTCCGTCCTCGAAAATTGTCGTCAACGTTTCTTCCTAACTGAGCCACCTTCAACTTTGTGTAAATATAGACCTGAATACAACCATGTTGAAAGGATTAATAAGTATCAACATTTTGCGTAAAAAACATATTTGAATTTGTGGCCACCCTGTATAAACATCGAGTAACAAATAAAAATAAAGATTTCGGCATTTTATAAGATGACCATCGTGATAAGATAAAAGTAAAACTATTAATTGTGAAATGATTTCCGGAAGAAATAAAACAATTTTAATTAAAGTAATTATCAACGTTACCGCAATTGTTTTAATATTTAAATTTTTTTATTGCTACAAATTCATGAGATCACCCTTTAGAAATAAAAAAGCATCACCTTGACTCATTTATTTTTTGTATAGGTACGTACAAAATTATCGTTCAGAAAGTGGAATTTGACAGACCCATCTAAACTAATCTTTTAGTACTTGAAAAAACAGATCAATTTTTGTGTAAACCGAAACCCAACATATTCCAGAACGCTTCTTTTAAAAACATTCCTTATCCTGTATACGTACAACTAACCCCCAGACAGTGAAAGATAAAGAAAAAGGCCCATCCATACCATTGCGGCGTTTGTCTTTTATATGTGCCCTACGAAAATGATTTATCGAAAAACGTCAAGATAGAGTATCTGTTTATGAACAAATATTTTCGGTATATAATGGAAAAATACACCATTAACGCAGCAGGGGAATTTCTTGGGCTGGGCGATGTCGAAACTAACCACTAATTTTGGCTGTATGGCCCTAAGCATTGTATTAACAAGTCTATTCTTAAGAAAAACTGATTTTATCTGTGTTTGGTGAGCACTTTGTTAAAACGAATTAAGTTTTAGTCTAATGTTTATGGTGATTTTTAATTTTACCATGGAAAGAAAAAATAAATAAGTCTGCGACCGAACCAACTGTAGAGGCGTTGGAGATATCATCAAAAACTGCATGGAAAACAAGAAAAATAAGGAGTTTACAAGTTTACAACATAGTCTAATAATGTTTAGGTTCCTTTTAATTAGGAATGAAGTTCTTTGAATAAAACACATCTTTCTTCGACAAATGTTTAATTTGAACTCCCTGACCAAAAACCCAAAGCCATAAGTGCCAGCTACACATTCTTTCAATCTAGCGCGTGTCTGCTTATTTTGTAATTGTCACTTATATCGATAAATAAATTATGATAACCTATAATTTAACAATAAGCATAAATTCTAACCTAAATAATTAACTACCCACTACAATAGAATGTAGGGTGGAAGGAAGCATGTATCGGTAGAAACAATTCGTGAGCGGTTCTGTAAAATTCAAAAAAGTTATAATAAAACTCGGTACTAATACAACCATCTGAATTTACTCTTCACAATACCACGGTTATGTATAGACTGAATATTCCAAATAATCCTATTCCCCCCTCCCTTTTCAGAACTCTTAACTTGTCCTGTCTGCATTTTAACATTAACCATATGCAGATGTTACGAAAAATGAGATGAACAAAACTCGGTTCAAAAGTAAGGTGACATCCATTTTTGTAGCCACTCTTGTAATTGGTTTACATGGGCCTGTAGATTCGTTGTTGCTGCTTGTGGTTCTGAGTTGGTGGAGAGGATGAATGTGTTGTCGGTAAAAATTCCTGTTGTTGTGTACTGTGTCTCTGGTATATCTGATGTGTACAGTATGTAAAGTAGTGGGCCAAGTACGCTACCCTGCGGCACCCCTGCTGCAATAGGAAAAAGTTCGAACTTTTCTTCGTTAACTTTCGTTTGGAAGGTTCTGTAAGTAAGGTTCAGGTATTGGAGTTAATGATTCCTTTTTCTTTTCACTTTTTCCTTTGACCATCAAGCCATTGGTTTGTTTTCCCTTATTCTGTTTCCCTAAATATGTTGAAATTTTTGAAAAATTGTCAAAAATGGTCAATAATTGTCAAAGACGGTCAATAATTGTCAAAATTCGTAGAAAACTGTCAAAAATGGTAAATAATTGTTAAAATTTTTGAAAAATTGTCAAAAAATTTAAAATATGGTCAAAAATTGTCAAAAAGTTGGAAAAATGATCAAAAATTGTCAAAAATTGTCCAAATTTTGAAAAATGGTTAAAATTTTTGAAAAACTGTCAAAAATGGTCAATAATTGTCAAAACCAATCAAAATTCGACAAAAATTGTCAAAAATGGTCAAAAATGATCAATAATTGTTAAGATTTTGAAAAATGGTTGAAAATTATCAAAATTTTGAAAAAATGGTCAATAATTGCCAAATATGTTGAAATTTTTGAAAAATTGTCAAAAATGGTCAATAATTGTCAAAGACGGTCAATAATTGTCAAAATTCGTAGAAAACTGTCAAAAATGGTCAAAAATTGTTAAAAGTTTTGAAAAATTGTCAAAAATTTTTAAATATGGTCAAAAATTGTCAAGAATTTGGAAAAATCATCAAAAATTGTCAAAAACTTTCAAAATTTTGAAAAAATGGGTAATAATTGCCAAATATGTTAAAATTTTTAATAAATTGTCAAAAATGGTCAATAATTGTCAAAGACGGTCAATAATTGTCAAAATTCGTCAAATGGTCAATAATTAATAAAATTTTTGAAAAATTGTCAAAAAAATTTTAAATATGATCAAAAATTGTCAAGAATTTGGAAAAATCGTCAAAAATTGTCAAAAACTTTCAAAATTTTGAAAAAATGGATAATAATTGCCAAATATGTTAAAATTTTTAAAAAAATGTCAAAAATGGTCAATAATTGTCAAAGACGGTCAATAATTGTCAAAATTTGTCAAAAATGGTCAAATTTTTTCGAAAAATGGTGAAAAATTCACGAAAAATGGTTATTCTATTGTGAATAAGAAGCAAGCTTCTGTAGGCGGTCACCTTTTTTTTTTATTTCCCAACCGAAAATTATTCCTTCGTCAGAACCAGCGCACACGTAGTTCCCATCATCACCTAAAAAACTAGCTTCCTTTATATCAGTGGTAGTGTTACAATTCAAAATCCAAGGATTCATCAACATTTCTAAAATATCTATCTTTATCTTCCGACACGTCAGTATCTTCTTCTTTGGGTTGATTGGACGTTAGCAACGTTTCCATTTTTGTTTGTAATACGTTTTTCTGAGAGTTATTATTATTTTCAGGTAACGCCGAAAAATAATCCAACAACTTTGAACTTCCGTAGTTCATTTGCAATTTGTTTGGCCAATGCTGTACTACATGTAAGAAGTCTCGAGCAGCATTATACAGGATAGGGGTAGTTTTAGTGATTCGTCAGTTTCTATCACTATAAATGCTACTTGGGTGGTTTAAAACCAAATTTATTCCCAACCTAGAAGAGCCCAGTTTAACTATCATGGAGAACGCCAGTTTAAGGAATTAATTCCATATTCTAGTTTGGTGGGAGCGTTGGTGAATCAAATAGTAAACGTTGTCTATAAAGTGTGGACTCCGATTATTTCATCCTTCAAAGTAATAAATTTGACAACCACTGAGAGTTTAAAACCGAAATAATACGATACGTACGTTTCGTAACTATATATACAGTATGGTCAGATAAAAGGACTAGCCCTATTTCCCAAATACTTTCCACTCTGTATGGTGGATACTTCTTTTAAAAACTAATGAATTAAAAATTGGGATTTTTTTATAAGAATAAATGTAATTTTAAACAAAATGAGATCAATAATGCAAAAGACAGAGAAATATTTATTCAAATTAGTTAAATTTTCCTTTTAAGGACCTTCGTCCTCCGAAACTAAAACACTTACCTATGCAAATACTTCATAGAGTCGTAGATGCTTTCCAATTTAAGTTCTAGCCTAGTAGAGACAGTCATTTATTATCTCGAGAGGTTTGAGTGACCCATTGAAGTTGCTTATTTTAGTTTATATACTAAAATCTTTCTCTTGGATATTATTCAAATTAATATGAACATTGCAGTCATCGAGGATGATTTATTATAATGGCAAAAGATCCCCTTCTAGAAAACGTGTTGTTGTTCGACCCTTTCAAAAACGAATTTTCGAGTTGCTACCAAACAAATTTCGATTAAGCAACTTTGATTAATAGTCCAGTGAAATAAATACCACCATTGTTCAACACATAACACACTGGATTTTTTTGGTTGCTACACATTTGACCTTTGCTTCAAATACTCGCATAATTTGTGAAAATATCAATATTCTTATATACCATTAAAGTCTTTTTTATCATCGAATATTTAGCCCACAAATAGCTCGGGGAAAATTTTTCGGATAGATCATTAAAGTACCTCCAACAGCACAGTTTCGTTAATGTTTCCTACAGCATTTTCTGACATCCACCTCAAAATTTGGTCACATTCTTTGTCGTATGAGTCTCTAGATTTTCTCGGTAACAGGTTTGCGTTTTGCAATTTCGTCGGAAATTTCAAAATCTTGTTCCATTTTTGATTTTTGACTTTGACACATTAAACATTTCAATACTTACCCCCTAGCAACAAAAACGCAGACAATAATAATGTCGCAGGTAAAAATAAAAAATTCGTAAATAAAATTGAATTAAAAAAAATATTTATTATTCAAAACGAACTGGTATGACATAAAAGTTTGTTTGCACCACGGGCGACAGTCTTACAAAGCCGAGGGCCTCTAGCCCGAGAGTATATATCTATATTGATACATAACTATTAAATAGAAAAATAAACCGTTTTTATACTAGTGGAAAAATTATTAAAATCTATTTTTTTCTAAAAGACTTTATTGTGTATTGCAGCTAAATAAACGAATTTAACTGTACTATAAAGTGGATTTCGATTAACTAACTTTCATTAATTAAAATGGCTCGACCCTGGTATTTTCTACGGAACTAAAATTAACATATTTTTCGAAGAGATACCTAAAATGTCTACATTTACATTTCAGTGCATAATGTATGGAGTATGTTTTAGATAAGGCACACATTTCCCTAGAAAAGCAAAGAAACAATTAAAGGATGTGGGTATACACTACTACCCTCTGTATATGCTTTTCCCATTGACTGGTGATAGCTCACGGTTGTCGAACTACAAACGCTTCCTAAAGGGGTTGCTGATGCCAAAAATGGAATAAAGCCAATAATTTTTTGACAATTTTCGAAGACAATTATCTTGTCAGCTTCCATTTCCATAAATTTTGCAACAATTTGTCTTCCTTGGCCATGAATTACTTTTCCTACAATTTTAGGCGTTTTTTTTTTTTTTCGAATAGGTCCAGTGTTGGACCCAACCCCAAGGGGATGTTTACCAACCAAACCCACCTCAAACTCACCGTTACCCCCGCCTCGGAATCACTACCCTAGCATACTTCGAGACAGGCGGCGGACCCTCGCACACTCTCCGCTCACACCGTCGTCTTCTCCCTTCTATCACTCCTATCTCTCATGCCATATCGAGTCCTTCTCTCCCCCTAACCATGCTCTCTACTACGCCACTCACCTCCATCAATTCCTCCTCCCCCCTCAACATTATCTCCACCATGTTCTCCCAGTACACCTCCTCTCTTAGTTTACTCTCCAACTTCTTCAGCACTTCCTCGTTGCTCCAGCATCTAAACACATGCCACACATCATCATCCACTTCACACCTCTCGCACACTCCAGTCTCTCTTTTCCCAATCTTGTGGAGGTACCCTACTCTCGAACCATGTCCAGTGAACACCTGTGTCAACCTCCCCGAATTTCCGGTCAATCCAATCTCTCCTTATCAATTTCTCTCCTTATCTCATTTCCTCCTCCATCCATTCCTGAACTTCATCTCTGGTCGCACCCCTCCAGTATTTGTTCCTGGCTCTAGCAATCACGTCCACCATTTTGTCTTCCTTGGCTATAAATTACTTTTGCTTCAATTTTTTAGGCCTGTTAGATCTAATTTAAATACTTAATACACTTAAAATAAAAAACTGAGCTATCAAATAAAGTATTCCTAACTTTTGCTTGCATTAATACAAAGAAATAAATTAAAAACTCAAACGAAGCTTGGAGGTTAGGTTCAAATATAAATATGGACCCTTTTTAAATGCAACCCGCTTGTTGGACCATCCTCCATACAGTCCCGACCTAAGTTCTAACGACTTTTTTTCCTTTTCCAAAAATTTAGAATGTACTGCGTGGTCAAAGGTTCCAGTCTCCAGAAGATGCAGTCAACGCCTTCAAAAACTCTATTTTGAATGTACCAACAACTGCTTCCAGAATTGGTTCCAAATGATGCAATAATGCATTTCTCTTCGTGCAGAATACTTTGAAACATTTTTTTTCTAGATCTATATGCAAAATATAAAAAACAACCCAAGTGCACCCACAAAGACTTTTTAATTTATCTATCGATTAGTATTAAAAAAAACCACGAATAGCGTCGTTACCAAAACAGAAAATCTTAGCGAACTTCATTTTCTTTAGGTAAATTAGGAAGTTTTATAACTAGAAGTTGAAAAAAAAAAAAAGAAAAATAGCCTCGGATGTAATGAAGTTATACGATTGCAAGCCCGATTTTCGTGGAAATCTTTTTGTGTTGTCGAAGATTGGCTCCTGGGATTCAGAAGGTGTTGGGAAGTTTTTGATTACGAGTATGGCGAGGCGCGAGAGTTTCAACTTGAATATTGTCTACTACTGCATTGATTGTAGTGCGCCCTGCACGAATTCCCGAACGAAATCTCCGAGTTTATTTTTTCATGTGTAATGGCATAAACGATGGAAAAAAGATTGCTTTTCTCAAATATACCGACAAAATATAAAACTGCCGATTTCTACGAGGGTTAAGTAATAAATTATGTATCCACAAATATTTATTTTACCATAAATATTGAACTAACAATTTTCAGTTATAATTATTATAGTGAATCAACAACGACTGAGCCGTACGGGATGAATTATGTAATCCATATCGGTAATTTATATGTAATTGTTTGCCCCGAAATACCGTAACCGTTCTTGAATTATTGAATATTTCCAATTAGGGACTAATTGTTAACTATTGGATGTATTATTCAATGCCCCAAGTTGGCCATGATTGCATCAGATTTTTATACGTACAGTTTAAGTTTTCACGGGAACCACATAAGTCGCTTTTTGCACAAGTATACAGGGTGCTTCCTAAGTAATTTTAAATACTGTCGTGGGCGATTCGTCTTTCTATTTTAAGAAGAAGAGTTCCTATAAACATATGTGATAAGTTTTGTGGTGAATGGTATACAGGGCGTTGGCTTTTTTGTAATAAACGAGCTATGACTGTAAGTAAAATTTATTTCGACCATAATTTTTTCTTAGAGACGCTACTGGTTTCCAAAACTAATGAGAAAGTATATGTTTATTGTCAGTGGCATTTGGAATTTCGACAATTACTGTGTCAAATCTGAAATCCAACTCTATCTCTCTATGTCTCTGTCTATGTCTCTGTCTATGTCTCTGTCTATGTCTCTGTCTATGTCTCTGTCTCTGTCTATGTCTCTGTCTATGTCTCTGTCTATGTCTCTGTCTATGTCTCTGTCTATGTCTCTGTCTATGTCTCTGTCTATGTCTCTGTCTATGTCTCTGTCTATGTCTCTGTCTATGTCTCTGTCTATGTCTCTGTCTATGTCTCTGTCTATGTCTCTGTCTATGTCTCTGTCTATGTCTCTGTCTATGTCTCTGTCTATGTCTCTGTCTATGTCTATGTCTATGTCTCTGTCTATGTCTCTGTCTATGTCTCTGTCTATGTCTCTGTCTATGTCTCTGTCTATGTCTCTGTCTATGTCTCTGTCTATGTCTCTGTCTATGTCTCTGTCTATGTCTCTGTCTATGTCTCTGTCTATGTCTCTGTCTATGTCTCTGTCTATGTCTCTGTCTATGTCTCTGTCTATGTCTCTGTCTATGTCTCTGTCTATGTCTCTGTCTATGTCTCTGCCTATGTCTCTGTCTATGTCTCTGTCTATGTCTCTGTCTATGTCTCTGTCTATGTCTCTGTCTATGTCTCTGTCTATGTCTCTGTCTATGTCTCTGTCTATGTCTCTGTCTATGTCTCTGTCTATGTCTCTGTCTATGTCTCTGTCTATGTCTCTGTCTATGTCTCTTTCTATGTCTCTGTTGATAACGATGCCTGTGTTTACTAATGCTGAAATCTCTAATATGTATTTTTCATTATTAGCCAATGGTAATGACTTAACCTAGCTCAAAAGTAGACAGACCATAGTTTTCTTTTCGGTAAAACTTGTTTTTTCTTGCATTGAAACGTTTCTCCTACCTGCCATTCATCCCCTTGGCCTTTTTTCCTTGCAATGAATATAAATCACTGAGTTTCGTACCTTGAAGGTCTGTTCTCTTGACAGCGGAAAGGCTATTACCGCCACTTTCCACGACGTTATCAATTACCCGCCCCTGGCACAAAAATCTCATCCCTTGTTTTAAAAATCTACAATTAGGGTGAAAATTGTATTATAAAGCGAAAAAAGAAAATAAATATGCAAATCTAAAAAAAAACTAACAAACTTACAAATTTAATTACGTGGAATTTTATAGCCCCCTCTGCAGCGCCTAATTAAACGAACAAAGGCGTTATTATTTTGCAGAAGGGTGTTTTACGGTAATTGCAGTCGTAATATTCAGTTTTATAATAAGAAAAAAGTCAGTATTGAGGATTGTTCATAATAGGAGGGAGGTTAAAATTTGCTTATAGTGCACGTTTTCAAAAAAAAATAGGGTTCAAACCTGGGAATATTTATAAAAATGATTGTCTAAAAACGGTGAAAACGATTGAAGCTTTATTCGGGGTTGCTACTCAGTATTATAGTCCTTCTAATCAGTTTTTTTCCGAAAGGAAAGTTGTTTTTGTATGTATTAACATTAATTTGGATTTAATAAGATTCGAAGCTTAAAATAACTAAAAATGCTCCATCAAAAATAATTGAATTTAACTAAAAAGGACAAAAAACTCTTAGAGATAAATAAGAGTAGCTGAAATTGATTAGATTGACTGGAAAAAAATTGAAACGATTAAAAACAAATGAAAAGAACTAAAAAGGCCTAGAAATAATTGAAAATACTCAAATAAAAGTATTTAAAAGCATAACCAAAAATAGATAAAATTAACCAAAGTGGCTAGAAAGAAACTTAAAAAACTGTTGAAAGCTACTAAAAGAAACAAGAACGGAAAAAACGTTACTGAAAATATTTAAATAAGAATATCTAGAAATAACTAAAAATAGCTGAAATTACCTGAGCTGACTAGAAACGAACAAAAACAAGCAAACTGCTAAACGAACTAATAAGGCCTAGAAATAACTGAAAATACCCAACTAAAAATATCAAAAACATTTATTAGTAACTAAAAGTAGCTAAAATTAACTAAAATGGCTAGAAGAAATCTCGAAAAGACTAAAAATAAATAAAAACTGTCTAAAAGACAGTGGGTTAAGAATAACTGGAAATACGTAACTTGATATTTAAAAGCATTTAGTCATATCTAAAAATAGCTGAAATTAACTGAACTTACTAGAAACAATTTGTAACAAATAAAAACTGCTAAAAGAATTAGAAAGGCCTGTAAATAACTGAAAATACTCAACTAAAAATATCTACAAACATTTATTAGTAACTAAAAGTAGCTAAAATTAACTAAAATGGATAGAAGAATTCTCGAAAAGACTAAAAATAGATAAAAACTGTTTAAAAGATACTGGAGTGGGTTAAAAATAACTGGAAATACGTAACTTGATTTTTAAAAGCATTTAGTCATAACTAAAAATAGCTGAAATTAACTGAACCGACTAGAAATAATTTGAAACTAATAAAAATAAATTAAAACTGTTAAAAGAATTAAAAAGGCCTAGAAATAACAGAAAATACTCAACTAAAAATATCAAAAACATTTATTAGTAACTAAAAGTAGCTAAAATTAACTAAAATGGCTAGAAGAAATCTCGAAAAGACTAAAAATAAATAAAAACTGCTTAAAAGAAACTGGAGAGGGTTAAAAATAACTGGAAATATGTAACTTAATATATAAAAACATTTGGTCATAACTAAAAATAGCTGAAATTAACTGAGCTGACTAGAAACAGTTTGAAACGAACAAAAATAAATAAAAACTGCTAAAAGAATAATCGGAAAAGCCTAGGAATAACTGAAAATACTAAACTAAAAATATCCAAAAACATTTATTAGAAACTAAAATTATCTACAATTAACTAAAATGACTAGAAGAAATCTCGAAAAGACTAAAAATAAATAAAAACTGTTTAAAAGAAACTGGAGCGGGTTAAAAATAACTGGAAATACGTAACTTAATACTTAAAAGCATTTAGTCATAACTAAAAATAGCTGAAATTAACTGAGCTGACTAGAAACAATTTGAAACGAACAAAAATAAATAAAAACTGCTAAAAGAAGTATCGGAAAGGCCTAGGAAAAACCGAAAATATTCAACAATATCTGAAAACATTTAGAAGTAACTAAAAATAGCTAAAATTAACCAAAGTGATTGGAAAAACTATTAAAACGATTAAAAACAGCTGAACACTGCTAGAAGATACTAGAATGTATTGAAAATGACTGAAAATATTCAAATAAAAATATCTAGATCTAAAAACATTTAAAAATAACCAAAAATAGCTATAAAATTAACTCAATTAAATTAAATAAAAACAAATTAAAATTACTAGAAACCGAATAGAAACCGTTACAAAAATTAAATTGTCTAAATATAACTCAATTTAACGAAAATGAACTAGAAAAAATATAAACTTATTCGGGGCACCGAATTTTCAGATTTTTTTTCTTATAATTACGTGGAATTTTTCGAAAGTATGGGAAATGACACAGAAACCCGCTTAGAGACAATTTTTTTGTACGTAATAACAAAATATAAATATATATATTAAACATTTTTATAACAAAACTGGTCGCTATATTCAGATAAAAACGAACAACTTATCATTTGGTTTGATAAATCAACGGAAATTGAAGTTGGAAAAAAATAATAATAAAAACTGTTCAAGAAATGTGTCATTATCTTTTACAGTTGTGGAGCAGTCAAGTAATTGTTTTGGTCCAACGATTCGACTGATTCTTGATACGTGGGTGGTCGTTGAATCCTCGTGACCTTCTGTATTATAAAAGACTATTGGCACCCATCTGTGTTAGAAAAATAGTTAAATCTAGATAAACGATTGTTGAGTATTATCTTTAAAAAAAATTGGAAATCTTGAGAGTTTTACATCTGACTCCTAATTTTACTAGTTCCTGGTTTCTGGTGATCATTTTTAGACGATTTTAAACCTTTATTCCAACAATTCACCCACCCAGAGACAACTCAAGTCTTTAGTATCTAAAAGAGCGTAAAACTTTAATTTTGAATGACATCTTCAACTGACCACACACACAAGAAACGTCAAAACTGTTTATACGCTTGTATTTTACTCTTGACATTCTCTCGATGACAAGTTACCTTTTGTCGTCCATTTAAAACATTTTAGAGATCGCCATAATTGCTCTGGTCTACGTCTTCGACTCCCACTTAATTCTTCAACGTGTTGTAACTTCTTCAATTTGGAGTGGTTAACGCTTGGGTGGGTGCAAGTGTCACAACAATAGTAAAATAAATATTTTTTTTATATGTAAATGCAGATCTAGATAAAGGAAATAAAAGGTGAGTCGAATTACTATTGTTAGTACTTTTTTGTGTTCTCATCGAGATAAGTATGAAAATTATTACACGCGTTCAAGGTAATTCTTGTTTCTTTCGAGACGGGTCCATATATAAAAATAAACAACGTGATGCATTAGTCACCGGTAGGACCGAGAACGATTATTTAATTAAAATATTTGAAAAATATATTCAGGGTGGAAAAATATAACGTGTTTCATAATCTATTCGAATAAACTGTTTACAAAAGCGTCTTGGGGAGGGAATACTAAACTCGAAATGTGCTTTATCTCTTCTGAGAAGGTTCTTGGTTGTTTTATACATTTTTATTATCCAAATAAAACCATTAGTTTATTAGTTGACTTGATGCAATAAGGAAGTAGTGGTATTGTGTTAAAAGTTTATTACTGTCTAAGCCCTAAGAAATTCAAAAATTTTGGAACCTATTTTATTATGATTTTTTAAATATATTCGATTATGAGATTTTCTTTTCAATATACATGGTGTCAATTTTAAAACACACCCCCCATCAACCCCCTATGCCCCACCTACCCCACATACAAAAATTTAAATGGCAGCCCCCTACTTGTGATACGTCGTTAGAAAGCCCGTGGGAAATGATTTCCAACGGTCTAAAGTCATAATTATACAGGGTGTAACAATAAAGCAGAAAAAATTATTTGACAACAAAAATAACAATTAATTGTGGAACGATACTTTGCTTTGAAAGTGCAAGTACGGTCCCTATTTGAGTGTTAAATGTTCTATTAATTGTATTTAAAAAAAAACTTGTTTGCTTTTCAGCTTTTTCAGTTTTGTGAAATTATGACTGAAAGAATTAAGAATAAACCTAGACTTTTGAAAAATATTTGTTTTAGTGATGAGTGCACATTTTATCTAAATGGTTATGTAAATAAACAAATCTGTCGTTATTGGAATGATGAAAATCCACATCTGTTTAGAGAAAACCACACTCATTATCATGAGAAACTAAATGTTTGGGCAGTGGTATTAGGAGATTCTGTGATTGGTTCCTTGTTTATACCGGGAAATTTAAACGGTGAAATGTACCTCGATATGCTGGAGAACACTATTGAGTCCTTAATTGTTCATGAATTAGAGATCCAACAGGACGGCGATGGCAATCCAGCTCTAGATGAAAATTTGTTGCACTTCCAGCAAGACGGAGCACCTCCCCATTACGCAGTAGCAGTTAGAGACTGGTTAGACAATAATTATCCAAATAGATGGATTGGGAGGAGAGGTTCCATTGAGTGGCCACCTAGGTCACCAGATTCACCGCCTCCTGATTTCTTTCTCTGGGGTCACCTTAAGTCGGTTGTTTATAAAACTAAACCAATCTCAATCGACGATTTTCGACGAAGAATTAGTCAAGCAGGTCGTGATATTACTACAGCAACAATTGCCAACGTTCGTATGGAGTTTGATTGTTTACAAAGCAATGGAAACCATTTTGAACATTTTTGGAGTTCGAAATTTTTCATCTTGTTGTCAAATAAATTTTTCTGCTTTATTGTTACACCCTGTATAATTATGTCTTAGACCGTTGGAAAGCATTTTCTACGGGCTTTCTAACGACGTATCACAAGTAGGGTGTTGCCATTTAAATTTTTGTAGGTGGGGTAAGTGGTTGATGGGGCTGAGTTCTCTCTCATGTCATTTTAGTTTCCCCTCTCTACCCTAGAAAAGTTTTAAAATTTACACCCTGTATGTTTCTTTTACATATGTTCCTTTCCTTTGGCATTTTCCTTTTTGTCCTTTTCCTGTTTTGTCCTTTTCATCTTGACCTTTCTCGGTTTTCTTCATTTGTCATTTATTTTTGTCTTTCTCCTTTGTTATTTTCTTTTGTTTATTCCCTATTCTTTTTATTTGCATTTGCATTTGTCTACTTTTACTTCCTATTGCCTCATTCTTTATCCTTTTCATTAGTCCCATTTCTTTGTTCTTTTCCACATCCTTTGTACCTTCCATTCGTCTATTACCCCTTCGTTTATCCTGTTCATTTGTATAGTCTCTCTTTCTTTGCTCTATGGATTTGTCCTTTTCAATAGTCTATTGCCTTTTGCTTTTTTCTTCTTATTTGCCATTTGCATTTGTCTACTTTTACTTCCTTTGTTCTTTTCATTTATTACCCCTTCGTTTATTCTGTTCATTTGTATAGTCTCTCTTCCTTTGCTCTATGGATTTGTCCTTTTCAATAGTCTAT
Source organism: Lochmaea crataegi (assembly GCA_947563755.1). NCBI lineage: Eukaryota > Metazoa > Arthropoda > Insecta > Coleoptera > Chrysomelidae > Lochmaea > Lochmaea crataegi. Next base: position 5,656,478 of record OX387426.1, on the reverse strand, counting down.
TGTCTATTGCCTTTTACTTTTTTTCTTTTTATTTGCCATTTGCATTTGTCTAGTTCTACTTCCTTCGTTCTTTTCATTTGTCTATCACCTCCTCCTTTATCCTTTTTACTTGTCTAGTTCACCTTCCTTTGTTCTTTTCATTTGTCTTTTTCACGCGTCCTTTTCATTTGCCCTTGTCATTGTCTATTTCCTGTTTCTTTCTTCTTATCATTTGACTATTGCCTCTTTCTTTATCCTTTTCATTAGTCCCATTTCTTTGTTCTTTTCCACTTCCTTTTTCCTTCCATTCGTCTATTACCCCTTCCTTTATCCTGTTCATTTGTATAGTCTCTCTTCCTTTGCTCTATGGATTTGTCCTTTTCAATAGTCTCTTTCCTTTTACTTCTTTCGTTTTATTTGCCATTTGCATTTGTCTACTTCTACTTCCTTTGCTTTTTTCATTTGTCTATTATCTCCTCCTTTATCCTTTTCACTTGTCTGGTTTACCTTCCTTTGTTCTTTCCATTTGTTCTTTTCATTTATCTTTTTCACACGTCCTTTTAATTTGCCCTTGTCATTGTCTATTTCCTGTTTCTTTCTTCTTATCATTTGTCCATTGCCTTTTTCTTTATCCTTTTCATTAATCCCATTTCTTTGTTCTTTTCCACATCCTTTGCACCTTCCATTCGTCTATTACCCCTTCGTTTATCCTGTTCATTTGTATAGTCTCTCTTTCTTTGCTCTATGGATTTGTCCTTTTCAATAGTCTATTGCCTTTTGCTTTTTTCTTCTTATTTGCCATTTGCATTTGTCTACTTTTACTTCCTTTGTTCTTTTCATTTGTCTTTTTCACACGTCCTTTTCATTTGCCCTTGTCATTGTCTATTTCCTGTTTCTTTCTTCTTATCATTTGTCTATTGCCTCTTTCTTTATCCTTTTCATTAGTCCCATTTCTTTGTTCTTTTCCACTTCCTTTTTCCTTCCATTCGTCTATTACCCCTTCCTTTATCCTGTTCATTTGTATAGTCTCTCTTCCTTTGCTCTATGGATTTGTCCTTTTCAATAGTCTCTTTCCTTTTACTTCTTTCGTTTTATTTGCCATTTGCATTTGTCTACTTCTACTTCCTTTGCTTTTTTCATTTGTCTATTATCTCCTCCTTTATCCTTTTCACTTGTCTGGTTTACCTTCCTTTGTTCTTTCCATTTGTTCTTTTCATTTATCTTTTTCACACGTCCTTTTAATTTGCCCTTGTCATTGTCTATTTCCTGTTTCTTTCTTCTTATCATTTGTCTATTGCCTTTTTCTTTATCCTTTTCATTAATCCCATTTCTTTGTTCTTTTCCACTTCCTTCGTTCCTTCCATTCGTCTATTACCCCTTCGTTTATCCTGTTTATTTGTATAGTCTCTCTTCCTTTGCTCTATGGATTTATCCTTTTCAATAGTCCATTTCCTTTCACTTTTTTCTTTCCTTTTGTTCTTTTATTTTTATTTTCTCATACGACTTTTTCATTTGTCTTTGTCACTCTTTCTTTGTTCATTTCATTTATCCATTATCTCGTCCTGTATCCTTTTCATTCGTCTATTTCCTGTCTCTCTTCTTTTCATTTGTCTATTGCCTCTTTGTTCATCCTTTTCATTAGGCCCATTTCTTTGTTCATTTCCACTTCCTTTGTTCCTTCTATTCGTTTATTACCACGTCGTTTCTTTGTTCATTTCCACTTCTTTTGTTCCTTTCATTCGTCTATTACCCCTTCCTTTATCCTTTTCATTTGTATAGTATCTCTTCCTTTGCTCTATGGATGTTTTCTTTTCAAAAGACTATTTTCTTTTACTCTTTTCTTCCCATTTGTCCTTTTATTTCTATTTGTTCATTCGCCTTTTTTATTTGTCCTTGTCACTGTCTATTTCCTCTTTCTTTGTTTATTTCATTTATCCATTATCTCCTCCTGTATCCTTTTCATTCGTCTATTCCTCTTCCTTTTTTCTTTCAATAGTCTATTTCGTCTGTTCTCAATTGTTCATCTATCATTTCTTCTGTCCTTTTTCTCCCCCTTGTACATGTCCTTTTTCTCTCAAACCAATTTATCTTCACTTTTTCCAAATTTCTATTACAATTATTAAAATTTTCGTCATTTTAATAAATTGAACAACAAAATATTCAACCGTTTAATAATTGGTACATTTTTAGGTATTCTTTTGCTGAAAAAAAAACGTCGTGAATGGTACGTTTATTTAAAAGGAATTCCTTCAAGGATATTGAATGGTACTCGAACCACCCATAAAGAAATAAAAGGAAGTCTGTTCATAAACACTGTATTGTTGATCTGGCGCCTCTCTTACAATGCCCTAATTGCCAATAAATCTTATATATTACTTTAGAATGGACGGATACAAAAAATATACACCCATTGAAAAAGTTATATATTTTTAGTTAGCTATCTCACCCAGTATATAAAATTATATTTAAAAAAAAATAAGTAGTAATAGTCTAACTTTATGACTATAATTTAGTACCTCACTTAGTCGATCTAAAAGTTGTACAAAACAATTTAAAAAAGACAAATGGTCGGTTAGAGACAAGTGCAGTCAACAACGGTCGACAGTTACGCCCAGCTTTTAGTCAACTGTTTCTGAGATTTACGTCAAAATTATCCTTTTTTTTTTAAGTACAACAAAAGATTGCTTTTGTACCATGACAATATTGTTTGGTAAAGAGGGTTCCAACTTATCTTTAATAGCTGTAATTACCTTACTTCCTTTCCTAAATCCATAAATAAACCATCATGAAGGTCAAAAAAATATTCTTTCTTAATGAAGAAATTGAAAATAAATATTCTTTATGTATCTATTACTATCATTTGATAGTTTTTTTACCTCTTCGATTTTAATGAAATTCCGCCTATAGTAATAAACAATTTCTACATATTTTAAAAAATATTTAAACCGCCTGCGAAGCTGATAGTCTCTAGGTATATATGAAATTTGATATAACTTTACTAATTATACGTTGTTTCTTCATCCATGGGAAGAAAAAGTTTTATACGCGTCGTGGGAAGTCAAATTTTTTTTTCGAGATTGTGTATAGATACGAAGGTGTCGCTAGTGTATGATTCATACATCGAAAATTGATAGTACCAATTTTAGAGAATAATCCAGCAAACAAGCACCTACCGAAGTAATTATTGTGTAGCAATTATTATATCTTTGTTTATATAACATTTAAAATTTTCTCGGAAATATAAAGATAAAATTTTTAAGATGAATTCTAATAAATATACACTGTATGAATGATTCGACTCAATACTTTATCTTCTTCTTTAATTAGTCGACATTAAACATTTGTTTGCGTTACCATTCGAAAGATGTAAATAAATATAATATTTACGGTCACGGACAGTTAACGTTCATCAATCGAATGACAATATTAGCAATTTTAAACTTTGTCGGTTCATTTATAGAAACCAACTTCGTATTTAATCGGTCTGAATTCTGGGTTAAATGTCGTAGGGTCATTTCGAAAAAAAATAAGCATGACTAACTCCATAAAAATATACAACAACAGATGGTTAGGAATATGAATAGAATTGGAAATCATTTTTATTTAAGCAACACATTTATTTATCTTCTTTTCTGGTACTTAAAGATGTACAAAATTCTTCCATTGTTCGCTCTTGAGGGGTTTCAAATCGATAGGCATCTTTGAGAAGAACAACTTTTCCTCATAATTACACATATCGTCACTAACTGCCTCCATCTTGATCTCTTCCTCATCTGCAGCAACTGGGAGTATTCCAGACACTTATTTCGTGTTTTCTTCAAATTTCAAATTTTCTTCATTTACCAAATTTTAGTATAACTGTGATCTAGCTTTTGACTATACTCTTTCGACTAATGTGAAAGTAGCCACATTCCATAAACGTAGGTGGTTCTAATTAAGCCATTTTTTGCTCTTCAAATATTTCTCCTGCGTCTTTTATAGTAATGGATAATACCTACCACTCCAGAAAATCTTAAAGCGTTGGTGAACAATTACGTTGCAATTTCAAATAATGTGTTCCGCCTTCTCATCTGCGTCATCAGCATGTTCCATTGCCCACTAGAGATGGTATCTGAGTGAGCAGTGTCCAGTGAAAATTCCTCTGGTTACTATAAGATCAGATTTCTGAAGCTCCAAGAGCAATTTTGAGTAAAGAGCAGAAGGTCGTAATAACATTTTTGTCTGCGAGAAGGAGAAGGCAGTAGATTGCGATTCAATCCGACGTACATGTAATTGGAGTAGACAAAGGATTGTGGCTGTTAACATACTAGAAAACACTATCGAGGAGAGTCACTTATTATTAATTTCTCTGGACCCCTTCGACAATAGTTCCTTGAACTACTTGGAACATATGATGACCAGAAAGCAGTCCTGTTTTGTATCTTTTATGAAATAGAATAGGAATTAACTACAACTGCGGCAATCATCTTCAATTTCAGTTGATACGTCGAAAAGAATACTTTGCCCAAGCTAGCGAATGGATGCCGTAGTTGTAGCCTAATTATTTGGAGAAAAAAAATCCAGGAGGGACAACATTGACTCCGGCCGAGTAAGCGTACATTCCACATATGCCACTTATTAATAGCTATTTGTATTACTGGAAAGGATAGTGCCACTTTTCCTTCCGCGGGATCTAGTTTACTGCCCGACGCGAAGCAGTAATCATTCAAGGGAGGTAAAGACAGTTTACTGCCCTGGTGGTTTCTTCCTGGCCTGGGTGGTTTACGGGGAGTCGTGGTATTCTCGTATGACGTCTATCCGGAAGGCTGATGGAACAACGGCGTTTTTGGTCTCTGGTGTTGGTGTGAAGTATTCAACGCCGTTTTCCACCGTGAATTTGTCTCGGATGTCGGTCTCCACTGGTCCCTGCGGTTCACAGGAGTTTCCTCTGTTTGAACCTCAGCATCCCTTCGCGAGTGTTGTGGCTGGCCTTTATTTTTTCTTCCTCCAAGAGGCAGAGTAGTGGGAAGTTTTCATCGTCGTCGTTGGCGGGTGTGTTTTGGGTCGTTGGCCAGGCTGGTCGTCTTCTTCTTGGGCCGCGTCTCTGGGGAGTTCTTCGGGGTTCCTGGAAAGGTGGTCTGACAGCTGGTTCAGTTTACCCGGCACAAGGGTGATTTGGAAGTTGAATTCCTGCAATAGGATGGCCCATCGAATGAGTTTCGCCTTGTCGTCCTTGAATCTGTTGAGCCAGAAGAGGGCTCGGCTGTCCGTGAGCAGCGCGAATTTCTGGTCTTGCAGGAAGTGGCAGAATCGTCTTAAGGCCCATGTGACTGCCAGGTATTCCGTCTCATTGGCGTGATATTTTGTCTCAGCTTTGCACTGGCATATGCTATTACCTTGCGGTTGGTTGGGTCGCCTTGAAAGAGGACTGCTCCCATGCCTTTGGCGGATGCGTCAGTCTGGAGGAAGAAGGGGAGGTTGGGTTGTGGTCTGGACAGCTTCAAGGGTTGACTGAGCTGGTTTTTCACTGTTGTGAATGCTGTCTCGGCTTCGGTTGACCATCTGAATTTCTTTCCCTTCTTGGTCAGGTCCGTGATTGGCGAGATTACTTCTGCGAAGTGTGGTATATGGTCTCTCAGCCAGCTCGCTGTGCCTTTGAATGATCTGAGCTGCTTCGTTGTGGCTGGTGTGGTGAAACCTCTTATTTTCCTTTGGTGTCGCTCTAGTGGCAAGGTGGAGTCCACTGTCACCTTGTGGCCAAGATATTCTAGCTCCGGAACGGCGAAGTGGCACTTTTCTATTGATATCCACAGGCCATGGGCACGCAGGCGCTCCAGAACCAGGTGGAGGTGGTATATATGGGCGTCATATGATTATATCATCCATATATACCTTGACGCAGTTGTCTATGAGGCCAGCCAAGACCGTGGTTATTAGCTTCTGGAAGGCGGCCGGTCCGTTTTTTTAGTCCAAACGGCGTTACCCTAAACTCGTACGCTAAGCCGTCGGGTAGCGTAAAAGCCGTCTATTGTGTAGACTCGGGATCCATCGGTATCTGCCTGAAGCCGCTCTTCAGGTCAAGAGCAGTAAAGATCTTGGCGGCTCCCAGCTCCTGGACGGTCTCGTGTATCGGCGGAAACTGTGATACCTCGTCCAGGGTGATGGCGTTGAGTCTCCTGTAGTCTACACAAAATCTTGGTTTTCCATTATTTTTGTTGACTATGACTATAGGGCTAGAGTGGCTTGGTTGGATGACTCCGGCTGCCAACATTTGTCCGACTTCTTCGTAAATCAACTTCTTCTTGGCTGGTGAGTATTTATATAGTCTCACGTTCACATGCTTTGGCGTGGTTAGTTTTATCGTCATGGTTGTGGCCTTCGTGGTTGGCTGTTTCAGGCGGTCATCGAAGACATCGCTGAATTCTCTCAGGAGACCTTGTATTGATTCGTAGGCCTCCGGTGTGGATTGGTCTGGGTCGAGCATCTTTCGGGGCGCTTCGCGATCTCTTGACTGGTTTTGAGCCTTCCAGAAAATGGTCCGTCTCTGGTCTTTGCCGGCGTGCAGACAGTTTCTTGGGAACTCCATCAGGACGTTCTGGTCTGTCAGCTACGGCATCCCGAGGATCATAGACGAGGTCCAAGTCCTACTAGCCTGCCAGAGCCGCCAGGTGAAGAGTCTCGGTACCGCCAAACTGACTGTCAAGATCAACCTGATCACTCCTAATCCTCCTGCCCACCTATTAAACCTTTTTCTGAATTATTATTTATTTTCTTGTCTTCAGCCCATTGCTTATATTGTATATCTGCTTAAAGCTATCAGTAATCTAACAACTAGGTCTACACTGGAAAAAACTGCAAAGTATCCCTCAACAGGCTGGCAAGAGACAATAAAGTGTCCCTAATCTGGGTACATGATCATATTACAGGTAATGGAATGACGGACCAGTTAGCTAAAGAAGGCTCGAAAGGAGACTTCATAGGTCCGGAACAGTTTTGTGGAATCACAAAAGTTTGCATAAGAGGGGAAATCGGGAACTGGCTAGATAGGGAACACCAACTCTGATGGAGTTTGACACAAGGGCACCTCCATAGAAATAGTTTACTGAACTAGGTAGACAAAGAACTCCCAACCAGGCTATTGAAACTGGGTAAAAGACATTTGAATACAGCTACCGACCTGGTGACTGGATACTGCACCCTGAGGAAACATCTGCACAAAATGGGCAAAGTAAGTGAACCTATGTGTAGAAAATATGAATTTGATGATGAAACACCTACTCACATACTCTGCGAGAACTTAGACGGAAGCACTTTGCAGAGGAATTGATAAAACCATTAAAACTACTTAAAATCCCTCCAGTCAAACTAGTAGCCTTTATAGAAGACACGAAGCTTTTGGAATGGAAGTAGATAACATGGGAAATGGTGCAAAGATTCATTTCAAGTGCCTGGGATGTTGAGAACAACCCAAACGAATGAATGAATGAAATAGGGGTAGAAGGAAAAAGCTTTTATTTGAAATTTTTCATGGTTATCCCTATTTATGATGCGAAAATACGAATTTTTCCATTTTTTATTCGATTCAATTTATTTTTCGACTATATCATCTTTATTGTTTTTCTTTGCCAGTAAAATATCTTGAGTATCTCAATAAATCATACCCTGCAACTAAAAAAAATGGAAACTTTTTCATTATTTTTTCCAAAAAAAAAAAATGAATAAGTCAGTCAGAGACCATATAATATTGTAACCGGAAAAAAGGTTTTAATAAAAGTCCCATGAGTCAAAGGCGTGAGCGAACGTGTGCCTATATTGTGACACTTCTCCACCAATAAGCCGATCATAAAGTTTTTTTATGCATCCTGGTGTCACGTCTAATAAAATCTTTCGTTTGTTTCTTCTTTTTTTTTTATCCAGTCAGTTCGTTCACAGTTATCGAAAACGACTTTTTAAACATGGAGTGATTCTACTTAAAAGTTCAAACCTACAATGGGATGTTATCCTTGTATATTTTTTATAACAACTATAGACCGGTAGCCCCTTGGCACATGTAGGCTTCATTATTTCGAATTGAAGCCGTTTTCACCATCGAGTTTCATTTGAAAAACAATTAGAATAAATTTCCTAATACCCAAACTGGATAATACACGACGTCCATAAGTTAATTGTTCTAGTTTCGTGAAAATATCCACTATAGCGTCAATTATACAGCTTGGGTCTTGGAGAATTAATAGCTTTATTCTACTTGTTTTTTACATGAAACTCGATGGTGAAAACGGCTTCCATTCGAAATAATGAAGCCTACATGTGTCATTGGCTACCGGTCTACTATAGTGGAATTTACTTAGTACAAGAAAAAATTTACTAATTATGATATCGTTAAACGATGACTCGGAAGTTCAACAAGGTTATGAAAATGAGAAGTTTGTTGTATGTAATCTCTAAAAATCGACTTTGTCATTGTCAATTGTCAAGTAGAGTAGTGTAGTATGTAAGAAAAGATACCTACACGTTGTATGTAGTTAGTTAACCAAAATGCTTTTCTTTTTCTGGCAACATAATAAAAGTATCTATAGTCTATTTCAGAAAGGTATGGAGTAATAAAATTGGGAATTCCGTCCAGTTCGGCTCAATTTCGGTGTCGGCCATAGGCGTAGGTCTTGAAATAGTATTGTTTGTAATATTAAAATTTCAAGGAATTGCGTAAGAGAATTAGGAAAAGTATGTTTTCTGGCCTGAAGTGTCAATATCGAAATATTGTGTAGGGATTACTTAGGTAGTAGATTATACAGTTACGTTTTGCGTTTAACAGGTACCGTTTAACCTTCTATTAGTGCCTCTGCCTAATTCCAACCCTGTTTCAGATTCGGCTCAACCAGGCGCCGCAAGGTGCCTTACCCAAAATTTTTAGACCTTTATAAGTATATTTGTTTAGTTTAACGCATCAGTATTTGCTGTTAAGCCGTAAATAGAGTTCACAGTATTATAAGATTAGTAATAAAATGGCGACATTTACACCAACGAAAAGATGTTCCAATAATTCTCCACTATCAGTGAATGAAAAACTTATTATTTTAAATGTACACGATTGCATAAAATACGATTACCCGAAATTTACTGTACAAGAAACTGTCGACCGATGTTCCCGAATGATTGGAGTTGGAAAGTCCACCGTTTTTAAAATATTGCGAGGGAGAAAGATAGCAGGCCAAGTGGAGCCTCCCAAGAAAAGTCCAGGCAGACCAGTAAAAGTCCTTGATGAAGACACCAAAAGTGTAATTCGAAGAAAAGTTCACTCTTTTTATTTTAAAAAAGAAATACCCACCCTAGATAAGATTTTAATGGACCACTTTGAGAAATATGGATTTTGCCTGGGAAAAGCATAACCGTAAAGCACTTTTACTGGAAAGCGATGAAATTGTTTGCTGGCGACGAAAATACTTAAGAAGTATAAAGTAGTACAGACCAAAGCAGAAGAAAATATTTTATCTTGATGAGACGTGGATCAATGAAGGTTATACAGTACCAAAAATGTGGCAAGACAAAAATATAACCAGTGCTCGCCAAGCTTTCATGGAAGGCCTATCAACGGGTATTAAGGTGCCTTCAGGTAAAGGGAAAATACTAATTATCGTCCATATTGGAAGCGAAGAGGGATTTTTAAAAGAAGGTTTGCTAACCTTTCAGTATTTTGGTGAAATGATAAAATATCTTCTGGCTGATTCAGTAGTAGTTATGGATAACGCGAGTTATCATTCTCGACGCATAGAGAAGACTCCAACTTCATCTTGGAGAAAACAAGAAATTATTGACTGGTTAACCACCAATAGTATTGAATTTGAAGATAATTTGATCAAAAAGGAGCTATTAGCTATAACAAATTTACACAAACATCGTTTCATGAAATACGCCGTGGAAGATATAGCAGAAAAACATAGTGTAACTGTGCTGCGCACACCTATAGAAAATCCTATAGAACTTATATGGGCGCAAGTGAAAGGATTTGTAGCAAGACACAACACGACATTCAAAATGAAAGACGTTAAGCTACTGTTTGATCAAGCCATTAAGGAGGTGACACCAGAGAACTGGCGAAAAGCAGTCCAGCATGTATCCTACTGGCACGCCTTTGGCACACTATTTTCGGTGTTTGTGAATGGATAACAATAGGCTAAACCCATATATTGACCCCAGCCCGGGTGGTACTACCTGCACTTGATAAAAAAGAAAGAATTTTACAATGAAATCAATGCCAAACTATGAAAGTGGCTTAAATATTCGTTGGGTCACTCTGTGCACCCTTTGCATACCTAATGAGGTTTTATTACTCTATACCTTTCTGAAATAAACTATAAATATTTTTCTGTCATCGACAACCAAAAATAACAAAGTTTGCCATTTAAAGTTAGTATCAAAATTAATTAGTCTATACCCTTGTAGTGAGTGTCATTGAATTCCTCTCCACATTTTATAGTAAAGTCGAAACTAGTTTCTTCTTCTGAATAATCCAACACGAATTTTTTTCCAGTTTTACTACGCTATTAACTCTTGCAAAAAATCTGTTAACTACAGTGCAATCAGTAAAAACTTTACATTGGCTATAAATTTAAGTAGGATTTACAATAAGTATTCCTTACTTTAGTTTTAATAAGAACTTCAAATATATCGTTTGTCGTAAAATTGATTTATAGGAAAACAATACATCTAAAATTAACCTCTTTTTTTTATTACGCTATTACCGATCCATTTTGGAGCTTCCAACGTTTAGTTGTCGAGTAGTAAATTATCATTTTTACGAACTAATAACAATAATTTTTGGTGTTAATAGGGAGACAGGTGCAAATTTAAAGCAAAAATATTCTCTTCTTCAGAACTTCGGTCATTAAATTGCTTGTTATCATAAACAAATCCCACCCAGCAATCCCCGTACCTTCGAGTAGACGATATAGGTCCACTGGATGTTTCTCCGAAAATTGTTTTTCTCCTCGAGTCCAGTGCCTCACAGTCAAATAAGATATGGGTTACGGTCTCGCTCTCCATGCCACAAAATCTGCAGTTGTGATCCCCATTGTCTAGCCCTATTTTATGCAGGTGATCTTTTACTGGGGCATAATCCGTTAGATAATCTGTAACTATTCTTAGCTGATTCCTACTGCCCGTTTAAAACATGTGTCACCTATAATAAAGGTCCTACTGTGTACCTGCTCCACTGTAGTCTATGTTGTCTTTGTACCCATTTTTGTATTTGTCTTCGGACCACTTTCTCTGTGGTCCCAAGAATTGGTTCTGGTCCAACATATGTCGTTTCTGAACATCTTTTAGCGACTTCATCAGCCCCCACACTTTAATGTGGTCTGCAAGTTCATTTAGTTCTTTCTGGCATTCTTCTACCAATCTGGATGTTACCTTGCAGCTATTGAGGCTGCTTTGCTGTCAGTTTATCCTATGAGTATCAGTTCTGTATTTGTAAATTATGATACATCGTAGGATAGCATAAATCTCCGCCTGAAATACAAAGGTAAGTTTTCCTAGTGAGAAGGAACATCTTGTAGTCCTTATTTCACTATACACCCCTGCTCCTGTCACTTCCCCAGTCCTTGACCCATCTCTTTACCAGGTCTCACCTCGGGGAAACTTACTACTCTACAGGTTTCACAAATTATATTTGTATCGTCAGGAATAATCTTATATTCCGTACTTACAAAAATATTGGGTCTTTTTATCAAATGTATTGAAAAATTGTCAATTGTCAATTCCCCTTCATCCAGATGGGATCCCTCCATCTTGAAACGATCTTACTCAGCCTTCTTTTCTTCGTCCAGTGGACCTCGGCTTGCCATAACTTGTCCTTCAGACCTTCAGGCACATCCATCAATCTACAGCTCCACTAATATCTCATTAGCAGTCCAGAATGTGTATCCTCTTTTTATTCATTGTTCTTCTTTCGACTCCAGCTATTATCCACAGTTTTTTTTACTATATTATTTTACCCCAACTCAAAAGGTTTTGTTCTATAAAGTCTTCACGATTCCATGCTGACGATAAAAATCAATAACTTAAAGTGTAGATTACACATACTTTAGAAGTAAACATACACAGTGTAACTAGTCATAAAATTACAAAATTATATCTATATATACATCTAAAGTCTAAAGAGAGAGAGAGAATTTTGTTGACAGTAAATCAAAATCTAAAACAATAACCATATTTTCACGCGAACGATGGTCATAAATTAAATTCCGTATCGTTATTACGTATCGAGCCAGTTTTGTATCAAATATCATGGTACGCTTATATTGTTTTACATAATGCCGACATCAATTTTGACGTTTTTATTTACATATTCTCTAATCGTTTGTTTTATTTAATGTAGGTCAGATCGACGGTAGGGGGCTTCTGTAAATAAACAACGATGTATTTATTACGTACAGGAATCATTCCCAAACGAAGTGAACAAACAAAAATATGGAATTAAATTAAAATCTGTTCTTCTTGGAGAATACTTTGAAAAACAATAGTATGCAAAATACACTTTTCCAAAAAAATTAACGCACCACCTTAAAATTATAAAATGTTTTGTTTTCCTTTTTAAAAATCCCCATTATAAATTAATTTTTGTAAGCCCCTGGTATAAACTGTTTCTCGCAATGATTAAATTCATCGATATCTTTTTCAAAAGTTTTTTTTTATATTTTATTTTTTAAATATTGTTCCTTACCAAAGTTTATTGAATTTGTTTATTATGGAACGGTAAAATCAAAATTTGATTCTTAGTCCAGGCAACGAAGGAAAAATAGAGGAAATAATTCATGTAGGAGCCAATTTTGGCACACTTGTAGGGGAAGGTGTTCTTAACAACATACTGAAAATACTGAGGGGTGGGGGGTCTCTAAAGGTTCCTTTTTTTCAGTTTTTTGTTAATACCTCGAAAAATACTACCTCTAGCGAAAAAATGTTTATATACTAAATTAATCTACATAATATTCTCTATAAACAACAAAAAAGTTCGATACACTTTTTTTCTTTGATCTATGCTTAAGAAGATATGGAGGGGGGGGGGAATGAACATTTAAAAAAAGTTTTTATTGTTGAAAATAAAATGTTTATTGTTAAAAAAAAGGTGAACGGTCTTCGGACTGCCGACAGAAGCTTGCTTCTTATGCACAATAGAATGCGATGTTGGGAATTACATTAGGCCCAGTACGTTCTACCAAGTTTTATTTTATATTTTATGGACCATTTTTTCAAAATTTTGACCATTTTTCATAATTATTGACTATTTTTTCAGAATTTTTAACAATTTTTGACCATTTTTGACCATTTTTTCAAATTTTAACAATTATTGACCATTTTTGACAATCATTGACCAATTTTGACAGTTTTGACAATTATTGATCATTTTTGGCAATTTTTCAAAAATTTTGACCATTTTCCAAATTTTAACAATTATTGACCATTTTTGACAATTCTGCACAGGTTTTGACAATTATTGAACATTTTTGATAATTTTTCAAAAATTTTGACAATTTTTAACAATTATTGACCATTTTTGACAGTTTTTTATAATTATTGACCATTTTTTCAACATTTTGACAATTTTTGACAATTATTGATCATTTTTTCTGAATTTTTGACAATTATTGATCAATTTTAACAATTACTGACTATTTTTGACAATTATTGATCATTTTTGACAATTTTTCAAGAATTTTGACCATTTTTCCAAATTTCAACAATTATTGACCATTTTTGACAATTTTTGAGCATTTTTGACATGATCTGACAATTATTGACCATTTTTCAAAAATTTTGTCCATTTTTTCAAAATGTTGACAGTTTTTTATAATTATTTACCATTTTTTCAAAATTTTGACAATTTTTTACCGTTTTTCGAAATTTTAACAATTATAGACCATTTTTGACAGGTTCTGACAATACTTGACCATTTTTGACAATTTTCAACAAGTATTGACCATTTTTGACAGTTTTTTATAATTATTGACAATTTTTTCAAAATTTCTTACCATATTTTCAAAATTTCTGACCATATTTTCAAATTTTAACAATTATTGACCATTTTTGACAATCATTGACCAATTTTGACAGTTTTGACAATTATTGATCATTTTTGGCAATTTTTCAAAAATTTTGACCATTTTCCAAATTTTAACAATTATTGACCATTTTTGACCATTTTTGACAATTCTGGACAGGTTTTGACAATTATTGATCATTTTTTCTGAATTTTTGACAATTATTGACCAATTTTAACAATTACTGACTATTTTTGACAATTATTGACCAATTTTGACAGATTTGACAATTATTGATCATTTTTGACAATTTTTCAAGAATTTTGACCATTTTTCCAAATTTCAACAATTATTGACCATTTTTGACAATTTTTGAGCATTTTTGACAGGATCTGACAATTATTGACCATTTTTCAAAAATTTTGTCCATTTTTTCAAAATGTTGACAGTTTTTTATAATTATTTACCATTTTTTCAAAATTTTGACAATTTTTTACCGTTTTTCAAAATTTTTACAATTATTGACCATTTTTGACAGTTTCTGACCATTATTGACCATTTTTGACAATTTTTCAAAAATTTTGACTATTTTTCAACAATTATTGACCATTTTTGACATTTTTTTATAATTTTTGACAATTTTTTCAAAATTTCAACAATCATTGACCATTTTTGACAGTTTCTGACAATTATTGACCATTTTTGACAACTTTCAAAATTTTTTACTATTATTGTAAATTTTTCAAAATATTTAACAATTTTTTATCATTTTCCAAAATTTTAACAATTATTGACTATTTTTGACCATTTTTTCAAATATTTAACAATTTTTGACAATTTTTGATCATTTTCCAAAATTTTTACAATTTTTGACAATTTTTCAAAATTTTTGACCATTTTGACAATTATTTTAAATTTTTCAAAATATTTAACAATTTTTGACTATTTTTGACAATTTTTTTAAATATTTACAGATGAGTCCAGATATTGTCTGTACAATAATGATAGACGTATTCCTGTATTTCGACGACCCAACGAACGTTATGCCCAATGCAACTTCTCAAACACCACGTTATTTGGAGGAGGATCCTCTATGGTTTGGGGAGGTCATAAATAATGGAAGTATGACAAATACAGACAAGATATCTTACAATCCATATATTGGCAAACATTTCTTGTAAATGCAAGATAAGGCCAGGCCGCAAGCTGCACACGTTGTCAGAAATTACCTGGAAGAGATTGGAATTAATACTATGGATTGGCCATCCCGTAGTCCAGACCTAAATCCCATAGAAAACTTATGGGATATCCTGAACAGGCGATTAAGAGCGGAACAAATCCAATTCAATAACCTGGAAGCCCCACCTTCCAGGTGGGGAAGATCAAATCTGGGAAGAATTGGACCAGGTTATTTTAAGTATGGGTCGACGATTTCATGCCGTTATTCGTGCGAGAGGTCGTTTTTGAGAACTTTTTTTTCATTTTTGAGTTTGTTTCGTTTTCTGTCAATTTCGAATTTTACTTTTATTTCTTCTAGAATTTTTATCGAAGCCTGAATGACGTTTTACCAGGTATAATAAATTATAGTAATAAAATGTAGAAAACATTAAAAAAGCTTAGTTTTTTATTAATAAAATTGATTTAAAAAAGTAGTGCGTTAATTTTTTGTAGAAGTGTATAAACGACAACCCACGTATTTGCTTAAGACGGTCCTGTCTTTGACTTAATCGAAAACGGTGATGTTCCAAATGTGGATATACAGGAAATTATTGATACTAGGAATTAATTTTGTTATGTAACTGTAACCATAGCGAAATCGGGAAGAAAAAGAAAGTACAAGGAAAAGCAATAAATTTCTATAATGTACACCCATAAAACTATGACATATTTATTTTCAAATAAACTAAAATTATTATTGAAAGACACAAAATATACAATCTCTGTTGAAATAACAGAAAATACCTTACCATATTTGTACAAAATACGAGAAAAAATATTGACAAATCTACAAAATCGGGGTGTTATTTTTAAACGGCTCCAAAAACTACTTTTATTGACTGTGTAAACTGACTATAAAAACATCTTATCCTCTGCTAAGTTGTCATCTTGTAATAAGACCCAACGAGATTTTTTTTAAAAACAAATATTTTCCAACAAACAAATCTAAAATTACATCAAGAGCAGGTGTTTTATTTTCATTGATACGTCCCCGAGGGGTGAACACCTCAGTGGTGGAGTCTAAAAAAATGGTCAGCTCAGCCTAAATGTCGTAAGCCACTGTTCAACGGTACATATTTACTATTCTTCCAACTTAAGAAGATTAAGAGCCCCTTTTATTTCGACACAATAAATCTCAGCTAGGTACTACTGCTAAATGTTTAGACCCACTCCAAAATCCCGAAAAACCCATTATTACAAAATGCAGAATGGTCCGTTGTTATTATTATTAGCATTTTTCTTTACGTCTCTTGACTTCGTACAATGGTCCTTGAAAAAAACCGACATTCGACACGATTTCGTATCATGTAACTTTTGTGTAACCCTCGGTATGTAATCGTTCATTCAGGGAATCTTCAAAAAGGTGCTGTAGAAAATTGCCTGCGTAAGGATAAGACATATGCCGAGCAATGCAGTACGTTGGGAAAATTTTTAAAGGATTTTCATATAAATTTAAAAATCTTTGATTTTTTATTTAAACTCGATACGACGCGAGCTAAAAGGTTCTATAAGGAAAAACGCATTTCAAAACATTAAATTTTCCTCAAAATTCTGTTCTGTGGAAAGCTGTAAGTTCTCATTAAAGAGGGTCGGCTTCACTTCGTGTTTTGCTAGTCAATAATTAATGGCAGCGATAAAAACCCCTTTTGTTATTGTTAATATTTATTACTTTTTTAATGAATTTCGGAAATATTAAATTGTTTGAAGTGGTAGTTGAATTGAATGACCTAAATGTGGGCAGTTTCTAAATTATTCAATAAGTTAAAATTTGTTTTTAGATGTATTATGAATAAGATAGCGTGTTTCAAATAATATAAAAGAAATTTTGTTAATAAAATGATAACGAAGCCTTCACCTTCCCAAAAGCTAGACAAGAAGATCCACTATCCGCTAAGTTGTTAGGTTAAAGCACTGAGCTCGTGAGCAATCAGTTCCAAAATGTTGTGGGAAACTCAATGAACTAGGCGATAACAATATAGTCACCTTACTGTGGGTTCCAGGACACACTGGAATAGAAGGAAATGAAATAGCAGAAGAACTAGAAAAGAGGGGGACTGAAACACCCTTTCTCCAATGTAATATTGGAAGAAATAGCAAAAAGAGTAGATCTGACCATTGGAAAGATCTAGTAGGACTTAAACAATAAAAGATTGTTCTGTTGAGATCAAATGAATACTTAAGTCAAAGTAAAACTGCAGTAATAGTTTTAACAGGGATCCTAACGGGACATTTTTTTTCGTGTCGAGATGGGAAACTCATGTTCGAATGGGTCCAGGTCCCAAACAGTGTTGGACTCATCCCCAAGGAGATGCCTACCAACCAAAACTACCTCAAACTCGCCGTTACCCCCGCCTCGGAATCACTACCTTAGCATACTTCGAGATGGGCGGCGGTCCCTCGCATACTCTCCGCTCATACCGTCGTTTTCTCCCTAACTATCGTTCCTACCTCTCATGCCATATCAAGTTCTTCTCTTCCCCTAACCATGCTCTCTACTACGCCACTCACCTCCTTCCCCCTCAACATTATCTCCACCTTGTTCTCCCACTACACTGCCTCCCCTAGTTTCCTCTCCAACTTCTTCAGAACTTCCTCGTTCCTCCAGCATCTAAACACATGCCCCACATCATCCTCCGCTTCACACCTTTCGCACCCTCCAGTCTCTCTTTTCCTAATCTTGTGGAGGTACCCTACTCTCGACCCATATCCAGTGAACACCTGTGTCAAGAAGTAGTTCACCTACCCGAATTTACGGTCCATCCAATCTCCCCTTCTAGCTCGCCATCATACTCCTCCCACCTTCTCACCCACCTCATTTCCTCCTCCATCCATTCCTGTACTTCTGTACCTCTCTGGTCGCACCCCTCCAGCGTTTATTCCTGGCTCTAGCCATCACGTCCAATGGGTAGGTCCTTGCCAGCACCGCTACTGCCAGTCCACCCATTGTCCTGCACCAGAGGGTGCCAGAATGATAAAAAAGGAGATGAAGATATAGCAAGAATGCCAAAACGAGGAATGCCAAAGAAAGGTGGTGTAATGAAGCAACTGAAGACCCAAGAGAGGAAGGAAAACTGGTCTGGAAGGCGAAAGCAAGAGACAAGAAAGAATGGAACGAATTGTTAACAACGAGACTAAGGAAGTTGTTGTTTTAAGACAACTTACGTTAGAAGAACATCAGTCAATATCTTAAATTTCTAGTGCAGTGGGTGTTTCTCGCAGCAGTGTTTTCAGACTTTTACATAAACACAAATTCCATCCTTACAAAATTATATTAGTCCAAGAGCTACATGAAGACGATTTTGACCTGCGTCTACAGTTTTGTGAATTGATGAATGAACGACTGCACGACACTCCAGCTTGGAAAAGCGAAAGCAAGATTCAAAAAAGAATGGAAGAAAATTATCACCAAGTTACTGGCCTAAGAGAAAGCATTAGAATGATAGTGCCTGTCTTTGATGATAAAGTTGACTTGGAGCAACTTATATTTCTAAAAAATATATTATTATCTTTAAAAATTGCCTATGGTTAAAAATGTTTTGAACGCCAGTGAAGACCGCAAGGGCATGGCATATGTTCGAAGTGGGATTTGTTACAGTTGAAGGAAATTGAAGGGAATCGAAGTTGAAGTACTCAAAATATGTATTTTTGTGTCGTAAATCCTTGGTTATATAATTTGTCAACTAGTTCTTTGATAAATTTACCTGAAAGATCGGGAATTTCTTGAAATACGTTTTTCTGATCGAAAAAATCATTTTGTTGAAGAATTTAAAGAAAATAAAAATTGAAATGTGTGAAAGCATCGAAATATGAGTAGTCGTGCTAAAGAGCCTTTTCCAAATTGATATTACAATCATTGTGTAATTAGGCCGAAGGCAAAATGTAATACTTGCTATTTGGACCCAATTAATTAGTGCCTAATCTTCCAATTAAAACTGCAACTATATATTGTAATATACCTGCAGGCTATTTATATTAATTATATATTTATCCTGTTCTGATCCTTGTAGGATGTTGTATTCAATCAGTCAGAAAAAAGAAAAACTGAAGCTTTGAGCAAGTAAAACCTTTCAGTGTTCGCTACCAAAACAATATTTTGAAGTTAATATGATTTTGAAACTCTCTCTGAAAAAATCAAACAACCATGTTAGCAATGGCGGCTCCTCCATTAGGTCATTGCGTCAATGACCTCCCACTAAAAACGTTATTCCGCATCAAGCATCAAGTACTCGGCGAAAACCAAAATTGGAAAGCGGGCTGGTGTCCACCGTTGACCTCAAGGTGTTATATGGGAACGGAATTTGCCGAGCGCTGAGAGAAACACGCCCGAAGTTTACATGTGATGGGTCAAAAGACCGGTTTAATATCGACGATGAATCGACTTACGTCGGCTGATTATTACACGCTTAGAAAAGAGATGAGTAGAGGGGTTGACAGGCCGCGCTATATTTTGATTTAAAGGAGAGCATTTGAAGCGAAATAATGAGAATAATGACGTAATAAGTTGTCGCAAATACAAAAGATCGAAGGCTTCACTTAAATTTTGAAAAGATTTAGTCTAATTATCATTTAATTTAAGTTTGTCATATTTAATATGTATAGAAATGAATAAAATATGGTTGTTTTTTAAGAGAGCATTATTTTTATATAAAACAAGCGTGGCCCAAAAAAATTTTTTGCCTCTGGGGCTTCGGAAAGGAACTCCACAAATGTTGCTTTTTTTAACGATTTTAATGACTTCTGGGCAGAAATTGGGAGTAGTTTTTCGAAAAATTTCCGCTTACGGCGGATAGTCCTCCGGGGGCCTCGGTGGCGTTCCGTAATTGAAGATTTTGGTCACATCACCTATGACCCCCCTATCAAATTAATCACGAGCCGCTACTGGATGTTACTCTGTGTAATATTTGACAGATTTCCTTTCATTGTCTCGGATAATATGAACAAATTTTTCTTAAATATTTCGCGCACGATATAAAATTATTACCGAGAAACATAAAAATACAGTTCACATCGCTGGTTCTAAGAACTATTTCATCAACAAATATTATGCACAATTTAAATTGAACCACATGTTTCATTTTGAAACCAAATTAGACAGATCAACATTAGGTCTATCTTATGTAAACATATATTTATCGTGTATTTAATTAAGTATTGGTCAAGATCATGTTTATTTACTTTAGAATAGATAAAGTATAGACTTTAATGTCTCATAGCTGGAAGAAGGAATATTTTTATTTTTACAGTTATGAGTGTATCAACTGTAAAACAATGAGTAGCGTGAAAAGATAGAAACAGCTTGTAGAGAAAAAAAAATTAAAACAACTGCTAAAAATGTAGCCTGTGTTATGTATCTATCTCGAGAAGTAGTAGAAGTCTGCTCATTACAATACCTACTTTACCCAGTTACGAACAATTTCTAAGCAACGACGTTTTTCAATGAGTGATTATTATGGTGTTTTGTCGCATGTTCTGTGTAACTTTAATTAAATAAAGTAATTCATTTCATTCATTTGGTATTTCGATCATTTGTATACTAAATTGGCGCAGTCGACGGAACAACCCAATACTCTAGTTGCGCAAAACGCCTCGCTTCAAGAAACTGTGAGAAGCCTCGTTCACAAGCAGAAATGCAAGCACGACATCGAGCAACATTCATGACCCTCGACGAATCTTCAGGCAGTTCTTTCGAACCAGTAAGACCCCATGGAAATGCACAGACGGCATTTTTACACATCCCCGTAACTCAAAAAAATTCAGAAATTTTAATCATAAATACCCATCTATGCTTCTACAATTTAAACCGTTTAATGTTTGTAAAATCATTTTTTGGAATGGTCACCTTTTATTAACCATTCCGAGCATTGGAAGTACCCGCTGAACGTTGGAGGATACCTCAGCAGCCAATTCGTATTTAGAAACTGTTTTCAAATGCATTTTTGTTAATTTTGTAATAAACAATGTTAATTATCGGCTATGGAAAAATGTTTTCTTTAAAAACTATGGAGGTTATAGTTTAAAAAAATAAGAATCTGGATGGATCGACAGAAAGATTTAGTTCAGGAGGAATCGGCGAAAATGGTCAAAAATTGTCAAAATTTTGAAGAAATGGTCAATAATTATGAAAGACTGTCAAAAATGGCCAATAATTGTTAAAAATTGTCAAAAATGGTCAATAATTGTCAGAATCTGTCAAAAATTGTCAAAAAGTGTAAAATATTTTAAGAAATGGCCAATAGTCAATAATTGTCAAATTTTTTGAAAGTTGTCAAAAATGGTCAATAATTATCAGAAACTGTCAAAAATGGTCAATAATTGTTAAAATTTTGAAAAATGGTCAAAAATTGTTAAATTTTTGAAAAATGGTCAAAAATTGTTAAAATTTTGAAAAAATGCTCGATAATTGTCAGAAACTCAAAAATGGTCAATAATTGTGAAAATTTTGAAAAATGGTCGAAAATTGTCAAAATTTTGAAAAAATGGTCAATAATTATAAAAAACTGTCAAAAATGGTCAATAATTGTTAAAAATTGTCAAAATTTTTGAAAAATGGTGAAAATTTTTGAAAAATTGTCAAAAATGGTCAATAATTGTCAAAAACTGTCAAAAATGCTCAAATATTGTCAATAATTGTTAAAATTTGGAAAAATGGTCTTAAATGGTGAAAATTTTTGAAAAATTGTCAAAAATGGCCAATAATTGTCAAAAATGGTCAATAATTGTAAAAATCTTGAAAAATGGTCAAAAATTGTCAAAATTTTGAAAAAATGGTCAGTAATTATAAAAAACTGTCAAAAATGGTGAATAATTGTTAAAAATTGTCAAAATTTTTGAAAAATGAAAATTTTTGAAAAATTGTCAAAAATGGTCAATAATTGTCAAAACCTGTCAAATATTGTCAATAATTGTTAAAATTTGAAAAAATGGTCTTAAATGGTGAAAATTTTCGAAAACCTGTCAAAAATGCTCAAAAATTGTCAATAATTGTCAAAATTTGGAAAAATGGTCTAAAATGGTCAAAATTTGTGAAAAATTGTCAAAAATGAACAATCATTGTCAAAAATGGTTAATAATTGTTAAAATTTGAAAAAATGGTCATAAATTTAAAAAAAATGGTCAAAAGTTGTCAAAAATTGTCAAAATTATTGAAAAATGGTCAAACTTTTGGAAAAATTGTCAATAATTGTTAAAAATTGTCAAAAATGGTCAATAATTGTCAGACCCTGTCAAAGATGCTCAAAAATGGTCAATAATTGTCAGAACCTGTCAAAGATGCTCAAAAATGGTCAATAATTTTTAAAATTTGGAAAAATGGTCTAAAATGGTCAAAATTTTTGAAAAATTGTCAAAAATGATCAATAATTATCAAAAATGATCAATAATTGTCAAAATTGGTCAATAATTGACAAAAATGGTCAATAACTGTTAAAATTTGAAAAAATATTCAAAAATTGTCAATAATTGTTAAAAATTGTCAAAATTTTCGAAAAATTGTGAACATTTTTGAAAAATTGTCAAAAATGGTCAATAATTGTCAAAACCTGTCAAAAATGCTCAAAAATTGTCAATAATTGTTAAAATTTGGAAAAATGGTCTAAAATGGTCAAAATTTGTGAAAAATTGTCAAAAATGATCAATCATTGTCAAAAATGGTAATAATTGTTAAAATTTGAAAAAATGGTCATAAATTTGAAAAAAATGGTCAATAGTTGTCAAAAATTGTCAAAATTATTGAAAAATGGTCAAACTTTTGGAAAAATTGTCAATAATTGTTAAAAATTGTCAAAAATGGTCAATAATTGTCAGACCCTGTCAAAGATGCTCAAAAATGGTCAATAATTGTCAGAACCTGTCAAAGATGCTCAAAAATGGTCAATAATTTTCAAAATTTGGAAAAATGGTCTAAAATGGTCAAAATTTTTGAAAAATTGTCAAAAATGATCAATAATTATCAAAAATGATCAATAATTGTCAAAAATGGTCAATAATTGTTAAAATTTGAAAAAATACTCAAAAATTGTCAATAATTTTTAAAATTTGTCAACATTTTCGAAAAATGGTGAAAATTTTTGAATAATTGTCAAAACCTGTCAAAAATGCTCTAAAATGGTCAAAAATGGTCAATAATTGTTAAAATTTGGAAAAATTGTCAAAAAAGGTCAATAATTGTTAATATTTGGAAAAATGGTCAAAAATTTTCAAAATTCTTGAAAAATGGTCAATAATTGTCAAAACTGTCAAAATTGGTCAATAATTGTCAAAAATGGTCAATAATTGTTAAAATTTGAAAAAATACTCAAAAATTGTCAATAACTAACAAAATTTTTGAAAAATGGTCAAAAATGGACATTCTATTGTGTATAAGAACCAAGCTTCTGTCGGCGGTCCGACGACCACTCACCATTTTTTTTTAATTGTATTTCAATAAAGAATACAAAAAAATTTGTCCGGCTGAAAAATAACAATTCCTTGCAATTGTATAAACAATTTCGGTTTAAACAATATGGCAGGGGGTTGCCCCATAGCAACATGCATTTATATCATTAGTAGGGTAATTTGAAGAGGATTCCATAAAAAAATTGAGGCGGAATAGTTTTCGGTACTCATGCGCCGATTCCTCCTGGACTAATTAGAGTATTTACAGTTCAAGTTGTGAATTATAAAAATAAAAAGTTGCATGTCGTAAGAAACAATAACCAAGATATAAATAGAACAAAAGCAATTAACAGCATTACGAAAAAAAAGAATAATAATTAATGTTTACATACGAACAATTCCATTCTTGTACATTTTGCGAATCACACAAAAGACAAAATTAGCTAATCCTCGAATGTTCCATTTTTACAACAAGGACATTCAACTTTTCTGTTAAATTAAACCCAATTACTAATCGTACGTTCGGATAGATAGAAATAGATTATTATCATGAATGTATTGTCAGAAGTTGAAGGCTCTTTAAAGAAATACATTTGACCTCTCTTTTATACGAAGGCACTAAAAAATGATAAAGTTAGACGTAACTGGTTCAATGGAAAACATGAAAAATAATAAAGAAAACGAGAGGAGAACGGCCATAGAAGCACCGAATCCTGAGGAAGTTCAATTAACAAATACCGTTTACTACTCGTAATAATCACACCGGTATCGACTTTCATCATTTTTAACTTAACGCTTGACGATAATATCATTACAAACAAATTATTCATGTGCATTCGACGATGAGATCAGTCTGAAGTTTTACTTTTTTGCATTAACCAAATGGTATGGCGGCGCTTCGTTCGGTCGATGCTCCCATTTGTTTATTACATCTAGGGAATTAGTTGTGGAATTTTAAACATTCAAGGTCAAACTTTTTTTTTAATAAATTGGGTTACACTATAGCTGTTCCAAGTTTGTTGGGAAACTTTTGAAAATAAAGCAATTTTATTCGATGTAGCCATATTATTTAACGCCTAATTTCCTGTGACTTTCTTAAAAAGTTTATTTTACAAGAGAATGGCAAAGAAACAACTACTCTGCGGGCTAAATGACTTGAAATCCCCTGCTGAGCCTGAATTGAATCTACCTTTATATAAAATTTAAAACATTAATTGTTTGTTGCATAAACTTGTTTTAAATACGCCTACTCTGGTATTTTTAATCGCATTTTCATTATTCCATTTTTATTACAATGGAAATTCCGTATCAAAAATATAAACAAATAGTTGGGTGTAATTACTGAAACTGAGATAAATGTTAGATAAAAAGAACTAAAGATAACAGTCCACATCCCAACAGGAATGAGTTTATCACTTTTAGTTGGCAAGAGATAATTAAATGGTTTCCTTAATGAAAACGAGCCAAACGATCCAAAAACTGCAGAAAAAAATTGTATATTTTATAAATGTATGTATATAAATTGGGGTGACATTCAATGAGACCTAAAAGATCTATTGTGCCCCCTTACTTTTTCTTAGCTCCTAAGGAAATTCTCAGAGACTAGTAGCTTCTCCAGTCTTATTTCCCGGAGGAAATGTCCCTCTTCTATCCAGTAATCTCCAAGGTGTTGTGCCCTAGGATTCTGAATTGCTGTGCAATTCGCAAGTATGTTGATGTAGGTTTCTTCTTCTATGCCACCGAACTACATTCTTCTTCATCCACTATTTTGATCTTCTTCAGGTACCCAGTCCCGTTAGGATCCCTGTTAAGACTCTTAGTGCAGTTTTAATTTGACTTATGCATTCAAGAGGATATAGTCACCCAGAAAAATATTTGATTGTCTAAGTCCTAGTAGATCTTTCCAATGGTCAGATCTCTTCCAATATTACATTGGAGCTGATACCGCAAAAGGGTTCCGGCCCCCAAAAGGGTGTTTCAGACCGCCTCTTTGCTAGTTCATCTGCTATTTCATTTCCTTATATTCCAGTGTGTCCTGGAATGTAAGGTGACTATATTGTTCTCGCCTAGTTCATTGAGTTTCCCACACCATTTTGGTGGCTCAGCACTAGGCTATCCAACATTAGGATAATCCTTTGCCTTCTATCAATATTGAACTTTCTTATGGCGTGAATACGCTTGAAAGATACTCGGGGTTTTTCCCAAGCTTTCAGAGTGTTTGGTTCCTGGCTCGTGTTTCCTTCTATGGCTTTTGAGCCGTCTGTGTACCATTGAATGGCATTCTTTCCAAGTCTGGTAATGGTATTTGGATCCCATTCCTTCTAGTTGCTTAATTCCGTAACGAATTTCTTTGATTAGTTATACTTTTTCATCATACCATCTTTTATGGATGGATTTATATATATAAAGGTTTATGTAATAGCTCTATTAATGGAAGGAGCTTGTTAAACAGCATGTAATCAACTATACTAATAGTGATTGAATTATTTACGAAAATCAATCTATTAAATTATTTTTTTTCTACAAATCAATTCCTCACGCAATACACTCCCTTAGGAAATTCCATCACCGACGCCAAACGTCCAACTAACACGCACCGACATTCTCCGATGGAAGGTTTTTGAATATTATTGATGGAAAACAGATTTTTTCTACAACTGCTATGAAAAGTGACGTATTTCTCATAGCTTACTTAATTTCAAAACCAAATATTGCTCATACTGTGAGAAATAATATTTCTCACGGCACTTTGCCCACGCCACATATATTTATATGGAGAATCAAATAAAATCGATAAAAACTTAGTAGGCTACTTAAATACCTACTTAGTTGTCACAAAACTGTCAGATTATATTAGAAAATATGTTAAATATTTCAAAAAATTGTCAAAAATTGTCAAAAATTTGTAAAAATGGTCAATAATTGTCAAAAACTGTCAAAGTTTTGAAAAAATGGTTAATGATTGCCAAATATTTTCAAAAATTGTCAAAAATTTGGAAAAATGGTTAATAATTGTCAAAAACTGTCAAAATTTTGAAAAAATGGTCAATAATTATAAAAGACTGTCAAAAATGGTCAATAATTGTTAAAAATTGTCAAAGATTTGGAAAAATTGTCAAAAATGGTCAATAATTGTCAGAATCTGTCAAAAATTGTTAAATATTTTAAAACAATTTTGAAAGTTGTCAAAAATGGTCAATAATTGTCAGAAACTGTCAAAAATGGTCAATAATTGTTAAAATTTTGAAAAATGGTCGAAAATTGTTAAAATTCTGAGAAAATTGTCAATAATTATCAAAAATGGTCAATAATTGTTGAAAATTGTCAAAATTTTTGAAAGTTGTCAAAAATGGTCAATAATTGTCAGAACCTGTCAAAAATGCTCAAAAATTGTAAAATTTGGGAAAATGGTCTAAAATGGTCAAAATTTTTGAAAAATTGTCAAAATTGATCAATAATTGTCAAAAATGGTCAATAATTGTTAAAATTTGAAAAAATGGTCAATTGTCAAAAATTGTCAAAATTTTCGAAAAATTGTCAAAAATGGTCAAAAATTGTCAAAATTTTGAAAAAAAGGTCAATAATTATAAAGAACTGTCAAAATGGTCAATAATTGTTAAAAATTGTCAAAAATGGTCAATAATTGTCAGAACCTGTCAAAAATGCTCAAAAATTGTAAAAAATGCTAAAAAAATGCTCAAAAATTGTCAAAAATGGTCAATAATTATTAAAATTTGGAAAAATGGTCCAAAATGGTCAAAATTTTTGCAAAATTGTCAAAAATGATCAATAAATGTCAAAATTGGTCAATAATTGTTAAAATTTGAAAAAACAGTCAAAATTTTGAAAAATGGTAAAAATTTTCGAAAAATTGTCAAAAATGGTCAAAATTATGAAAAAATGGTCAATAATTATAAAAAACTGTCAAAAATGGTCAATAATTGTAAAAAATTGTCAAAATTTTTGAAAAATGGTCAAAGTTTTTGAAAAATGGTCAATAATTGTCAGAACCTGTCAAAAATGGTCAATAAATGTTGAAATTTGGAAAAATGGTCTAAAATGGTCAAATTTTTTGAAAAATTGTCAAAAGTGATCAAAACTTTCCCCACTTGTTGCACAATATACTATTCTGCAAAAAATTCTACACAGGAATGGAAAAAAATGGACATCGGATACTCAAAAGGAAGTATAGATTCCTGTTTAGAACGTTGATCCAGAAACACTAGAAGATACAGGTAGGAAGTGACGCGTTTCTTTAAATATGACCATGCCACTTTAGTGCGCAATGGACAGCGGCTGAATTAATCAGTTGTTTGAGGTATATCGACGAGAACTTTATGGCGAATACACTGAAAATTTGTTCAAGATTATGACTACAAAGGACTAAATTTCTTAGGGAAAAGCGACTTATACTAAATCTACCACTAAATAGCGGTCTTGTGATTGATAACGCTCCATACCACAAAGTTAGCTAGACTAGAAATTTATTTAACCACTAACTAGTTATCATAAATTACAACTCAATACTTAACTAAACTATACTATTGAATTATGTGGAGGGTCTCATTCTGCTCCACCAGACGCAAATTTCTTCGAATGTCTCTCATGAGGTCCTGGACGGAATTTATATTAATTTTCCGTAAATTCGCCGTCTTAATTGTTCACATCTTAGGCTTCCCAGTCTACATGATAAACCTTCCTAGATAGTAAAGCCCAAAAATCTTCTATTGGGCGAGCCTGTGGCAAGTTTGGAGGCTCTAGGAAAGACGAAATGAATCGAAAATTTGATAAAAAATGTGTGACCTTCAATTATCTACCACCAGGTATCGCTTGGCTAGAGCTAGAAGAGGGTGCAACTACCCTGGCATTTGCTGACGATCTGGCCATAATTGTGGAAGCCAGAGACCCCAAGGAACTACAAGATATTGGTAACAACGCCAACGGTACAGTATTAAAATGGATGGAAGATCATGAGCTGGAAGCTGGAAATAGCAGGCCATAAGTCGGAAGCGATGGTAATTAAGGGACCTCTGAAGAGAGACATCATCCGTTTCAAGGTGCAGGGGATTAAGTACCTAGGAGTCCATTTGGATGACAGGTTTACAGGTTTAACAAACGCGATAAAGCCAGCGAGCGAGCCAGCATACTTATGAGAATCTTGCCAAACATAGGCGGGTCCAGCACTGGGAAGAGGCGGATGCTACTTGGAGTGACTAACTCCATCCAGCTGTATGCAGCACCGGTATGGGAGGAAGCGCTCAGGTTCAGACCGAAAAGAGAGAGGCTGTTCAGGAATCAGCGGAAAATAACCTTTTGTGCCTGTACGGTCTCGACTGCAGCGGCACAGGTAATAGCGGGAGCGAGACATAATGACGGCAATTGTATCTCAGAAAAGCCACTGAGAGGCAAATTACACTGGAAATGTGGCAGGACCTATGGAACAAGGAGGAAAGAGTGGCGCAGTGGACCAGAAGACTAATCCCTAATCAACTGTAAGTTTAAACATACCAATTATTTCCTAACTCAATTCTTGAGCTGACATAGGGTCACCTAACGATACGTACATGTACGACGATGCTGAACACACAGTATTTTACTGCAAACGTTTCGAGGAGAAAAGGGAGAAATTGGTGGACAGCTCGGGAGAGCCATTAACGCCAGAAAATAATTATGATTGGAAATGAGGTTTGCTTTAGGAAACTGTCTAGTAGAATCACAGACATCATTAGAACTAAGGAGAAGGAAGAGAGGGAGTATACAGATAGGTTCTATACCTAAGCAATGCCAACGGGAAGAAATGAGAAGTCAACGACTCTTTATCCCTGATGATATGCCTCCACAGCGGTTCCGGGGATATAGGCGAAGAGGTGGTTAGGGTTAAGCTGAATGGTGACAGCGGAAGCTGTGCAGTGATTCTTCCTGGCTAGCAGAGAGAGGACGAGACACCTCGACCGAATCTGCAACTAGGGACACCTTCCCTAGATCTTCCCCGCACCAAAAAAAAATAAAGGTATCGATTCGCGAGTTATCTTTTTAACGTACGCGTGTAAAAAGGAATGACTTAATAATATAGAGTTAGGGTGTGTATAAATGAAATTCCAAAGGGTAAAATTGATTCCCTTCGAATAACGAAATGATTTTTAATAGGAAACAACTTCCTCACGCTACTACTAATCCACTCCCTTAAAGAATTCCATGGCTACTACGGAAAATCATCGATATAACACGCACACAAAGAACATGTGTTTCTTCTATTTCCCTGCCTCGTCCCGCGCCTATGCGTTCTGAAAGAGAGCCCACCCTGCAGCTTAAAGATGGTATTTTGACCTGACTACCGTCCCATTACCCCAGTCTGGTGTATAGTGCCCTTTCAGTAGGATCTGAAACTCCGAAAACCGAAGGAAAACTCGTTCGGTATTCGAGCGAGCACGATCCATGGGATGGGATTGAACGCTGTCGAGGATCGTGTCGAAGAGAATTCGAGTCGCTAGTCAGTACGATGATATCGCCCTACGCGTGCGGGCCGTTACATAGAACCGAAAAAGACGAAGAAGACGATGATCAGTATTCGACTCGTTACTCGCAATGTACGTTAGTGATTTTGGTGGTGTGAAGATTTTACATGTTCTATTTTTTGGTGGATTACAGTGATTAAAAACGATAATTTTCAAGTAAATCGTAGTTGTAGCTAGAAAATATTTAGGTTTATAAACATCTGCCAAATTCTTTCGCCAATGTATCGATTGTTAGCTTTCGGGGATGAAAGTGGTTGAATGCGTTTCGCAGGATTTTATTAGAAAAACCTTTCTAGAGTTTCAGATTAGATTTTTTGTTTTTAAATTCGGTGTGTTTGTTTATATTTTGGGGAAACAAATGAATAGTGATTTTTTAAAGGGAAATAGTGAAATATTTTGTAGATTATGTGAAAAAACAGTTGTTAATTAAATCCAGATTTTGAAGAAATTTTTGTAGGAACGTAAAATTCTTCATACTTAACAACATCTGCTAAATTTCTTTCGCCAATATATTGATTGGTGTCTTTAACTTTCGGAGGATGAAATGATTTTCGCGAATTTTCATAGAAAACCCTTTTCTTTTCGCGATTCTTTGGGTTTTGATTAGATTTTTTGGTTTTACATTCAGTGTGTTTGTTGAAATTTTGGTGGAGCAAATTAATGATAATCTGAAGAGTCATTCTTGAAGAAATAGTGAAATATTTTGTAGATGTATCAAATTATGTAAAAAAACAGTTGTTAATTAAATCCAGATTTTGAAGAAATTTTTGTAGGAACGTGAAATTCTTCATACTTAACAACATCTGCTAAATTTCTTTCGCCAATATATCGATTGGAGTCTTTAACTTTCGGAGGATGGAAGTGGTAGAATACTTTTAGCAGGATTTTCATAGAAAAACCTTTTCTTTTCGCAATTCGTTGGGTTTTGATTAGATTTTTTGGTTTTACATTTAGTGTGTTTGTTGAAATTTTGGTAAATAAAATTAATGATAATCTGAAGAATCATTCTTGAAGAAATAGTGAAATATCATGTAGATTTATCAAATTATGTGAAAAAACAGTTATTGCATAGAAAAGTGGTTAATTAAATCCAGATTTTGAAGAAATTTATGTAGGAACGTGAAATTCTTCATGCTTAACAACATCTGCTAAATTTCGTTCACCAATATATTGATTGGTGTCTTTAATTTTCAGTGGATGAAAGTGGTAGAATACGTTTCGCAGGATTTTCATAGAAAAACCTTTTCTTTTCGCAATTCGTTGGGTTTTGATTAGATTTTTTGGTTTTACATCCAGTATGTTTGTTGAAATTTTGGTGAATCAAATTTATGATAATCTGAAGGATCTTTCTTGAAGAAATAGTGAAATATTCAATAGATTTATCAAATTATGTGAAAAAACAGTTGTTGCACGGAAAAAGTGGTTAATTAAATCCAGATTTTGAAGAAATTCATGTTGGAACGTGAAATTCTTCATGCTTCACAACATCTGCTAAATTTCTTTCGCCAATATATTAATTGGTGTCTTCAACTTTCGGGGGATGAAAGTGGTAGAATACTTTTCGCAGGATTTTCATCGAAAAACCTTTTCTTTTCGCAATTCGTTGGGTTTTGATTAGATTTTTTGGTTTAACATCCAGTATGTTTGTTGAAATTTTGGTGAATCAAATTTATGATAATCTGAAGGATCTTTCTTGAAGAAATAGTGAAATATTCTGTAGATTTATCAAATTATGTAACAGTTATTGCATAGAAAAGTGGTTAATTAAATCCAGATTTTAAAGAAATTTATGTTGAAACGTGAAATTCTTCATGCTTAACAACATCTGCTAAATTTCTTTAGCCAATATATTGATTGGTGTCTTTAACTTTCGGTGGATGAAAGTGGTAGAATGCGTTTCGCAGGATTTTCATAGAAAACCCTTTTCTTTTCGCAATTCGTTGGATTTTGATTAGTTTTTTTGGTTTTACATTAATTGTATTTGTTGAAATTTTGGTGAATAAAATTAATGATAATCTGAAGGATCTTTCTTGAAGAAATAGTGAAATATTCTGTAGATTTATCAAATTATGTGAAAAAACAGTTATTGCATAGAAAAAGTGGTTAATTAAATCCAGATATTAAAGAAATTTATGTTGGAACGTGAAATTCTTCATGCTTAACAACATTTGCTAAATTTCTTTCGTCAATATATTGATTGGTGTCTTTGACTTTCGGGGGATGAAAGTGGTAGAATGATTTTCGCAGGATTTTCATAGAAAAATCTTTTCTTTTCGCAATTCGTTGGGTTTTGATTAGATTTTTTGGTTTAACATTCATTGTATTTGTTGAAATTTTGGTGAATCAAATTATTGATAATCTGAAGAGTCATTCTTGACGAAATAGTGAAATATTCTATAGATTTATCAAATTATGTGGAAAAACAGTTGTTTCATAGAAAAAGTGGTTAATTAAATCCAGATTTTAACGAAATTTATGTAGGAACGTGAAATTCTTCATGCTCAACAACATCTGCTAAATTTCTTTCGCCAATATATCGATTGGTGTCTTTAACTTTCGGGGGATGAAAGTGGTAGAATGCGTTTCGCAGGATTTTCATGGAAAAACCTTTTCTTTTCACAATTCGTTGGGTTTTGATTAGATTTTTTGGTTTATCATTCATTGTATTTGTTGAAATTTTGGTGAATCAAATTAATGATAATCTGAAGGATCATTTTGGAAGAAATAGTGAAATATCATGTAGATTTATCAAATTATGTAAAAAAACAGTTATTGCATAGAAAAAGTGGTTAATTAAATCCAGATTTTAAAGAAATTTATGTTGGAACGTGAAATTCTTCATACTTACAACATCTGCTAAATTTCTTCCGTCAATACATCGATTGGTGTCTTTAAGTTTTAGGGGATGAAAGTGGTAGAATGCATTTCGCAGGATTTTCATAGAAAAACCTTTTCTTTTCACAATTCGTTGGGTTTTGATTAGATTTTTTGGTTTTACATTCAGTGTGTTTGTGGAAATTTTGGCGAGTCAACTTAATGATAATCTGATGAATCATTCTTGAAGAAATAGTGAAATATTCTATAGATTTATCAAATTATGTGAAAAAACAGTTATTGCATGGAAAAAGTGGTTAATTAAATCCAGATTTTAAAGAAATTTATGTAGGAACGTGAAATTCTTTGTTTATCAACATCTGCTAAATTTGTTTCGTCAATATATTGATTGGTGTCTTTAACTTTCGGGGGATGAAAGTGGTAGAATGATTTTCGCAGGATTTTCATAGAAAAATCTTTTCTTTTCGCAATTCGTTGGGTTTTGATTAGATTTTTTGGTTTAACATTCATTGTATTTGTTGAAATTTTGGTGAATCAAATTATTGATAATCTGAAGAGTCATTCTTGACGAAATAGTGAAATATTCTATAGATTTATCAAATTATGTGGAAAAACAGTTGTTTCATAGAAAAAGTGGTTAATTAAATCCAGATTTTAACGAAATTTATGTAGGAACGTGAAATTCTTCATGCTCAACAACATCTGCTAAATTTCTTTCGCCAATATATCGATTGGTGTCTTTAACTTTCGGGGGATGAAAGTGGTAGAATGCGTTTCGCAGGATTTTCATGGAAAAACCTTTTCTTTTCACAATTCGTTGGGTTTTGATTAGATTTTTTGGTTTATCATTCATTGTATTTGTTGAAATTTTGGTGAATCAAATTAATGATAATCTGAAGGATCATTTTGGAAGAAATAGTGAAATATCATGTAGATTTATCAAATTATGTAAAAAAACAGTTATTGCATAGAAAAAGTGGTTAATTAAATCCAGATTTTAAAGAAATTTATGTTGGAACGTGAAATTCTTCATACTTACAACATCTGCTAAATTTCTTCCGTCAATATATCGATTGGTGTCTTTAAGTTTTAGGGGATGAAAGTGGTAGAATGCATTTCGCAGGATTTTCATAGAAAAACCTTTTCTTTTCACAATTCGTTGGGTTTTGATTAGATTTTTTGGTTTTACATTCAGTGTGTTTGTGGAAATTTTGGCGAGTCAAATTAATGATAATCTGATGAATAATTCTTGAAGAAATAGTGAAATATTCTATAGATTTATCAAATTATGTGAAAAAACAGTTATTGCATGGAAAAAGTGGTTAATTAAATCCAGATTTTAAAGAAATTTATGTAGGAACGTGAAATTCTTTGTTTATCAACATCTGCTAAATTTGTTTCGTCAATATATTGATTGGTGTCTTTAACTTTCGGGGGATGAAAGTGGTAGAATGATTTTCGCAGGATTTTCATAGAAAAATCTTTTCTTTTCGCAATTCGTTGGGTTTTGATTAGATTTTTTGGTTTAACATTCATTGTATTTGTTGAAATTTTGGTGAATCAAATTATTGATAATCTGAAGAGTCATTCTTGAAGAAATAGTGAAATATTCTATAGATTTATCAAATTATGTGGAAAAACAGTTGTTTCATAGAAAAAGTGGTTAATTAAATCCAGATTTTAACGAAATTTATGTAGGAACGTGAAATTCTTCATGCTCAACAACATCTGCTAAATTTCTTTCGCCAATATATCGATTGGTGTCTTTAACTTTCGGGTGATGAAAGTGGTAGAATGCGTTTCGCAGGATTTTCATAGAAAAACCTTTTCTTTTCACAATTCGTTGGGTTTTGATTAGATTTTTTGGTTTATCATTCATTGTATTTGTTGAAATTTTGGTGAATCAAATTAATGATAATCTGAAGGATCATTTTGGAAGAAATAGTGAAATATCATGTAGATTCATTAAATTATGTGAAAAAACAGTTGGTACAGAGAAAAGTGATCATAAATAAATGCATATTTTCAAGTAATTGCTGTTGGTATATAAAATTCTGATCTTAAAATAGATTTTTTAGAAGATTTGAACCAACTAAGTAGCTTTTGGTAAAAATAAAACATTTGAAAGCTTTATAACGTTAAATGGAAAAATGTTTGCAGAAAAGATAAATTAATTGATTAAATGTTATATTTCATATATTAGACAAGACCCATTAACAAAGATGTTACTTGAATATTGAACCGAGTTTTGTTTATCTCATCTCTTGTAACATATACACATCGCAAAGGTTGAAATGCAGACAGGACAAGTTAAGGGATCTGAATGGGGGCATTTTGGAATGTTTAGTCTATACGTAGCCGTCGTATTGAAAAGAGTAAATTCAAATAGTTGTATTATTATCGAGTTTTATTATACTTTATCCTTTTCGAGCCTTACATAAAATATTTAAAAATTTAGATAATTATTGATATAAAACACTAATCTTACTATTTGAGACGTTTCAAATATCTAGACCGTCCTAGAAAAGTATTTACTTTGGTTAAAATTACGTTAATAACAAAAAAATTCTATAAAATGATTATAGATAACAACTTTATTTATAATAATGCATTTATTGTTGGTAAAAAATAAGAAGTCGAAAACTTCCTCTATAATAATAATAATAAACTTTTTGTTTTAAAAATACCAAATTTCACTTAACTCTTACATAAAATTGTGACATACAAAATGTTTCAGTTTGTTTATATTCGCTTCACACTAATAATAACAGCTGCGGTTTAGCATCATCATTCGAAATATTTTTATTCTGAATTTTTGTGTTTTGTATGCGTGTGTGTGTGTTGTGTGTATATTGGTAGATAGACTCGCCATCACATCAATGTTAGTTTTAGTAATGTATATGTCGCGAGTGCTATCCACATGTGTGTTTACTTAATAATCTTTACGAGAACTTTGACTGCGACTCGAACATCATGCAATTTCGGTGGTTAGTGAAATCGCGTGAACTTCATCTTCAGAAAATTATATTTATATTTGAGGCTATGTATGTATAAAAAGCTCTATTGTGCCCCCTTCCTTCTACTTAGTTCCTGAGGAAAGTCTTAGATACTAGTAGCTCCTTTAGTCCTATTTCCCGGAGGAATTTTAGGATATCTGCAGGCTTTCACTAAGGTAAATGTCCCACTTCTATCCAGTAATCTCCTAGGTGTTGTGCTCTTCGATTCTTAATTGCTGTACAATTCGCAAGTATGTGAATGAAGGTTTCTTTTTTCATGCCACAGAATCTACATTCTTCTTCCTCCACCATTTTGAGCTTTTGCTGGTGCCCATTCAGGCGACAATGTCCCATTAGGATCCATGATAAAACTCTTATCAACACAACCTCATTTTATTCTCCACATTTTTGAAATGTCACTTTCATGAAATTTGGCAACGTCGGCACCTAGAGCTACGGACAGATGCTCCTCTGAACGATGTCTTCAAGATTGCTTATTAAGTGATAAGGGTTCGAGTGACGAATTTATTTGACATTTCAAATCATTATTATGCTGTCATCTGTCAAACTACTTCCTCCTTAGTCGTTTTGGGGTCAAATCGGGTCTATAGGGCGGATTAATCATCAATTCTGGTGGAAAGTAAAAGAAAATGGGTTGGAAAAATAAGATAAGTGGGTTTCGATAAATAAAAGTATGTAAGAGCATCTAGTTGGGATTTTGAAAATTTTGAATGCCATACACATTTGACATGTACGAGCTTAAAAAATCTTACTGACTATGATAATTGAAATATCCACTTGAAATTTTAGATACAAAATCCTGAAGAATCAATAAATAAGGAAAAAAAATCAACAATATAGTATGTACGATATTTTGGATACGAGGGTATGTGAAAGTGGGGGGTTCGAAAATCTGAAAAAAATTTTAACTATCCATTTTTATGGGCAGATTCGTGACCTACGGATTCGAATTAGTGGGTTTCGATAAATAAAATTATGTAAGAGCATTTAGTTTGGATTTTGAAAATTTTGAAATTTTGAATAATATAGGCAAATACCATACACATTTGACATGTAGGTACGAGTTCAAAAAATCTCAAAGTGTAACCAAAGTCAGTGTAACGACAATAAAGCTAGTTTGGAAATATTTAAAAAAATATACATAATATAAATATTAGTAAGCAATAAAATAAGTCGCTTAAAATTGCTGGAAAAAGAATAATCAATTGAAAACAACTTTATGTATGTTACTATATTTAAGAAAATTTTGAATAGCTGGCAACATAGCAGCCCTGCAATGAAAAGCTAATACATCCAGTCCAGTATTTGGCA
Organism: Lochmaea crataegi; assembly: GCA_947563755.1. NCBI lineage: Eukaryota > Metazoa > Arthropoda > Insecta > Coleoptera > Chrysomelidae > Lochmaea > Lochmaea crataegi. The sequence goes on along the minus strand of OX387426.1, from coordinate 5,619,218 downwards.
TACCTAATTTAACGAAGTAACCGGACAGTTTCAACTCGGCCAACTGGGACATAAAAAATGTTGAATATCTGGCCTGACCTCAGTTAGAACGTCCAGGGGTGTGCGTGAATTGCGTTGCAGAGAAATATTGTCACTAGTAATACCTATACTAGTAACCCCAGCTCTTGCCTTCTTTATGTTAGCAGCCCATCTTTGACCTATTTCGTTATTGTGTCGTTTTAAAAATAATTTTACCCAAAAATCACCAGGTGTATTGTTGACGAAACGTGGCTCCTGAATCCCTCTGCTATTCAAATAGTTTTTAACAAGGATCTTTACATCTCGCTCACCTAGAGGGAAGCCCCAAACAGAGCACTTTTGAATGCCTTTGACGAATGCTTTCTCTTCTTCTGTACTGAAAACGGGTTTTCCTCCAGGTTTTAAGACATGTTTTCCATGAAATTTGATGCTCAGGGTACCATAGGGTATTTTAAATTCCCGTGAAGCTCCCCTTATGCTACTGTGTTTAGAGGAACCAAAGTCAGTGTAACGAAAATAAAATAAAATAAAGCAATGTTGTCAGATATATTTTCTAGAATTGTTAGGCTCACTATAAAAATGTTCTCCCTACTTCAGTAAACTGTTAGTTCGTGATGTTCTTAGCAAGATAGTTTGGAAATATTTAAAAAATATACATAATATAAATTTATTTGTAAGCAATAAAATAAGTCGCTTAAAATTGCTGGAAAAAGAATAAATAATTAAAAACAACTTTATGTATGTTACTATATTTAAGAAAATTTTGAAGAGCTGGCAACATAGCAGCCCTGCAATGGAAAGCTAATAAATCCAGTCCAGTATTTGGCATAATATAATGAAGTAACCGGACAGTTTTAACTCGGCCAACTGGTACAAAAAAATGTTGAACATCTGGCCTGGCCTGGGTTAGAACGTCCAGGGGTGTGCGTGTATTGTATTGTAGAGAAATATTGTCACTAGTAATACCACTAGAGGTTAAATTATTTCCGGAAATATTTTCGAGCTCATGAAAATTGACGTTGTTGGAAATCGAAATATAAATTTTAATTATTTCAAACACAATTTGGTGTGGAATTTTCTTACCGAATACCAAATATTTTCAAAAATTGTCAAAAATTGTCAAAAATTTGGAGAACTGGTCAATAATTGTCAAAATTTTTGAAAAATGGCCAAATTTTTCGAAAAATTGTCAAAAATGGTCAAAATTTTGAAAAACTGGTCAATAATTATTAAAAACTGTCAAAAATGGTCAAAATTGGTCAATCATTGTCAAAAATGGTCAATAATGATTAAAATTTGAAAAAATTGTCGAAATTTTGAAAAAATGGTCAATAATTGCCAAATATGTTAAAATTTTTGAAAAATTGTCAATAATTGTCAAAGACGGTCAATAATTGTCAAAACCAATTAAAATTCGTCAAAAATGTTCCAAAAGGATCAATAATTGTTAAAATTTTGAAAAAAGGTCAAAAATTGTCAAAATTTTGAAAAAATGGTCAATAATTGCCAAATATGTTAAAATTTTTGAAAAATTGTCAAAAATGGTCAATAATTGTCAATGACGGTCAATAATTGTCAAAATTCGTCAAAAATGGTCAATAATTCTTAGAATTTTTGAAAAATTGTCAAAAATTTTTAAATATGGTCAAAAATTGTCAGGAATTTGGAAAAATCGTCAAAAACTGTCAAAATTTTGAAAAAATCGTTAATAATTGCCAAATATTTTCAAAAATTGTCAAAATTTTTGAAAAATGGTCAAATTTTTCAAAAAATTGTCAAATATGGTCAACATTTTGTAAAAATGGTTAATAATTGCCAAATATTTTCAAAAATGTCAAAAATTTGGAAAAATGGTCAATAATTGCCAAATATTTTCAAAAATGTCAAAAATTTGGAAAAATGGTCAATAATTGTCAAAATTTTTGAAAAATGGTAAATTTTTTCGAAAAATTTGTCAAAAATGGTCAATAATTATAAAAAAATGTCAAAAATGGTCAATAACTATTAAAAATTGTCAAAATTTTTGAAAAATTGTCAAAAATGGTCAATAATTGTCAGAACCTGTCAAAAATGCTCAAAAATGGTCAATAATTGTTAAAATTTGGAAAAATGGTCTAAAATGGTCAAAATTGGTCAATAATTGTCAAAAATGGTCAAACACAATTTGGTGTGGAATTTTCTTACCGAATACCACACGAGGTCTTCGTTTTCGACTCGGGATGATTTTCAAAATATTCATGAGCTCGAAAAAATTTCCGGAAATAATTTGACCTCGTGTGGTATTCGGTAAGAAAATTCCACACCAAATTGTGTTTGAAATAATTAAAATTTATTTTTCGATTTCCAACAAAGTAAATTTTTGACAGGAGATTAAGCAGTTGACATCCACGAATACTAGGAAATCAAAGTCAATAAGTGTATGGAAGCAGTTAACAAACTTTCCACTGATTTTAGTAGCACAAAAGTGCCATTTTCGGACGTAAAATATTATATTTTTTCATTTTATAGTTACTTGGTCTATTAATTTGAATAAAAAACATTATTTCACAATATTCGATTTTATAAAAAATTTATGTGCATGCCATTGAGCGGCACTTGCCTTCAAAGGTATTAAAAATATGGGTCATTACATTAAGCCTAGAAGAACTATACTGACTATAATAATTGAAATATTCACTTGAAATTTTAGATACACACTATTAAAGAATCAACAATATTATAGGTCTAAAAACAAAACAGTGGCGGTGGGAAATATTTAGAAAAAAGGGGTACAAATAATCCCGGCTGTGTCTTGTGGGAAATTTTATACAATAAAGCCTCTGTTGAAAATTTTACGGTACTCTTTATAAATGATTGAATTATTAGGTTCAATTAACAGAATTCTAGCTAGCTCAAACCAGTTTTTTTTAGGATCTGTATTCTTCTAATGAAGCAAAGCTTTCAAGGTACGATTGTTAACCGTGAGAGACATGAAATTATACGGTCCTAAATATATTTATGACAATTTTTTTTCTTTGTTAGGTACATCCATTATAGTTTTCGTGCTTGACAAAGCGAAGCAATTAGTTGTTTTTTTATATATACTTACAACGCATACGCGGGATCTACCAAAAATATAATCACTGAAAATTTTTCATTTCGAATAGTGCATGTTTGTGGAAAATGTTTAGAAAAAAAAAATCTCGTTGTTTAGAAGAAACTGCGGCTTGATTAGAAAAAAACGAATTAACTTGGAAAAACGTAGCACTATCTAATTACTTTGTCGCGAGCAAAAAGTAATTAAAGCTAAGTGAAGGGATGACTGTATTTTTTTCATTTATTCAATTCAATTTTGTACATTAAATTTAAAATGTTTACCTCTACTTCTACGAAAATACAAAGTGTATATCTATAAATTGACATATTCTTACAACTTATAACTAGAGAAGTTCATATTTTTCTTGACATTGTTGCCACATATATTTTTTTTCTGGGAGGTGACGAAAAAAGTTAAAAATTCATTTCCATATTTCAGTGAACGATAATGAGTCAGTCTTCTGGAATGGAAGTAGATATCATGGGAAATGGTACAAAGATTCAATTCAAGTGCATGGGCTGTTGAACACAACCCAAACGAATGAATGTGACAGTTTAACACCCTGTATTCTAGCGTACTATAAATAACCGTTAATTCCAATTTCCAATCTCAAAAAGGTGTGAAATAGGACCACGTATACAATCATCTTTTTCATCTTGAAACTTCTAAGGTTTTACACACACACATAAATCTTATTCCCAAAAAAAAACTCAACGTCTACACAAGAGGTAACGATTTTCTATCATATCGTTTAAAAATAATGCTTTCGGAAACATTTAAATGGAAATGCGCGGACTAGGGACCGTTTTGTTTTCAGTGGCTGTCAAAAAGTTGTACGACTCTATATCGTCGCATCCTTTTGATCTGTTGTTGTTTTTCGTATTGTTAGAAAATCACATACAGGCGTTAAAAATAATTGTATTGTTTCTGGAGTACAGTTTTTAGTATAGAAAAAATATTTTTAAACATCGTTGAACACGTATCGTAACATGTGGCGAAAAAAAGGTGAACGGTCGTCGGACCGCATACGGAAGCTTGCTTCTTATGCACAATAAAATGACCATTTTTCGTGAATTTTTCACCATTTTTCAAAAATTTTGACAAATTTTGACAGTTTTTGACTATTATTGACCGTCTTTGACAATTATTGACCATTTTTGACAATTTTTCCAAATTTTAACAATTATTGACCATTTTTGACAATTTTTGAGCATTTTTGACAGGTTCTGACAATTATTGACCATTTTTGTCAATTTTTCAAAAATTTTGACAATTTCTAATAGTTATTGACCATTTTTGACATTTTTTTATAATTATTGGCCATTTTTTCAAAATTTTGACCATTTTTGACAATTTTTCGAAAAATTTGACCATTTTTCAAAAATTTTGACAATTATTGACCATTTTTGACAATTTTTGAGCATTTTTGACAGGTTCTGAAAATTATTGACCATTTTTTACAATTTTTCAAAAATTTTGACAATTTCTAATAGTTATTGACCATTTTTGACATTTTTTTATAATTATTGACCATTTTTTCAAAATTTTGACCATTTTTGACAATTTTTCGAAAAATTTGACCATTTTTCAAAAATTTTGACAATTATTGACCCTTTTTCCAAATTTTTTACATTTTTGAAAATATTTGGCAATTATTACCCATTTTTTCAAAATGTTGACCATACTTGTCAATTTTTCGAAAAATTTGACCATTTTTCAAAAATTTTGACAATTTTTGAAAATATTTGGCAATTATTAACGATTTTTTCAAAATTTTGACAGTTTTTGACAATTTTTGACGATTTTTCCAAATTCCTGACAATTTTTGACCATATTTAAAAATTTTTGACAATTTTTCAAAAATTCTAACAATTATTGACCATTTTTGACGAATTTTGACAATTATTGACCGTCTTTGACAATTATTGACCATTTTTGACCATTTTTCAAAATTTTAACAATTATTGATCCTTTTGGACCATTTTTGACGAATTTTAAGTGGTTTTGACAATTATTGACCGTCTTTGACAATTATTGACAATTTTTCAAAAATTTTAACATATTTGGCAATTATTGACCATTTTTTCAAAATTTCGACAATTTTTTCAAATTTTAATCATTATTGACAATTATTGACCAATTTTGACCATTTTAGACCATTTTTCCAAATTTTAACAATTATTGACCATATTTGACAATTTTTAATAGTTATTGACCATTTTTAACAATTTTTAATAGTTATTGACCATTTTTGACAATTTTTCGAAAAAATTTGCCATTTTTCAAAAATTTTGACAACTATTGACCAGTTTTCCAAATTTTTGACAATTTTTGAAAATAATTGGCAATTATTAACCATTTTTTCAAAATTTTGACAGTTTTTGACAATTTTTGACGATTTTTCCAAATTCCTGACAAACTTTTCAAAAATTTTAACAATTATTGACCATTTTTGACGAATTTTGACAATTATTGACCGTCTTTGACAATTATTGACCATTTTTGACGATTTTTTAAAAATTTTAACATATTTGGCAATTTTTGACCATTTTTTCAAAATTTTGACAGTTTAAGACCATTTTTCAAAATTTTAACAATTATTGATCCTTTTGGACCATTTTTGACGAATTTTGATTGGTTTTGACAATTATTGACCGTCTTTGACAATTATTGACCATTTTTAGACAATTTTTCAAAAATTTTAAACATTTTTCAAAATTTTTGACAATTATTGATCATTTTTGACAGTTTTTGAAAATATTTGGCAATTATTAACCATTTTTTCAAAATTTTGACAGTTTTTGACAATTTTTGATCATTTTTCCAAATTTGTCTTTCTTTGTCTATGTCGTGCAATAAGAAGCAAGCTTCAAAAGTAAAAATAAAATGACAAAATTGGCTGTTTTCGTTAATATTTTTATTTTAACTTAGTCCGTGCAGCTTGACTCAACCCTCTTACATACGTGCGCGTGGCTTCTCGAATGTTCGAGGTTGATCGAACAAGATCGGTTCGATATTCAGTAACTTCACTGCGATTAATGTGAAAATTGTGATTATTTCGTATTTGTGGATAACTTATACAATTAGAGGCTCGATTGGACAGCCCCGTCTTAGAGGTTTTTCATTAATAAGTAGGTTATTTAGGTTTAATTAATAGTTTCAGCTGTTTGTTGACGTAACTCATTCATCAGGAGATTCCGTAAATTAATTAAAGCTAAAAATTGTTAAAAATAGTCTATCTAGACGATGAAAGAGATGTTCCGTATCGTTAAAAATAGCGTTCCGGGTGTTTTATTGATAATGCCATTACGCGAAATGTTTCTGATTTATCAAAAGTAAAAGTATCATGTTTAACATGAATATTTTTTCAGAAAATTTAAAGTGTATAATTTTTTTTTTAATATTCGTAATAGAAAAAGTAGGGAAAGCTCGAGAATCGAACCAACATAATGGCGAGGAACACGTGTTTTAGCTTGTGCAAGGGATTTTGGACTTTATGAATAACTATATTTTTTTGTGTATTCTAAAATTTTCGTAATGTAGAAAAAAAATCCACCAAAAAGACATGTTAATTCTTCCTCCACCAATTTGTGAACAAAAATCTTACAAAATTAAATTAATAGTGGAATCATTTTCGTTTACAGGTTGTCTTTTAGACGGAGTGCCTCGTCCCCCTGATGTACCTCCCAGAAACCCGACAATGAGCCGTTTGAACGGGAGGTTAGCGTCAGCTCCTCCAGCGGAATCTGCGCAAGATTTCGAACCCTCCTGTCTAGTAAGGACACCATCAGGAAATGTGTACATACCAAGTGGAACAATTAGTGAGTTTTAGTTGGCTTTATTAGTTTTGAGAGAGAGAGAAAAAAAATATGGTGGATCAGGTAGTGAAAAGTGCAGTGTTTAAAAAAAAGTATCAATAAGTAGAAGTGTTTTGAGGATATCACCAATAAGGTAGTACAAGTTTTTACTGATTTTTTCAGAGCAATTTCATACCACTGCTTTTATTTACACTTTTTCATGTTATTTATCTTCACCCTGTATATAAAATTATTATTTTGCACTCATGAAGAACATTTTTAAACCACACTTTTTTGTAGACGTTCTGTATATATAAGAAGTCCGCGAAAAACAATGGAAGTTCGAACTATATACAAAATGTCAAATGATGTTTACAAAAGAGTGACGTCACGAGCTTCTGATTATTTCAAATCCATATTTCAGTGACTCTTAGTGACTGTCATCATATTTAGCAAGCAGAAAGAAATTCAGTTGTAAACACTGTGTATAGTTCAATTTATAGAGCTACCCAAAAATCTCTAATCAGTGTCGGAAAGGAAATGGTTCTTCATAAAGAACTTAAATAAGACGAACCAAGTGGTAAAAAAGACCCTTCGCAGGTACACGCTCGAAACTACAAATACTGATCTGCTTTAAGTAAAACCAAATGTTATTACATTTTGGGATTATTTTAACAATAAGTGTACCTATCCTTTGAAAAAAAATTAAACATTAAATCATTTTCAAATAGACTATACATAAAATATGACTAATTCCTTTGTGGTTAATGGTGTGAGGCAATTAGAATTCATTTGGTAACCGACCAGAATGTTCTCGGAATTTATATTAGTAATAATTTCATCAGTAGCTGACCAACTATACTATATTTCTTTTTCCGTAGGAGCAAAGTGCCTCCCCCTAGAGTCTTTCTTTTTTTACCAATATTAAGTCGACACGTCCTGTATCGCCTCAAATACAATAAGGTCGTAAAATTCGGCACAATGGTTAAGGATTCATTAACATGATAAGCCGGTAGCCAGTGTCGTACAGTTTAAGGGTTTTGCCGAGTAGGGATGGGTCTTAGTTTTTTTTTATTTATGTTAAATAATTTTGTATTAGGATAAATTTATATATTTGGATTTTTTCTATTAGATAAAATTATAGACTGAAGTAAGTATTTAATAAATTACAAAAAAGAATCCTAAAGATCTAAAAGTTATATAAAAAGCCAAAGATAAAATAATAATTATTATTTAAAAAAAGTCACAAACAAATATTCTTTATTTTGCTTTATTGAAAAGAAGCATACAAAATTGTGAAAAATTAAGAAGTGCAATGATTAAAATTATAAATAAAATTTGTAACGCCAATGTTTTATTGCCGCTTTATGGCTATCGACCCTTTCTTGTGCTCCTATACAATAGGAAATCTAGTTTAGATAAATTTCATCGATAAAAGTCACCAAAAATTTAAACTACAATATGAACAATAATTTGTTTACTTTTTTACATTCTTCTATTGAAAATGTTCCTTCGTACGAAACCCTTTATCGTGTACACATTGTGGTTAAGCGAAGGTCCTTCTACTATTAATTCGAATATCCAACATTATAAATCTGAACGACATTAATTGAACTCAATTCGAAATCGGAAGAACATTATTTGGAAACAACAAAGCAATACAAGGTCATTACGTGCATCAATTGAAAACAAAAAAAAAGTTTGACGAAGTCAAGGACGTTTATACAATACTAACAATAACAATAATAATAATAATAACGGCGGTTTATTTTCAATTCAATTTTAATGATTCTGCTTACTTAAAAAGGATTTCGTAATATGTCAGTTGTGCATCGAGTGTGAACTTTTTAAATGAAAATGTACCGTTGCCGACAATAATGATTGTGATTAGTTTGTATACAGGGTGGTTCATTAAAAAATGTTTTTGAGCTAATTTTGAGGTTATGTGAAAAAGTCACTAATGAAAAAGTTGTAGATTTTCTCAAGATCTACTACTTTTATTATCAAGTTTTTTATCTAGGAACTCAACTTTGGCCGGAAATCGAAATTATGTCTTTTTCCACCCCCCAAAAAAAAGTGCTTTTTACCGAAAAAACGTCATAACTCGAAAAATTTCCAATATTTTAATTTGAAATTTTTTTTCATGGTTTGTGACTATCAAAACTACCTTCTACTAAATTTTCATCAAAATCGAACATTTTTTAACGAAACCAAAAATAAAAAACGAAAAATGCAGTTTTTTGCGTTTTTCGAGCTAATTTTGAGGTTATGTGGAAAAGTCACTGATGAAAAAGTTGTAGATTTTCTCAAGATCTACTACTTTTATTATCAAGTTTTTTAATCTAGGAGCTCAACTTTGGCCGGAAATCGCAATAATGTCTTTTTCCACCTCCCAAAACAAAAGTGTGTTTTACCGAAAAAACGTCATAACTCAAAAAATTTGCAATATTTTAATATGAAATTTTTTTCCATGGTTTGTGACTATCAAAGCTACCTTCTACTAAATTTTCATCAAAATCGAACATTTTTAAACGAAACTAAAAATAAAAAACGAAAAATGCAGTTTTTTGCGTTTTTCGAGCTAATTTTGAGGTTATGTGAAAAAGTCACTGATGAAAAAGTTGTAGATTTTCCCAAGATCTACAACTTTTATAAACAAATTTTTATTCTATGAACTTAACTTTGGCCGGAAATCGCAATAATGTCTTTTTCCACCCCCCAAAAAAGTGTGTTTTACCGAAGAAACGTTATAACTCAAAAAATTTCCAATATTTCAATTTAAAATTTTTTTTCATGGTTTGCGACTATCAAAGCTACCTTCTACTAAATTTTCATCAAAATCGAACATTTTTTAACGAAACTAAAAATAAAAAACGGAAAATGCAGTTTTTTGCGTTTTTCGATCTAATTTTGAAGTTATGTGAAAAAGTCACTAATGAAAAAGTTGTAGATTTTCTCAAGATCTACTACTTTTATTATCAAGTTTTTTATCTAGGAACTCAACTTTGGCCGGAAATCGCAATAATGTCTTTTTCCACCCCCCAAAAAGGTATTTTTTACCGAAAAAACGTCAAAATTAGCAAAATCTCGGATCGTATCGATACTTCGAGTATCGGTAAATTAATATTCGATATTCTACTGTATCGATACTTTACGTTCCGTTCCGTATCGAAACGTAATATCGATACTTTCTAGTGTATCGCGCAACCCTACTGCTTACAAAATATAATTGCGTTGGCTCCTTTTTAATCTTACAGGATGGTCACTCTACATATTTTTTATATCCTTTGAATATCCATTGGCTTATTAAAAACCCCTTAGAAATGATAATGATAATGTGTGAATAATACGTCTAGTAATTTATAGAATCTTCGTAGCACTAATGCATTTAAACAATGGGTCTATAAATATTCCCTAAACCCATTTCGGGCTTCGCAGAAGCAGAAACATCTTTTCCGGAATTACAGAGTAAATTTCTGAGAGAAAAACGAATAAGTCCGTGAAATTCCTTTCTTCTTTTTGTGTTTTTAACAGATCTATTTACAAGAGAATCTATTTAAATGTTTTTTGTCTGCTTTTTAACTGTCTCTTTATAACCGTATGGAAACAGTAAATATAAAATAATGGAAAAAGTTGCGCCGAAGGTTTTTTTAGGTTTAAATTTTTATTCCTCCTATAATTTATCTACGAAATTTCTTATATACGAGGGTAGGCAGATGTGATAAGTACCAAAAAGTTGTTTAAAAATTAAATGTACCCAACGTTATTTAAATTAGAAAAACGTGTATTTAAGAGCCGAAAAATCCTCTTTTTACAATCAATTTCATGCTGAATCGATTGACGTCGACTAGAATATTACGCGGTATACTTCATTCCAAGATATTTCGTTTTGACTTATATGCCAACATGATTGATTCAAGACCAAAACCCACAGCAGGTAGTCGTTAATCCGTTAACAATAGGACAGTATCATACTCGAAAAGCGAAAAGATAATGCCTAATACTATGATTATTTTACAACTGAAATGTTTAGGGACACACACTTTTATTGCTTATCTATATTTCGAACCATAGGTAATAATTAAGTTGGGAATTCTGGAACCGTTGGCGATACTTGTTTACACTACCACTACACCAACACTAACACTTTACACTATCTTACGCGCGTTTCGATAACCAAGTTATCTTCTTCAGAGACTGAAGGTAAACTCAGTGGCATAGGTAATAATGATGGTCGTCAAATTATATTGCCAGCTTTTTTGTTTTATTTACAGTCACAGTTCATGTACTCACTTTGTTCCTCTTCGATTCTATTTCAATTTCAAATCAGTTACTATTTAAAAAATGTATCCTTCATACCTTCCACTGATTTGCAGATACCCTGTATAGTACAAGATTTTTTCAAAATGTGTCCATTATTAAACTAAATCTTTTTTTAATAAAATCTGCCAATTAGATGATATGAATCAAATCGTATAGGGTGAGCAGCCCTGTATGTATGGAATGAGCGTTTTTTAGTGTTTTTTAAAAAAAAATTCTAGTCCTACAACAAATATCCCAAAATTTAAAAAAAATATTTTCAATGATCCCGGTCAGAACATTAAATCATAGAAGTACATTGTTGTCGGATAATACACAGGGTGTCAATTTTGAAACTTACAATGGGCTGTACCTCGTGAACGAAAAGAGAATTCAAAAAAATTTCAAAAACGTTTCTAGGGTAGAGAGGGGGAACTAAAATGACATCAGAGAGAATGCACCACCATCATCTCCCTATGCCCCACCTACCCCACCTACAAAAATTTAAATGACAACCCCCTACTTGTGATATGTCGTTCGATAGCCCGTAGAAAATGCTTTCCAACAGTCTAAGTCATAATTATACAGGGTGTAACAATAAAGCAGAAAAATTTATTTGACAACAAAATGAAAAAGTGTTAAATGTCGAACTACAAAACTGTTAATTAATTTAGAAAATGTTCAAAATGGTTTCTATTATTATTCAAACAATAGTACAACCTAATTTCAAACTCCATAGAAACGTTGGCAAATGTTGCTTTATTAATATCACGACATGCTTGACTAATTCTTCGTCGTAAATCGTCGATTGAGGTTGGTTCAGTTTTATAAACAACCGAAAAAAAATCAGTTGGCGGTAAGTCTGGTGACCCAGGTGGCCACTCAATGGGACCTCTTCGTTCCTATGACAAATAGGGGGTTCTCTCACATGTCATTTTAGTTCCCCCTCTGTACCCTAGAAACGGTTTTGAAATTTTTTTTAAATCTCTTTTCGTTCACGAGGTACAGACCGTTGTAAGTTTTAAAATTGACACCCTGTTTGTGGTTGATATAAATTGAAAAATGGTTGTATGAGAATTCCAACAATAAATAACGTTTTTATATTTCATGAATAACTTGGTGATAAATATATTATAATTTCTATCTTGACAGATATGCATTTGAAAACTTTAATATTCAGTGAACAATGCCATTAATATTACATGCTTTCATCGAATTGTAATGCACTGTAGATATTAATCAGATTTTTCGAAGAATCGACTTTTTAAACGACCAGTAGTGCAATGACACTCATTTATTGGAAATAGCATTTATGGAAAATAACGGATCTCTACTACTAACTCAGATATTTCGAATTTAATTAATATACAGGGTGCAGCAGATAAACCGTAGATTAAAAGGTTCTCCTGATCGGAAAATTGCTGAAAAGTGAAAATTGGTTTAGAGGGAGAAACTATTTAATCAAAATATTGCCATCCCTTTACATATTTAGCAAGACTTCTGTTTTGAATTTTGAAGCTCCTTTTTAATAAAGTCCTTGTCTTGTCTTAAGTCTGGTTTCTCATTCAGGTAGGCCATTGCATGGTAGTTCAAATATTTCTCTTTGTCAGATTTACCAGTCAGGATCACGGACCTATCAACTGGAACTGATATCCTTTTCTGGCAAGTACTTTGTTATCCAGGATTTCAGTGTGACCAGGAATCCATATCTGGAAAACCCAGCTAGTTTCGAAGTCCTCTAGTATTCCATATGTATTTTTTCTACAGAAAGAAATTTAAGTTTGTTGCTTAATTTTTTATGATTCAAACTGTTTTTTTTGTAATTAATTTGTCATCATTATCACATTTAACAGATGGTTATCGAATATGGTATTCTTATGTTGAAAATTAATTAATTCTTCAATATTTCGATATTATTTTCACGTTTCTAGAGATAAACCAAATTAGAAATTCCTATTAAAAATGAAGATATTAAAATATTAGTAAATATAAAGTTTTTTTTTAATTATATATAATGTACAGTGCACTTCGTTAAGTCGGAATCCGGTTTCTTGTGGGAATTTAATTTGAAACAAGTCGTGAGTGAAAATATTTAAAAGAATGCAGAATAAAAGTATGGTTAATAGATATGTTCGAAATAAAAAAACGCACACAAAGATACCAAAAAGGGAATTGAAAATAATCTGTGGGAAGATTTCCCATTTCAGTACTGAGTGATTTGTTTCGACAGTTACAATAAATTTGGGGCAATTTAGACAAAGAGAGAAAGCGCAGTTGGGTCCGACACTGAACCACCAACTATGATGTTTCCTAATGTAAGAAAGTGATGAAATATAAATTTGTAATGACAGGACTTACAAAACAGGGTGGGCAACTTAAACACGACCCGAATCCTAAATTAGGGTTTCCCTACTTTGCATACAATAGAAACGAGTTTGGTGAATGGAAGTGACCTAACCACTGGGTCTCTCTCACATTAAGAAACAGAATATAAAAGATAATAAATAGGCAGCCATTCGGACTGCGGACAGAAGTGAAAAGACAAATAAGTGAACCCCTTTAAAAAATTTCATCGTACGCTCATGGTATTTTTGTTTGCTTGTGAAAAATGCAATCAACGGTGTAATCGTTAAAATCTGATCGATTTGATCAATGAATAACTTTTGTAAAGTCACAATTACTACTGACTTTTCGTATGCTCATTATATATAAATTTGTGCTAACATTTTTTTAAATAAATTAATCCCGTTCAAAAATTTTATCGTTTAACAATTAAAAAGTCGAGGCGCAGAAACATGTCGGTGACGCGAACCAATAAGTTTTGCCCCTACCAAAAATCACTTAAAGCTGCCGGAGAAGTTTTCACTTGAAAAAAAAACAAAGATATAGAGAAAATCCAGTGGCGACTCGTGGTTAATTTGATAAGGAGGTCATGATGTGACCAAAATCTTAAAATACGGAACGCTACTGACCAGCCTCCCGGAGGACTTTTTCGGAAAAGCACTCCCAATTTCTGCTCAGAAGTCGTTAAAATCGTTAAAAAAGCAAAATTTGTGGAGTTTCTTTCCAAGGTCACAGAGGAAAAAAATTTTTTTGGGCCACGCTTGTTTTATATAAAAATAATGCTCTTTTAAAAAACAACCATAATTTATTCATTTCTATACATATTAAATATGACAAACTTAAATTAAATTATAATTAGTCTAAATCTTTTTAAAATTCAAGTGAAGCCTTCGATCTTTTGTATTCGCAACAATTTATTACGTCAAAACACAGCTCATTATTCTCATCATTTCGCTTCAAATGCTCTTCTTTAAATAAAAATATAGCGCGGCCTGCCAACCCCTCTACTCATCTCTTTTCTATCCGTGTAATAATCAGCCGACATAAGTCAATTCATCGTCGATATTAAACCGGGCTTTTGACCCATCACATGTAAATTCGGGCGTGTCTCTCTCGCCGCGAAGATTGTCAGCGCTCGGCAAATTCCGTTCCCATATAACACCTTGAGGTCAACGGTGGACTCCAGCCCGCTTTCCAATTTTGGTTTTCGCCGAGTACTTGATGCTTGATGCGGAATAACGTTTACACGGGGGTCTTGAAACATTTCAGGTAAATTTTAAATAAGAGGAATACTATACTATATGTATAGTAGGTATCGCGACCCAATGACCTAATGGAGGAGCCACCACTGAGAAAATCACTATTAGCTTTTTAAAAAATGAAATATTTCTACTTTGACCATTTTTTTTCAACCTGTAATGCAGGAGTTCAACTATATCCATTTTATACTGAATCTCATAAAAACCTGAGTGTTTCATCGCGTTAACAATCTACTCTGTGCTGTGGCAAACGACTATTAAATAGGAAATTTGTCGAGTTTTACTCGCATTAGAACCAAGCAGTGCCCTCTATAAGTTGGTTACGGCGCTAGAATTTCCCTTGCAATCACCCTACACGAAGAGTAAAAAGCTGCAGTACATCGATCGGCATTACGAGCACTAGCGAACTCCTAAAATGTTCATTCGATGGACAGATAAACGTGCAGATTTTTTACAGTAAATTATTTCCTGCTGGAAATTATTATTGGGATAAAAAAAGGGGGCGGGAAAAAGTATCGTTATCTAGTACTAGAATGTATAATTTATAGTATTTTACTCTTTCTAAAGTCAATGTGAAGAGAGAATTGGGTCACTTTTGTTTTAGTTTACTTAGGAATGTCTAAAAATATATGTGACAATAAAGTATTATTACAGTTTCCTGTAAAATTGTCTTATTTAGTAAAACGTGCTACCAATAGATGTCGAATAATAAATATACTTTTATTGCCCGAATGTTAACGGTGGTCACTTTGACGCATGATTGAATAGCAGTTTTTCCTTGTTAACAGTTGTCTTTTTACTATTTGTAAATTTTTTATTCTTTAAAGAATCTTTCTATCATAACACAATATGGGAGCATACGAAAAGTTGAAAAAGAGCCAATTTTAAACAACGATTAAATAACAATGGAAGGCTAGTATCAAAGGCAAAACAAAATGATTGAATAGAGATTTACCAGACCTTTAAAATGAGGTGTGACTTGATACCTAATGCCATTTGAAAAAATGTAAGGGGTGTCTCCAGTGGGGAGGGGGTGAATCTGACGTTTATGAGATTAGCGCCAAAAAGTTTCCCCCTCAAGTTAAAAGTTGACGTGTTTCGGCATTTCTTTCTAATATGTCCCATTTTTGAAATATTAAGGGTGGGTCCTTTTCAAATGAACACAGTATATTATTCTAACGCTTTACAACCACAAAGTTTTGAAAAATATTTTTCAAAAATGGTTGGTTAAATCTTGTAGTACATACCGACCCCGTTTGACTTAGAAGTGTTATTCAATGTATGTCTTGGCATATAGCCCGGGGAGTAGTTGTTTCTTCTTAGTTTCTTCGATATCTATATCTGACAACTTCGCTTTTTTCTTATTTCTTCTCATTTACTTTGTAAAGAGATACCAACTTTGGATCGGTTTTTTTTTGTTCGTAGCAAAAATTATTGATAATTTCCGGACAACACAAACAAAGCAGTTAATTACCCTCGTTAACAATAATATGTTAAATTAATATCTGTACATAGCAATTTAATTCTCTTTAATTACAACAAACATTTAAACTAGTTGACCCAGAATTAAATTGGAATTATTAAAATAGTTTCCGTTTTACTAAATTATATGATTTTCAAAATATTTCAAGCCGTATTTAGGGATTTTCAAAATATTTGAACGGTCATTATTAGAGGATCGATATCGGGAGCGTCTATAAATTTTTACAATTTCCCAGTTTTTCAAAATTAGTTTAGCTAATTTTTTTAAGTGTTTCTGTCCAAGTTCGAATTACCTCATTTGAAGATTGATTGATTGATTTTGATTGATTGGTTCAGCACCACCAGTCAGAGGCTTCGAGTACTCGGCACCTCAACCCTTAGGCTTTTTGTGTTCTTGGTTATACCGTTTATGTGAAGAGACCAATGGCCCTTATCTGGCTAAACAGTCTTTTCACTAAGTCCTTCTTGGAGAAATCCCCCCTGGGATACTCTAGTCCTAGGAGTCTATATCTCCAAAGAGACAGTGTTTCTCATTCGAAGATAATGTCAGAGGCTGTTTCTTCCTCTTCCATGCACAACCGACAGATAGGTTCCTCCCTATATATGCCAATTGTATGCATGTGCTTCCTTGGGGTACAGTGACCGGTGAGTAATCCTGTCACTTTCCTTATCTGGCCCCTGCGTTAGTCAGCAACTCCAAGGGTCTTTTGATCAGGAGTTTGCTGTGTTCCTGTTTTGGCACATGTCTCCAGTACCTCCGATGTTTAGTTTGAATCCATCAAGATGTACAACCACGTGCAGCAGATTTTGTTATTCCAAATACTGGATCAGGACCAGAGAATGCAGTTTCAGACCCTAGCTTTGCTGGGGTGTCTGCCTTTTCATCGCCTACAATATCCTTGCCTCCCGGGACCCACTTAAGATTTACTTTATTATGGTTTGCCAGGGTTAAAAGTTTTTGTAGGCAGTCCCAGACCAGTCATTTGGAGATACATTAATTTTAATAATTTCTTGATCGTAGATCTTGATCTGTACTAGCAATGATATGGAGATTGTTTCTGCCGATACATGCTTTCTTTATACACCATTTGTCGTAAACTACTTAGAGAGAGTTCTTTTGAATTCGGGATCATTAGAAGTCTTCATTTTTTTGTTCTCCATGTAGTTTTGGTGATATAATTCACGACGTGCCCAAATCTAGTAACTTTTTATTTCACACATTTTATAAGTAAATAATAAAGAAAGAAATAAGGACTTGGAGTATTTCTCAGATTATACGTGCTCGTGACATCTAGAATATTCTAGAGCGATCGAGCAAAATTGGTCCGATTCCCATTAACTTCGCTATGACCTTTTATCCATCGCCAGTAGCGTCACACCTTATTTCATTTGTATTATTTGAAGGTTATTTTATAAATTTATGCTTGACAGCACTACTGTATAGCAAACCTTCAAGTTTCTGCCGCCAGTGGGAGTACAATTAGAAAAGTTAAGTAGATTTAATTCACTTTACATACCAGAAACATCGACCGGCGTGCCCCTATGTACAGTAATTACAAAATAATAAAAATTATAATATAAAATGAGGCTCTTAATACCCGTCAATTTGTATTTTCAAGCTCACTTATCCCCGACGTTCTTGTTCGTCGACCCACCAACAGGTTTCCAAATATAACAAACAAACCATAACTAATAACACGAAGAAAAAAGTCCTTACATCAGACTAATTTATTACATCGTAGGCGTTACTTTATTTTTAACATGCACGGAAATGCTCATTCTACGAATCTCGGGATTTAAATGTAAGATTATAAGAAAGATCGTCCTTCACCTCGTATATATATATATATATATATATATATATATATGAATACTAAACGACGGGCGTTACGGTCGCAGCAATAAAAAGTTTTTCTTCTAATTGGCTCGTTGGGTTTAAAAATATGTACGATAATCGACGTGAGAAGTATTATAAATGAGGAGGATTTTGCCATTGTACAATTCGACGTGTTAAGACAGAAAAATTGTATATAGTGTTGCGAGGTCACCAACTCAAAGCCGGCCCTGTCTCTCGACTATAAATGTTGGCTCCTTTCGAGTTTCGAGAATGTTCTCGAAAAGACGCTTTGTTTACGCATACGACGAGCGTAGAAAACTGTAGGATTTTCGAGAACATTCTCGAAACTCGCCTTCGCCAAAATTTATAGTCGACAGACAGAGCCGGCTTTGAGTTGGTGACCTCGCAACAATAGGTTGAAAAAATGGAATCCGCTAAAGTCATTTGCAAAAGCCTCTCAATTTGGACACGTAGACTCATAATGTGTCCATTTTACTCCTTCCTAGAAAAATAAAGTAACCAAGAACGAGTTAAGCTCAAATCGCGCCTGCAATGGTATTTTCCAAAGTGAGTGCGAACAAGTGGAGACGTGATGAAGTCGTACTACCAAAGTGCTAGTGACTAGTTGGGCGGCACCGAGTAATCCTGTGGGTTAAAATAAGGGGGGGAGGCGAAAACCCACGCTACGCCACTGCCGTTATCGAGTAGTAAGGCACGTTTTTAGATCCCACTGTATGTTTCAACGTTAACTTATGCGTAGATCAAGTCTACTCATAACACCATTGTTTCTATAATTAAAAATTAATAATTAAGTACCATTCATAGGTTATTCGTAAAAATAGCGTACGCGACAGGAAATGTAATTTTTGTTTTATACAGTAATAAACACGCCACAAATTTAATATATTTGGTTCGGTAACCTCGTTAAACAGATGCATAAAAATAGATGATTAATTATTAAACAGGTGAAATGAGTTACGACGAAAGAACCGACTTTAAAAATACTTTTATCGGGTCGATTATAGAAAATTTTGTTTAGCGAGACTATATTGAATAGTCGATATTTGCATCAAGGAGTGAAAATACCAGGCGCAGTGGAAAACTCTCAAGAAATTTATGCCCGTTTGCACCGTTTGGAATTTTCTTAATTTGTGCTTAACTTTAAGGAGCACTTAATTGACTCGCTTGTCGCACCGCTGCAGCTTAAAACCCTTCAGTGGTGACGCCCCGGTCTGACAGACAGCAACGATTTAACTGGCTCTGTATTATTTGTACTGGGTGGGGGAGCCACGCGCCACTCCGAATATGTTTTCGTTAGTGTTTTAGCAGTGTTTGTACGGTTAGTGTGCCTTAAAACTTCAGACTTTTACTGAAATCATAATATAAGTAAAAGTGAAAATTCGTTAAGAAAATTAGTTTCGGTCTATCAGACAGCTTCACCGTTTTCAGGTTGTATTAATTCCTCTCCAAAGTGCTTCCGTCTAAGTAAGTTCTCGCAGAGTGGGTGTTTCATCATCAAGTTCACATTTTCTGCATTTAAGTTCACTAACTTTGCCATTTTGTTCAGATGTTTCCTCAGGATGCAGAGTCCAGTCACCAGGTCGGTAACTGCTTTCAAATGTCTCTTACCCAGTTTCGATAGCCTGGTTGAGAGTTCCTTGTCTACTTTGTTCAGTAAACTCTTTGTATGGAGGTGCCCTTGTGTCAACCGTCAACCTCCATTTGAGTTGGTGTTCCCTATCTAGCCAGTTCCCAATTTCCCCTCTTACGCAATATTTTGTGATTCCACAAAACGGTTCCGGATCTATGAAGTCTCCTTTAGAGCCTTCTTTAGCTTACTGGTGAAACACTTCTGTCCTCCTCCACCAGACTACTGTTCCATAGATGATCGTTGGCCTTATCGCAGTTGTGTAAAGCCAGTAAACCACCTCAGGTCGTATTCCCTAGGTTTTGCCCATATCACGCTGTTGTTTCTATAATAATAGTTGATCATTTGGTCTTGTAGGTTTCCTTATTAGGTAATATTTTACTTAAAAATCATTTCGAAATTTCGGAGATTTCTCTATCAATCCTAAAACAGGTGAATAACTTTGCTTTGTCACTCTAAATATTTGATAAAATTCAAATTACTTAGTCATGGAAATGATCAAATCGACTGGAAAGCATCTCGAGAAGTCTATTATTTCGAGGATACCAAAATCAATCAATCAATGGAAGGTTGGAATCGAAGGCAAAACAAAATGATTGAATAGAGATTTACCAGACCTTTTAAATGAGGTATGACTTGATACCTAATGCCATTTGAAAAAAATTAAGGGGTATCTTCAGTAGGGAGGGGGTGAATCTGACGTATATGACATTAGCGCTAAAAAGTGTCCCCCTTAAGTTAAAAGTTGACGTGTTTCGGTATTTCTTTCTAATATATCCCATTTCTGAAATATTAAGGGTGGGTCCTTTTCAAATGAACACAGTGTATAAAAGTTCAACTGCAGTCATTACCCTGGCTCATTTTGATCTGTCATTAAAGAACATTCATAGTAATTTAATAACATTTATCGCTGTGTATTCTCCTTCCTATTATATGTCGGAGCACTCTTACTTTCGCTACACTCTGTATAATTAAATTTTTAATGTTTCATATACATTTTCCGTGTACTACATACAAACTTCCGCTGCTCTCTGTATATTATTATCCTCCTATTATATAAAGGTCAACTGCAGTCATTATCCCTGCTCATTTTGCTCATTTAGGATCCCCATTTAATATCTACTGTAAATGAATTGGAAAACGTCTCAAAAATTCTCTTTTATCCAAACATCAAACTGGGTTCAGGAAAAATCACCCAACTTTAGATAACATAGTTGGTCTAGAATCAGATATCCTTGAAGCTTTTCTTAATAAACAAAAAGTTCTCATCGAATTCTTTGACATTAATCGAGCTTACGACTCAGCGTGACGGCATAATATCCTGAGAATTTTATCTGGGATGAGAATAAATGGAAATAGGCTAGCTTTTATTCAAAATTTCTTCCAAAATCGTTGTTTTCGTGTACAAGCTTACGGTCAATTGTATCAATTAAAATCACTAGAGAATGGCACACCCCAGGGATCAGTCATTAGTGTAACATTTTTTTTAATAGCAATAAACAACGTGTTATCCAATAAAAATTACCCTTTAAAGGGTAGACTATTTGCCGATTTGCCGCTATGCAGCAGGAAATTCACCAATTGGAGATTTGGTCCAGAGAACTGGATTTACCTTCTCCATCTCGAAAACAAAATTTCTAATGTTTTCTAAATCTCCTTTGCTGGTTTGTCCCATTATTGAAATTATATAATGAAAACCTTCACTTTCATGAAAATCTTTTACATTTCTTGGAGTTATTCTGGACTCAAAAATGACTTGGGAGTCCCACATCAATAATCTAATTACTAAATATACCAATAGAATTAATATGTTAAAAGCATTATCGAATAAAAATTGGGGTGCTGATTCTGTCTGTTTACTTCGCCTATATCGTGCCATAATAAGGTCTAGCTTGGACTACAGCAGTGTAGCATACACCTCAGCTAAACACAACTCCGTTCAAAACTCTACAATCCGAATCTGCCTTGGTGCTTTCCGCTCGAGTCATATTGACAGTCTGCTATGTGAAGCTTCTAAACTTCCCCTACATCTTCGACGTTATTATCTAAGCCTCTCGTACCTGTATCCTCAAATCTAAATCATCCGGTATATCATAATGCACTGTCAAATCGTTTTAGCTCCGAGTATACAAAAAGAAAACGTATTGATCTCCCCCTATGTGAGAGAATAAATAGATATCTTATTTGGTACCTCCATTCCTCCAACTTTTCCGCTGAACATTAATCCCATTCCTCCCTGGCTAACGAAACTTCCGTACTGCGATACTTCCTTATCAAATTTCAAAAAATATGAAACAAATCAAACTTTAATAAAAACAGCATTTCAAGAAAAAGTGTCCAGACTTAGAGAATACTCACAAATCTATACAGATTCCTCTAAAATGGAAAAGGGAAGAGGAGTAGGAATTTCAGTTATTACTCCTAGTGCCGTCATTAAAATTAGGCTACCAGAAATGGCAAGTGTATACTCTGAAGAACTGTATGCAAAAAACCAAGTCATTTTTGATCATTACGGACTCCTAAGCTCTCTTGAAAGGATTCTCCAAATGTACTCCTCGAATTCTCTAGTACAAATTATCAGTAGAGAGCTGTTCAATCTACAAAAAGCTCATAAAGATATTCGTTTTTTATGGGTTCCGTCAATCATAGGGATAATCGGAAACGAAAACTTTGAGAGACTATAAAAACTTTTTTAAACAGTTAGTCATCAGCTACTGACAAAACTGGTAGTATCGATCTCCATCAAAATTGAGGAGTATGAAGAAAAGTGTAGCTGCCTGGAAATTCCTACCAACCAAGAGAAGAGATCAAATAATTTTAAGTCGACTATGTAAATCAATCTATCAAATGTAAATTAATTGTTGGGCGCTAATAACCCTAGGGGTTGATGCGCATTTTAAAATTTCAAAATTAAAAAAAAACATTGGTGAGTAAAACAGTTCAAATTTTTTAATATAAATCCAATGTATGTTGAGCAGTTTAGATTATTAGAAAATAAATTATTTGAATTGCAGTAGATTCTTTGGCGATATTTATTAGCGAATTCCGACTACTGATTGTAATAAAATTCATATTACATTAAATTACTTTGACTAAAACATAATTATAATGAATAGGTATACTAAACGTAATCTCGAAATTTAACTCGAACAAGATAGGCGTTTTATGCAAATTGATTACTAAAACGCCGCCGTTAACCTGCACCTCTTTAGAAACATAGAAGCTTTCAAATTCATAATTAAAACGTGAGATTTTAGGTAACTTATAACATTAATTCTACGGAATATTTGATATTTTCTATCTCTTATGCAATTCCACAGAACGGTTCCGGACCTATATGAAGTCTCCTTTAGAGCCTTCTTTGGCTATCTGGTCCGCCAATTTATTACCTGCAACCAAACTAGACACACTGTATTGTCTCTTGCCAGTCTAGTGATTTTTAGTTTTAGTCTAGACTTAGTGGTTGGATTGCTGATGGCTTTGCGCAGATCCAGATATTTTAATTTCGTGTTTGTAGTTTCTATGAAAATTGGACTAAATGTGATTAGAACCTACTCAAATGACTTTTTTTTTGGGTGAAAACTCATCCCCAAGGGTAAGCCTACCAACCAAACCCACCTCAAACTCGACGTTACCTCCTCCTCGGAATCACGACCCTCGCATACTTCGAAACGGGCGGCGGTCCCTCGCACACTCTCCCCTCACACCGTCGTCTTCTCCCTACTATCACTCCTACCTCTCATGCCATATCAAGTCCTTCTCTCCCCCTAACCATGCTCTCCACTATTCTACTCCTCCTCCCTCCTCCCTCAACATTATCTCCACCATGTTCTCTCAATACACCGTCTCCCCTAGTTTCCTCTCCAATTTCCTCAGCACTTCCTCGTTCCTCCAGCATCTAAACACATGCCCCACATTATCATCCACTTCACACCTCTCGCACACTCCAGTCTCTTTTTCCCTCTCCACCCTACGCTCCAGTTCCTTCTTCTTTTCTTTGTATCCCCCTTTTCCTTCTATCCTTCCTCTTCCCCTCAGTTCGTGTTCGTACTTTCTTACTATCCCTCCACAGCTCCTCTATTTCCCCATTCCACCAGTAATTGGCCCTCCGCTCACGCTTATTGCCCCTCTTTCCCTCTCTTTCACAGCCCTGTATCACATTGTACACTACATCTACATCATGTCCAATTCCCCTTTCTATCTCCTCTCTTACTTTCTTCCTCATACTCTCTGCCTCGGCCTTCGTCCACTTCCATCCTCACTCTTCCAATAATTCCTTTCTCCCTTTCCTTATATCCGTCTCCACACACCAATGACAATGCTCCATCTCCACACAGTTGACTTTTGGAAGGATATCTAAAGGAAGATATAACACAAAGGATTAATGATTACCACTTTTTCAAATGAAACTAACTGTTTCTAATTAATTCCTCTATTTAATGATAATCTATTTTTACCACTTGAATATTACACTATTTATCTCAAATTATTCACTGTTTCATTCACGGCCTGATTACTTAAAATTTTCTGTGAAGTAACTCGTACTGTGTTTATTTCTGCCGGGACTTTCCTCTTTGTAAAAAAGCAGGTACTTTGGAAGAAAATGAACTTAGGGCAGTTTGGCAGGAGAATTTCCAGTTATTGTTATTAATTGATTTTATTCGATAATCCTCGACAAAGTCAACCATTTAAGAAAAACAGTGGCGGCTCCTCCATTACTAAAACCCAAATTGGAAAGCGGGCTGGTGTCCACCGTTGACCTCAAGGTGTTATATGGGAACGGAATTTGCCGAGCGCTGACGATCTTCGCGGCGTGAGAGAAACACGCCCGAAGTTTAAATGTGATGGGTTAAAAGCCCGGTTTAATATCGATGATGAATCGTCTTACGTCAGCTGATTATTACACGCTTAGAAAAGAGATGAGTAGAGGGGTTGGCAGGCCGCGCTATATTTTATTTAAAGGAGAGCATTTGTAGCGAAATAATGAGAATAATGACGTAATAAGTTGTTGCAAATACAAAAGATCGAAGGCTTCACTTAAGTTTTAAAAAGATTTAGACTAATTATCATTTAATTTAAGTTTGTCATATTTAATATGTATAGAAATGAATAAAATATGGCTGTTTTTTTTTAAGAGGGCATTATTTTTATACAAAACAAGCGTGGTCCAAAAAAATTTTTTGCCTCTGGGGATTTGAAAAGGAACTCCACAAATTTTGCTTTTTTAACGATTTTAACGACTTCTGGGCAGAAATTGGGAGTGGTTTTTCGAAAAATAGGCCTCCGAGGGACTGGTCAGTGGCGTTCCGTATTTTAAGATTTTGGTCACATCACCTATGACCCCCCTATCAAATTAACCACGAACCGCTACTGAAGAAAAGGAAGAGGTTAAAAAAGTATTGTAAAAACTATAGTTAGATTAAAATTCCGAATCCAATCCAATGTAATATTTATCTAAATTAAATCGTTTGGATATTTTTAATTGCGAGGAAGCCAACTCCCTTTTATTAAATAACAAATGGTTACCTTGACTACAATCAGATCAGGAAGAAGCAATAAAAAAAAGTAACCTCACTTTAATTGGACGATGTAAAGAAGCGAAGTGAAAATAATAAAATGAAATTACTTAACGTCATCTTAACAATGTAGCAGAAAGAAAGAACTGATCGTAAATATTTTATCGCGACCTCCTCCGAATGTGTGTGGTGTGTTGTGTGTGTATTATATACAAAACGTCCCATAATTACACGTTGTAAAATTCAATATTATCTATAAAAGGACGGGCTATAATTTTATTTTCGATATTATCCAATATACTCCTATGGGACGTGTTAACCGAAAAGTAATAAAGTTTATGCAGATTTTATGGGTTTATTTTACTATCAAAAGCAACGTTACGTCAAAAGTTATTGTAAAGGGTCGCGACAGACAGTCTAAACCGTATTTTTAGGTTAGGTTTATGTCGGTACATAAAAAAAATCTGTAAAATAAAACGGTGCGCTGTTGAATGTCGCTCTTTTTTTTTAAGCAGATATGAAATGTTTGTTTGGTTATTGAAATAAATGTGCGATTTCTGTTTTTATTATACAAATTTATGCCGACATAAAAAAAATACTATAAACCAACTTTTATTTCTCATAACTAAACATGTTTAAAAAGTTAATTCTACTCTTTAAACTATTTTTTTTGTCACTAACAAAAGTTAAACAAATTCAAATTATTTCAAGCGTCTGTTAACGTGCTGTAATCGCTTGTGACGTCAGACAGTATGATCTCAGTACAGCACCCATGCTATAAGGAATTCCAGTAATCCAAGAGATATTCTGGCTTAGATATTGTTATAAATTCGAAAGGGGTATCAGTGAGTAATAAGTTTATTGGATTTTATCCGAAGCTCGAAAGTACAAAGTGTCACAAAGAACAATCGGCAACCAAACAAGAACACAGCAGCATTAATTTCTGTCATTAAATGACATGTTTTGTTATATTTTCACGACAATATTGATATGAAATGGAAAATATAATGATTCCATTTGAAATATATTTTATTGTTATGAAGCCGGTCCTGCAACCATGTCAACTGTGAAACCGACCGAATAATCCGTCAAACGAACGTGTTTGCTCTGATAGTAAATGAGTAAATGAAATTCAATTATTTCGAACGTAGGCGACACAAAATTGGATTCCGTATTTTGTTTTCAGAACGAGAAGATAAAAGGTAGGGATAGATAGATGGGAACCTCGAACGGAAAGGTGCGGTTCAACCTTAGACCGAATGAAGAAAAGAAAAATTTAATTTAATTCACGATCCACGCATTTCGTATTTAAATGTTCATCTATTAAAAAATACATTTGTAATTTGATCATTCATATGTTGTGATTCCGATACTCTTTTCTCCGTACTGGGGGTTGATATAGAGAAACTGGTGATAGGGTAATATTCCTGAGAGTGTGACATTTCATTAGAGTGGTCACATGATGGGGTTTAAATGTTCACCTTTTTTCACTAATTTCTTCGTACTGGGGTGGGTGATATGGAGAGCCTGGTGGTAGGGTGATATTCCTGTGACTGTGACATTTCATTAGAGTGGTCACATGATGGGGTTTAAATTTAAATTCATTACTTCGTATGCTTATTTATACAAGTAAATGAACCCTTTTAAAGAATTTAATCGTAGGCCTATGGTCAATGGAAATTTTAACTAAAAAATTTATCCTTTTTAAAAATGTTATCGTTACCCATTTAAAAAGAGTTCAACATGCACATGATACAGTCGAGGCGCAGCACGTCACATTAGCATGTCGGTGACGTACCGTACCAAAAATCGTTCGACGCGGCCAAAAATTTTCGATTCAATAAAATAATAAACCCAGAATTTGCAGTTAATTTAGAAAAAAAACGGTGAACGAGCTAGCGGCGCGTTCGCCAAAAACATCTAATCGCCAGAAAGATAATATGTGTTCGTTGAATCGTGACAGTCGTTCAGGAATGATGAGCTTTTCGAGCGACGTCCGTTAAATTATTATGTAACCAACCAATTGGCCGAACCCTTTTTTTTTGTCGTTCCATGTTTAATCTCCACTCAAACTTCTGGCACGTAACGAAGCGAATGTCGGGATAAAATGAAAGAGTCGAAAAGTATACCAGATTAAAATTAGCTTTATGTGTGTCCAGTACGGTTGTATAAACGCCAAAATTCACCTTTAGTTTATATTTTATTAGTGTTTCACTTGACGTGTTGATATATTATTAGGCATGTGAAAAACGTGGGGATTCCCGCTGTGTTTTACAGTTAATTAGACATTGTTTTATAAATTTGGACTTTTTAGTCATCCAACTATATGTATATTGTTCTCAATTCTCAATCTTCCGCCTCTTGCTTTGCATGTTTAGGCGGAAAAGAGAAACAGAGTAACTTTTTGATTATAAAATAATCGAATGAATGGCATGCGAGGTCCTCATTATTCGTTGTTTCATAAATTGGTTCACGATTGTTTATAGTAGGCAATATGACAAGACATATCGTAACGCGACAGTTCGTAACCCCAGATATGGTATCGGACAATTCGTAACGCCGTCAATTCGTAAAATCGACAGTTCGTAACCACAGCTCTTCGTAACGGTATAATTCGTACACCGTCAATTCGTAACATCGACTGTTCGTAACTACAGCTCTTCGTAACGTCGTCAATTCGTAACATCGACAGTTCGTAAACACAGCGCTTCGTAACGTCGTCAATTCGTAACGGCGACAATTCGTAACATCGACAGTTCGTAACTACTCTCTTCGTAACGTCGTCAATTCGTAACATCGACAGTTCGTAAACACAGCGCATCGTAACGACGTCAATTCGTAACGGCGACAATTCGTAACATCGACAGTTCGTAAACACAGCTCTTCGTAACGGTATAATTCGTAGCATCGACAGTTCGTAACTACAGCTCTTCGTAACGTCGTCAATTCGTAACATCGACAGTTCGTAAACACAGCGCTTCGTAACGCTGTCAATTAGTAACGGCGACAATTCGTAACATCGACAGTTCTTAACCACAGCTCTTCGTAACGTGGTCAATTCGTAACGGTATCGAACAATTCGTAACGCCGTCAATTCGTAACGTCTACAGTTCGTAACCACAGCTCTTCGTAACGTCGTCAATTCGTAACATCTACAGTTCGTAACCACAGCTCTTCGTAACGTCGTCAATTCGTAACGGCGAAAGTTCGTAAACACAGCGCTTCGTAACGGCGACAATTCGTAACATCGACAGTTCGTAAACACAGCGCTTTGTAACGCTGTCAATTAGTAACGGCGACAATTCGTAACATCGACAGTTCTTAACCACAGCTCTTCGTAACGTGGTTAATTCGTAACGGTATCGGACAATTCGTAACGCCGTCAATTCGTAACGGTATCGGACAATTCGTAACATCTACAATTCGTAACGCCGTCAATTCGTAACATCTACAGTTCGTAACCACAGCTCTTCGTAACGCTGTCAATTCGTAACGGCGACAATTCGTAACATCGACAGTTCGTAACCACAGCTCTTCGTAACGGTATAATTCGTAACGTCGTCAATTCCTAACGCCGTCAATTCGTAACATCTACAGTTCGTAACTACAGCTCTTCGTAACGTCATCAATTCGTAACATCGACAGTTCGTAAACACAGCGCTTCGTAACGCTGTCAATTAGTAACGGCGACAATTCGTAACATCGACAGTTCTTAACCACAGCTCTTCGTAACGTGGTCAATTCATAACGGTATCGGACAATTCGTAACGCCGTCAATTCGTAACATCTACAATTCGTAACGCCGTCAATTCGTAACATCTACAGTTCGTAATCACAGCTCTTCGTAACGCTATCAATTCGTAACGGCGACAATTCGTAACATCGACAGTTCGTAACCACAGCTCTTCGTAACGGTATAATTCGTAACGTCGTCAATTCCTAACGCCGTCAATTCGTAATATCGACAGTTCGTAACCACAGCTCTTCGTAACGTCGTCAATTCGTAACGGCGACAATTCGTAACATCGACAGTTCGTAACCACAGCTCTTCGTACGTCGTCAATTCGTAACGGTAACAATTCATAAGATCGACAGTCTGTAACCACAGCTATTCGTAACGGTATAATTCGTAACGGAGACAATTCGTAACATCGACAGTTCGTAACCACAGGGTTACGAATTGTCGTGTTACGATACGTCATGGTTTCACTGTCTAGTGTGACCTGCGCTTAAGAGGTTGAGGTCTAGCTGGCGATAGACTGAAAAGATAGTTTTGGAACGGAAACTTTCGAAATTAGCTAAAATTATGTTAAAAAAAATAAAAAACTGCACTAGCAATAAATTCATACTTTGTGTTCAAACTTGTAATTTATATCCTGGAGTTCAAGAAAGAACATAAACTTTTGTCATTTTATTCCTCACGAGACGATTAAAAAGTCACTGGAAAGTTTTGAAATGTAGATCAATGCTGTGATAACTTAATTTATTGAAAGCCGAACAAATAAAAATATGAAAACGGTTGTCGAGAGATTTATAATGCGTGGTGTGTAAACGAAGCGATAAAAATATTTACGAGTCAATTTCTAGATTATGGAGTTGATCGTTTAGAAATCACTTTTACGATTCATAAGAAGTGGAATAGAGTCAACTGAATTATTTATACGAAAATGGCGTTTTCGCGATATTTAGCTTGATATATTTTATTTTGTATTCGAAAAATTTCAATTTATGTGTACAGTTTGTCCCAAATTCGATACGTATCATTGTGATCTCGAAAACGGTAAGAGTTAGAGAAACGGTCAACTTGTGGCAACGTTGCGCATTTAAAGAACAATAATTAGACAACACTAGACGTTTCGGATTCCCAAACAGTTACGGAATTCTTAAGATTTTTCCACTATTGGAATGTTTTAATAGACACAATTTTAGACACACGGTACAGTCGGGGTTATTGAGTATTATTCCGTGATAAAAGAGCAGTTCAAATAACCAGTTTCTCTCGTCCGTTCCCGACAATAAGTAATTCAAAATCTTTTTAAATACCGACAAAGGTCCGACAACCTTTATCCCTTTCAATAAAAAAACCAACATGCGGTGCACGCAAAACGAAATCTATAACGAAATAATCGTTTTGTCTCCGTAAAAAAACAATATAATAACCGATAATAATCTGAAACAATATAAAAATCCTCTTCTTCGAGAACGTGCTGTTCGCCAACCAACTGATGCCCGACCCTTAATCATCCTATATTTCCATTCAGACAGACATATGTTGGTTTAATATTAGTTGTTAAATTTTTATTTGTCGAGGACTTTGAACCTTCTAAAAATCATTAGTGCCATGTTTGATCAATTTAAATATAAAACTATAAATTCTATAAAATGTTTAGTTATTACCGTAAATTCTTTAAAATTTTCAATAAGAAAACTGCATTCTATAAAATTTTCATATAAAATTATAAATTATGTTTCCTATGAAACTATAAATTCTCTAAAATTAAAACATATTCTTCGAAATTTTCACTTGAAATTCTGAATTCCCATATAAAACTGTAAATTCTGTTAAATTTGAATATAAAACTATAAATTCTGTGACATTTCCCTTTAAAAACTGTAAATTCTGTAAAATTTAAATATAAAACTATAAATTCTGTAAAATGTTTAGTTATTGCTGTAAATTCTTTGAAATTTTCAATAAAAAAATGTACATTCTATAAAATTTCCATATAAAATTATAAATTCTGTAAACTTTTCCTATGAAACTATAAATTCTCTAAAATTAAAACATTCTTCGAATTTTTCAGTTAAAATGGTCAATTTTCAAATAAATCTGTAAATTCTGTGGAGTTTTCATTATAAAAAATTTAAATTTTGTAAAATTTTTATATGAAACTATAAATTCTGTAAACTTTTCAAATGAAACTATAAATTCTCTAAAATTAAAACATATTCTTCGAAATTTTCACTTGAAATTCTGAATTTTCATATAAAACTGTAAATTCTGTGAAATTTCCCATTAAAAACTTTAAATTCTGTAAAATTTAAATATAAAACTATAAATTCTGTAAAATGTTTACTTATTACTGTAAATTCATTGAAATTTTCAATAAAAAAATGTACATTCTATAAAATTTCCATATAAAATTATAAATTCTGTAAACTTTTCCTATGAAACTATAAATTCTCTAAAATTAAAACGTATTCTTTGAATTTTTCAGTTAAAATGGTCAATTTTAAAATAAATCTGTAAATTCTGTGGAGACAAATTTTGTAAAATTTTCATATGAAACTGTAAATTCTGTAAACTTTTCAAATGAAACTATAAATTCTCTAAAATTAAAACATATTCTTTTAAATTTTCATTTAAAATTCTGAATTTTCATATAAAACAATAAATTCTGTGACATTTTCATTAAAAAACTGTCAATTCTGTAAAATTTAAATATAAAACTATAAATTCTGTGAAATGTTTAATTATTACTGTATATTCTAAAAAAATTTCAGTTAAAACTGTAAATTCTTCAAAATTTTCAATAAAAAACTGTACATTCTATAAAATTTCCAATTTCCATTATAAATTCTGTAAAATTTTCAGTTACAACTGTAAATTTTTTCCTCAAAACTAACTTCTGCGAAATTTCCGTTAAAACTAAATTTGAACATATCCAGCTTTTACAATTCACAGTTAAACTGCCCTCGTATATTACTTTGTTCGTATCTTGAATAAATACTGATATAAAGGGGTGGTCCATAATGAATGACCCTGTACATTCTTCTCATTATCACATAATAAGATTTTATATTGAAGAGATAATAATTAACGACGTTTGTAAAACCACGACTATTTCTGGGCGTGGTTAAGCACGGTCTTCAATTTCTTTCGCACATGTGCATCACGGTGTAATTAAGATACTAATCTGACAAAAAAAAAAGAATAATTTATCAAAGAAACATACAGGAGAATTTTAATTTATAACAAAAGTACGATTAGCGGAGACATTGAAATAAACTCGAGAGGTTAAATGTCTCTCGCTCCTATATTATTGTTAAAAACTGTTAAAAATGGACAATTATTGTCAAAAATGGTTAAAAATTGTAATCTTTTTTAAAAATGGTCAAAAATTATCAAAAATGGTCACTAATTTGAAAAACAGTCAAAAAGGTCAATAATTGTCAAAAATGGTCAATTTTGGAAATTTTGTATTATTTTAAAAAGTACATGCTTTTCATATTCCGATAATAAACCTAAGAGATTCATTCATTAACAATTTATCAGATTAAAAATAAAATCAAATTATATGAAAATTGTCAAAAATGGTCAATAATTGTCAAAAACTGTTAAAATTGGACAATT
The DNA here is from genome assembly GCA_947563755.1 of Lochmaea crataegi. Lineage (NCBI taxonomy): Eukaryota > Metazoa > Arthropoda > Insecta > Coleoptera > Chrysomelidae > Lochmaea > Lochmaea crataegi. The sequence continues at coordinate 5,586,589 of OX387426.1, read as the reverse complement.
TTTGTCAAAAATGGCCAATAATTGTCAATAATTGTTAAAATTTTGAAAAATGGTCGATAATTGTCAAAAATTAAAAAAAAATAGAAAAATGCCTAGCAATTATCAAAAATATTCAAAAATGGTCAATTGTCAAAAATTTTAAAAGTGGCCAAAATTGTCAGAAACTGTCAAAAATGGACAATTATTATCAAAATTGGTCAATAATTGTCAAAAATTAATAAAATCTTGGAAAATGGTCGATAATTGTCAAAAACTATCAAAAATGGTGAATAATTTTGAAAAATGGGCAAAAATTTTGAAAAATTGTCAAAAATGAACAATTATTTTTGAAAATTGTCAAAATTTGGAAAAATAGTTTATAATTGTCAAAAATTGTTGAAGTTTTTGAAAAATTGTCAAAAACTTTGAAATATAGTCAATAATTGTCAAAAGTGGTCAAAAATTTGGAAAAATTGTCAAAAATTTGGAAAACGGTCCATAATTGTCAAGAATTGTCAATAATTATCAAAAATGGTCAAAAATTTTGAAAAATGGTTTGAAATTTTAAAAAATTGTCAAAAATGGTCAAAAACTATCAAAAACTGTCAAAAATTGACAATTATTATCAAAATTGGTCAATAGTTGTCAAAAATTAATAAAATTTTGGAAAATGGTCGATAATTGTCAAAAACTATCGAAAATGGTGAATAATTTTGAAAAATGGTCAAAAATTTTGAAATTTGATTTAATTTTATATAGCAGCTAGCCACCCACCCCGGCTTCTCACATACAAGACTCAAAAAAAACAAATACCTTTGCCACTACTCGAATGTTAATATCAATTGTAACCACAAGCTTCGAATAGCGACTCGCCCCGCCAAGGCTTCACTCGATGACGCACACTTGTCAACTTCTAAACGAAAGCTCCAATTCGAATAATTCAAAGAGAAATTTACATGACATAATCAATCAATGATTGTGATTCTATTCAGTTGGATAAGGATTAATATCATGATGTGAATGTAGATTCTACCCGTGTTTTTATTTACTAATTTGAAAAAAAAAACTTCGCGAACTATTTCGTGTATCATCGATAGTTTCCGCAGAACAAGTCAAATAATGACTTAGAGGCAGAATTTTTAAACATTGAGCTACATTTCTGTGATTTTCGTATTTATCTGATTTTTTTTCAAACAAATTATACACCTAAACCTTCCTTATGAATAACTCTGTTCATAGGTGAAAAGTGTAGCGAAATCAGTTGAATAGTATTTTATTTTATCGGGTTCAGAAAGACAGACACATAAAATGCAATTGGTCTAGTAGTGACATAGTGTATCTACTATTGTTAGATTCTCATATAAATTGATATTATCATTTAATTATTTGGATTTATTCGAATAGAAAAAAATAATAATAATAAACTCGACAAATTGTTGGGGCATTAATTATTATTCTTGCATTACGATGATATCAGTTGAATATGTGGTACTCCGGAAGGCGGAGGTGTATATTTTTTACATTAATAATAGCTTTTCCTGAACGATGACAGATAGTAATGTTGTTATCAATAAAAAAATAAAGAGGTCTCGTGTACTTATATATTTTTTTAAATTAAATTAGAACTAAATCGACTTATTTTATTTAATTAAAAGTGGCTATCAAATATTTCATACGTTTTGTTGGTGCTACAATGAATTCCTCGTCTGGATTTTTTTCTGTATCATAATTTTAATGAGAGGTTTACTTGGTATGTTAATAATTGTTTTTATTTCGATTTTATTTTAATTGTTTTTTATATCGTTTTGCATTTTAATTTGAGTAAAATGCATATACAAGTGAGCCACAGCTACGCGTGACAAGGGTTTAGCTTTTATATTAAAACACCCTGTATATTAACAGCCTTTCGATTGAATTATATTGAATATTATAAAATTATTTTTCTACAGTCGCGCGTAAAATGACTAATTACTATATTCAAATGAAATCGACAAATGCCGAGGATTGTTACTTTACGCTCTAGCGCAAAAAAAGGAATCTTTTTCGCTCGCTTATTTAATCAAACCACGCCCCACGAATTAACTCAATTGGTGAATAATTAACAATATATCAGATTAAAAATTATATGAAAATTGTCAAAAATTTTGAAATATGGTCAAAAATGGTCAAGAAATTGTCAAAAATGGTCAATTGTAAGAAATTTCAATTTTTTTTTAAAATACTCAAAAATTGCAAAAAATGGTCAATAATTGTCAAAAACTATCAAAAATGGTCAAAAATTGTCAAAAACTTACAAAAATGGACAATTATTATCAAAATTGGTCAATAATTGTCAAACATTGTTAAAATTTTGAAAAATGGTCGATAATTGTCAAAAACTATCAAAAATTGTCAAAAACTGTCAAAAATGGACGATTATTGTCTAAATTGGTCAATAATTGTCAAAAACTATCAAAAATGGTCAAAAATGGACAATTATTGTTAAAAATTGTGAACAATTGTTAAATTTTTTGAAATATTGTGAAAAATGGTCAACAATTGTCAAAAATGGTCGAAAATTTGGAAAAACGGTTCATAATTGTCAATAATTATCAAAAATGGTCAATAATTTTGAAAAATTGTCAAAAATGGTCAAAAATTGTCAATTATTTTTAAAAACTGTTAAAAATGGACAATTATTGTCAAAAATGGTTAACAATTTTCAATAATTTTTAAAAACTGTTAAAAATGGACAATTATTGTCAAAAACTGTCAATTTTGGAAATTTTGTATTATTTTAAAAAGTACATGCTTTTCATATACCGATAATAAACCTAAGAGATTCATTCATTAACAATTTATCAGATTAAAAATAAAATCAAGTTATATGAAAATTGTCAAAAATTTTGAAATATGGTCAAAAATGGTTAATAATTGTCAAAAACTGTTAAAATTGGACAATTTTTGTAAATAATTGTCAAAAACTGTCAATAATTGTTAAAATTTTGAAAAATGGTCGATAATTGTCAAAAATTTAAAAAAAAATTGAGAAATGCCTACCAATTTTCAAAAATTGTCAAAAATGGTCAATTGTCAAAAATTTTAAAAGTGCTCAAAAATTGTCAAAACGATCAAAAATGGTCAAAAATGGACAATTATTATCAAAATTGGTCAATAATTGTCAAAAATTAATAAAATTTTGGAAACAATTATTTTTGAAAATTGTCAAAATTTGGAACAATAGTTTATAATTGTCAAAAATGATCAAAAATTTGGAAAACGGTCCATAATTGTCAATAATTATCAAAAATGGTCAATAATTTTGAAAAATGGTTTAAAATTTGAAAAAATTGTCAAAAATGGTCGAAAACTATCAAAAATGGTTAAAAATTGTCAATTATTGTTAAAAACTGTTAAAAATGGACAATTATTGTTAAAAACTGTCAAAAATGGTAGAAAATTGTCAACATTTTGAAAAATGGTCAATAATTGTCAAAAATGGTCAATAATTGTCAAAAATGGTCAGTAATTGTTAAAATTTTGAAAAATGGTCAATAATTGTCAAAATTTTGAGAAATGGTCAATAATCGTCAAAAGTTGTCAAAATTTTGAAAAATACTCAATAAATAATACGAGCCGTTTCCGAAAATCGATTTAAACACGTAATTTATAAAATCCATTTACTAAAAATTGATTACTATTACTATAAAAATCGATTATAAGAAAATAATATTCGATTTATATAAAAATCGATTATTTTTTAACATCCCTAGACAGTAGATCTTTTTAAGGTTAATCATGATGAATAGCGAAAATGACGATTATTCTAGCACTCCTATTATAACCTAAGATAATATAAAAAAAAAACTGTTTTAATTATTAAAAGGGCGACTGTAGAAAAAATTAAGTGTGTTTTTCGAGCGTAAAGTAAAATTGCCGGTTTCGACAGACATTCTTTCTCAAGCGGCAATCTGTTACTTTACGCTCTCTGTGGTAGAACGTTGTCGCATCACCCTATATACATTATACTATATACCGGGTGTCCATCTTTATTTTCCCTCATTTTAACTGCCCATAACTTCTAAACGGTTTGAGATAGAAACATGCGGTTTTCACTAAAATGTTTCATTTTAACACAAATTTGTTTGTTTTTTTTATTTGTTTTGCCTACTTCACAACAGGAAAAATAAATATGGACACCCGGTATAATATAAATAACCTTTTTTCAAAAATAAATAAACAACTTACCGGAGGTCTTGTAGTCTTCTTGCAATAATCTGGAAGTCCAAAAAAAATCTTATTAGAGTAATTATTAAATTTAACGTACAACAAAGATTTTTTTATGTTGTCCACCTACGAGTACTCAAGGGCCGCTTTAAAAAATGCGATTTTGTGGACAGCATTACAAAATACTTGATCTAACAGGAGTATCTTTGTGACGTCAAATAAGATATTACTAGCAAATGTTAAAACTTCATTCAAACATTTAACAATTTTAATTTTATGGTGCATCTATGAAAAATTTCCGCAAATCATCTTCATTGAATGTCATTATTTAATAAAAATTAGATTAGCGTCAAAGTAACTTTGCTGCTCTAGAGCTCCAATGATGTCAAATTATGATAGATAACGAAAAACACCAACTTTCGAGCTATATTTTGAATAGTGATCGTGGGAAAATGATATTGATTTGTTAAACCTGTAAAAATTTCATGAAAATTGAATTTGGATTGAAATATAAATGAATTCTCGGTCGAATTAGTAGTTTTAGTCACAGCACCTAAATAAGTAATTATTACTTGCTGAGCTTGGTGAAATGAAATATGCATCAGACATACAATGGCGATGTCGACTTAAAGGTTGTACATGGCAAATGAGCGTCTATTGTTTCCTTTCCGTATTCCACGTTGAAATTGACATAATTTGAAACTGTGTCATGTAAACTTTTAGATGAAATTATACGGTTATATTTGTGCAAGAAGGAGGCATTAAAAACTTATTATGCCGGCTTTTGGGAAAAATTATTATTATGCCGTATTACAAAGGAAAATAATTGTTTACAATTTTGCAACCGAAAATTAGGAGCGGCAAAAGAAAACAAAAACAATGATAATATTTCGTTGAAACTTTCAACTGAATTCTCAGACGATTAATCAAATTTTAAGATAACGATCCTGCTCCAGCCTCTTTTTCGACATGTTATACAGCCAAGTGTCATGTAAAAAATTGACATTTTATAAAAATGAACATCATCTTGCATTAGAACAAAGAAAATCCAATTTACTGTACCGAATTCTACTTCGACGAAGCCACTTCCCACCTGATGCCTTCTCTATAATTATCTTCGAAATGCCAATCCCCTTTAACGTCATCTGGTAAAATCATCAAAAGAAATTCTACGCTTGTGCAGATCGACCTAACAAATCTCAACCATATGCACCTTTTGAGTTTTTATAAAGAACTACCTACTATGAAAGCTGTTAACCTTTAATGATAGAGAAGGAACATCTCGGTTAGTTCAATCTGATTTAACATATGTTGCTTTTTTAATATGAGAAACGTAAAATAATTTTAATGTCAATTTATACCAGGGTTGAAAAAAAAATTTAAGAAAAAGACGTAGAAATATCACCAAAACAGTATCTATATTAATCAAAACACATTTTTATCGTGTTGAAACTTGTCCACCTACGAAAATGACTTTATTATGCAAGTTACACAATTTCTATGTTTATTATTAAAATATATGTAGTTACTATTGCCCCCGTACTTATATAAAAAAAAATCAGGTGTAACGTAGTGCACTTACATAAATCATAAATAATTCATGAATAAATAATATCAGAACATGTTTTGCAAACGGTTCTGGAGAAATATTTATTACGCGAAGGCGTTAAAAAAAATTTCAAGAATTTTTTTTTGTTCGAGAGATGAAATATTTAATAATAAACTTTATTTGAATTTCTGAACACTGGCTTAATCTCATTAAAAATAACTGCTCTGAAAAAAACAGTAGATAAGATTTTTCTCTTTAAAACTACGAATCGAGCCATCAATCCATTGTGTTTGACAGCTAGACAAAATCTTCAAACCCTTAATTGAACGTTTTTTAAAAAAAAAAGTTATCTCTACAATCATCGACCACTGTACTGTCTACCTGAAAACTACCAACATTTTATTTAATTAAAAATCAATTTATCAATCTGTACGACCGTCGTCATCCATCTGTTAGAAACCGTAACATAATCGATGGTTTTGCTTTTTATTTCAGATCACTCCAACAAAAATCCGAGTATTGATTATAAGTCTTCGAATTCACCGTGTAGCAGTCCTTCCAAAGATATGAAGAATTCCGATAGGTGCGGAAGTCTACCCTATGGATCACATGCAGTAAGTAAATTTGTTTCTATTCAATGCGTTATTCCGTTTTCTATAAATTTACCTTACTTTTCCTTTTTGTGCTCTTGGTTGTACCGCCACTAGGTCCTTCTTGGTACAATACCCTTGTGTCCCACTAAGTGTCACCATATTGTGGTTTGCCATGGTTAAGAGTTTTTGAAGGCAGTCCCAGACCAGTCTAAATCTGATTTGCTAAGCTTGTCCTCTATACCTCCTTTCGATGCTCATTTGCAAACACGCGTCTTAGGCTCCTCAGGAGATTTTCTTCGTTTGACCAAAAGTTTTTTTTAACCAATTTCATTAAATCGACTTTATCATTTAACGCTCGAACACTGTTGATGGGAACAATACAGATCCCTGCGTCATACCTCAACAGTCTTTTCTCTAGGTCCTTCTTGGTACAATACCCTTGTGCCCCATTGTAACCATATTGTTGTTTGCCAGGGTTAAGAGTCTTTGAAGGCAGTCCCAGACCAGTCTAGATCTGATTTGGAGGGCATGCTAAGGATCTGTGTTCTATACCTCCTTTCAACGCTCATTTGCAAACACGTGTCTAAGGCTTCATAGGTGACCATGGGTCTTACCACAGTGATTTATAGGTAGATTTTCTTCGTTTGACCAAAAGTTTTTATCTAACAAATTTCTTTAAATCAACTTTATCATTTAAGGCTCGAACACTGTTGATGGTAACAATACACATCCCTGCGTTATACCTCAACAGTCTTTTCACTAGGTCCTTCTTGGTACAATACCCTTGTGCCCCACCAATTGTCCCCATTTTGTGGATTGCCAGGGTTGAGAGTTTTTGAAGGCAGTCCCAGACCAGTCTAGATCTGATTCGGAGGGCATGCTAACGATCTTCTGTTCTCTATATCTCCTTTCGATGCTCATTCGTAAAAACGTGTCTAAGGCTTCATAGGTGACCATGGGTCTTACCACAGTGATTTATAGGTAGATTTTCTTCGTTTGACCAAAAGTTTTTTTTAACCAATTTCTTTAAATCGACTTTATCATTTAACGCTCGAACATTGTTGATGGGAACAATACACATCCCTGCGTCATACCTCAACAGTCTTTTCTCTAGGTCCTTCTTGGTACAATACCCTTGTGCCCCATTGTAACCATATTGTTGTTTGCCAGGGTTAAGAGTTTTTGAAGGCAGTCCCAGACCAGTCTAGATCTGATTTGGAGGGCAAGCTAAGGATCTTCTGTTCTCTATACCTCCTTTCAACGCTCATTTGCAAACACGTGTCTAAGGCTTCATAGGTGACCATGGGTCTTATCACAGTGATTTATAGGTAGATTTTCTTCGTTTGACCAAAAGTTTTTATCTAACAAATTTCTTTAAATCAACTTTATCATTTAAGGCTCGAACACTGTTGATGGTAACAATACACATCCCTGCGTTATACCTCAACAGTCTTTTCACTAGGTCCTTCTTGGTACAATACCCTTGTGCCCCACCAATTGTCCCCATTTTGTGGATTGCCAGGGTTGAGAGTTTTTGAAGGCAGTCCCAGACCAGTCTAGATCTGATATGGAGGGCAAGCTAAGGATCTTCTGTTCTCTATATCTCCTTTCGATGCTCATTTGCAAACACGTGTCTAAGGCTTCATAGGTGACCATGGGTCTTACCACAGTGATTTATAGGTGGATTTTCTTCGTTTGACCAAAAATTTTTTTTAACCAATTTCTTTAAATCGACTAAATCGAACATTGTTGATGGGAACAATACACATCCCTGCGTCATACCTCAACAGTCTTTTCTCTAGGTCCTTCTTGGTACAATACACTTGTGCCCCATTGTAACCATATTGTTGTTTGCCAGGGTTAAGAGTTTTTGTAGCAGTCCCAGACCAGTCTAGATCTGATTTGGATAGCATGCTAAGGATCTTCTGTCCTTTATACCTCCTTTTAACGCTCATTTGCAAACACGTGTCTAAGGCTCCATAGGTGACCATGGGTCTTACCACAGTGATTTATAGGTGGATTTTCTTCGTTTGACCAAAAGTTTTTATCTAACAAATTTCTTTAAATCAACTTTATCATTTAAGGCTCGAACAACAATACACATCCCTGCGTTATACCTCAACAGTCTTTTCACTAGGTCCTTCTTGGTACAATACCCTTGTGCCCCACCAATTGTCCCCATATTGTGGATTGCCAGGGTTGAGAGTGTTTGAAGGCAGTCCCAGACCAGTCTAGATCTGATTCGGAGGGCATGCTAAGGATCTTCTGTTCTCTATATCTCCTTTCGATGCTCATTTGCAAACACGTGTCTAAGGCTCCATAGGTGACCATGGGTCTTACCACAGTGATTTATAGGTAGATTTTCTCCGTTTGACCAAAAGTTTTTTTTTAACCAATTTCTTTAAATCGACTTTATCATTTAACGCTCGAACATTGTTGATGGAAACAATACACATCCCTGCGTCATACCTCAACAGTCTTTTCTCTAGGTCCTTCTTGGTACAAAACCCTTGTGCCCCATTGTAACCATATTGTTGTTTGCCAGGGTTAAGAGTTTTTGAAGGCAGTCCCAGACCAGTCTAGATCTGATTTGGAGGGCAAGCTAAGGATCTTCTGTTCTCTATACCTCCTTTCAACGCTCATTTGCAAACACGTGTCTAAGGCTTCATAGGTGACCATGGGTCTTATCACAGTGATTTATAGGTAGATTTTCTTCGTTTGACCAAAAGTTTTTTTCTAACAAATTTCTTTAAATCGACTTTATCATTTAACGCTCGAACACTGTTGATGGGAACAATACACATCCCTGTGTCACACCTGAATATCTAACGAAAGAATAGAAGGAAAAGAAATTTAAAAACGAAAATCCTTCTACTATTGCTGACATCTTTTGCTTGGCTGTCAATTATCCTTCATGTCAAAAATTTGGCTTTTAACAATATACTTCCTTTAAAGAATTTAATCCTATTTATAGAAAACGAGTTAACTTGATATAGGTAAAAATATATTTGTTATTTTGTTTTGTAGGTGCCGGTACTGCCCGTCCGAAACAATCTTCGAAGGCCCAATTCGAGTCACTTCCCTCAAGCTAGTCGGTTCCATTTTAGGAAAGGACTGGCGTCGAAGTGTACGTGGAAATGCACGGCAATAGCCTTTATAATGCTCTCTGTCGTCTTAACGGCAGCGCTTTCGTATATTTCAGGTATGATAAAATTTTCAAAAAAAAAACCTTTTAAACAATTTACCATTTTTCCGCACTTGTAAAAAGATTATGTCTCCATAAAACATACAAAAATATATATTTTATCATTTAATCGTATTACTACTTTTTCCGGAACGGTATTTTAGGAGAAAAGAATAGCTACTTGTGCATAGACGTACGCTAGAAAATTTATATTCTTCTACGGGGTCAATTGGTCCGATTAGCCTTGCCACAGTTTAGTCCAAGAGATCTAAGCTTCTGATCCGTTTTGGAGCTAAGTCTGTAACCTGATCAGGTTCTAAGTAAACCTGCTCCAGGTACTTAAGGCATTGGTGGACAATTGCAGATAACGTGTTCCACCGTACCATTTGCATCATCGCATAATACTGTCCACTTTTTCCATCTAATAGAGATGGTATCTCAGTGAGCAGTATCATGTGAGAATTCCTGTGATTACTCTGAGATCAGATTTCTGAAGCTCCCAGAGCAATTTAGCGTAGTGATAACCTGTTTTTGGTGTAGAGTAATTCTCCAGTAGGTTGCACTAAAGTTCCTTCTCCCATTTTTGGACTTCTCTCACAATGTGGCTTTTTGAAATACCACAAAATTATAAAAGGAGTACAAGCTCCTTCTTTTGCGAAACCATCAGCAATCTCATTCACTTTAAGGGATTGTTCGTAGTTCCAGACCGTTTTAGAAAAATAAATTGTAGATTTCAAAGCCTTTAAAGCAGTTTGGCTATTTATATACAAGGAATAGTGTTTGACAGCGACAACTGCCAAGTCACCAGCGGCATCGATGCTTTAGGCTATGAAGACTGACAAGTGACATTTTTTATCAAACTCTACAACATAATATATCCAAAATTTATAAAAATTAATCGTGATCCATTTTGCATAAGAGAAGTGTAAGTAACTAGCAAACCTACCTGGTAAATCCAACCAGTATTCTAAGGAACAAATAATAAAAAAATCTATCAAAATTAATGAAAATAAGAAAAATATAAATGGTGCACGTGAACGATTTGGCATTAGACTTTTATCTTTCTGTCGTTGACGTTGACGTCAACCATCCTTTTCTGAAAGTTTTTCAGGTAAAAGGCGAGGCCCCATTCGGAGAGGATATCTTCGGGTATTAAATACGCTCGAGTGGCAGATAATTGAAAATCTGATTTAGTCCGATTTAAAAGGACCCTTAGGTTGACATTTTGAAAGATTTTTTTTTTCGGATACAATAAATCGAACGGTTGATAATTTTTAAAAGAATTCTTTTCTATACAGACTTCAGAAATCGATTGTGTGTATTCTTATTATATATATATATATATATATATATATATATATATATACATATGTATAATGTTAGGTGTGAATGAAAAACGTTGTAGCTTGCAAATTTTTTGGTTTTTGTGATAAAAAAAGATGTCAAAAGAATCGTATAAATTTATGACCCGTTAAATTTTTACTACAATGTCAAAAGAGTACCAAGAATTGGTCATTGAAACACACAGGGTGTGACATAAAAATTGATCATAAATAATACTTAATGTTGGGTAAAAATTGGTCGATTGGAACTTTCTAACATACGAATCTTATGACAAAGTTCGGTATATCAGCTCTGTATCTGCAGAGTAGGGAGGGTGAGTTTAGGCCCACAGCACTTTGTGCGTCCTCCCGAGGAGTTGTCCTCCTAGGTCATCGTCCATCCTCTCCTATCCAGGAAGGTGGACAGGTCACTAGGAGACATCTCCTTTATGTCGACTCACCGAACACACACTCTCTCATTGACGATAACTCCGGGCACTCGCATAAGACATGCCTGACAGCTTCGTCTTCCTGTTCACACATCCTGCATAGAGGTGTGTCCACTAGTCCCATTATATGGAGGTGTTTCCTTAGCTGACAGTGGCCAGTCAGAAATCCTACTGTTAAACGTAGGGTTTTCCTGGTCATTGCCAAATATTTCTACGCCAGCTTCCCAGGGTGATCCTGGCAAAACTGCATTTCTTGATTTCATCTAATCTCTTTAAGGATTGAGCAAGGGTGTAACGTTTAGCTAGTTCCGCAATTACCGAAGTCGTCAGGCCGTAGGTGTCGCTGGGTCCAAAAAGTCTTAGTCCAGCCGCTTCCTTGGCTAAAGAATCGGCAATGCGGTTACCTTTACTCCTGTCGTGCCCTTAAACCCACCTCAGAATAATATTGTTATCTACCGAGCACTCTAATAATAGCCCTGATGTAACACGTTGTCTATTCAAGGCTAAAAGAAAGACCCGCGCAATACAAGTCGAAACATGTCCTGCCTGTCACACAAAGCGTCAACTATCTTTTCAAGGTCTAACGCACCGAAACCGATTGAGTAAAAAAATCAAGATCCGTATTCGCGGATTTACATTTCTAACGATCCGACACATCACTAGTATATAATGGTAATATTCTTTTTTCTATTTTTCAGCCTCTAATTTATTAAACCTGTCATATCAGAACACGAAACCTTGCGAGGTACTCGTAGGGGACAATACACAAATAGTACCCTCATCGAAAACGGCGCCATCTTCCGAAACGAATTTATCGATATCAACTCGACCGAAAACTTCTAATACGGGAGGTAATTACCCAAACACTGTTTATACCAGAAAACGTAGAGAAATTTTAGATCCACCGCATGCTTTTGTGTTACCAGTTGATAGCACAACTTCTAGTAGTAGTAGTAGTACTAGGAGTACTAGTGTGCATGTCGATAGTGTTACCCCAATGCATGATACAAATAGTTCAGTTTCTACAACAACGCTAGATAGTAGTACTACCGAGGAAATATACTCGACGGATAGTACTACAGAGTTTTCTTCCACAAGTACCCTTAGTTTTTTAGAGGTTATGTCTTCAACTCAATCGACGACAGATGTAGAAGAAACAGTTACATCTACCGAAGAAGCTGAAACAACCGAGCCGACGATTAAAACTAGTACTAAAGTACCGTTAAAGTACGTAACCGAAGAAAACCTTTATTACGATTTACTCGGAAGTTCCGAAGAGGATTTATCAGATGCTTCGCTTTTTAGACTGGACAAAGAAGAATATGGTGATTTTTTTAAAGACGAACCTCAAGACAGCATCGAAATCGTTAAAATTAACAACAAACTACTTTCCACTACACAAAAAGCTAAAGTAGGATACAACACGAACACAAAGAAAGTTGAAGACAGTTCAAAGGAACTAACAGACGCAAATCTGTCGATGTTACCAATGGGAGAAAATAAAAATTTGAAGCAAATCCGTATCAACGAACCGCCTTTAATATATAACAACACTACTAACAAAGAAGTTTTCAGTGATTTTACAACTAACCAAAAACCTATCCCTAATAATGTAAAAGTTGTAGACTTTCCTTCTAGCATGCCGTCTCCCAAAAGAGTTTTTGTAAACGTAACTATAGCCACAGACAATACTAACAATGAGCAATCTGTATATGTGCTTTCGGTGTCAGTGCCAACGGATGGTAAATCTCAACCGGGAGTTGAAATTGACACGAAGAAATCGAAAGAAACAGTTAAGTTATCAGATAAGCCCAACGCTCCGCTGTTGGATTTCGAAAGAGAGGCGGGCGGGGCTTGCGAATGTTCATGTCCTTCATTAGAATCTAACGAATTTTCAGACAATTCTACAATTGACTACGATTATGATAACAGCGTCTTAGAATTTCACAATGTTACTGAAATGTATGGTAATAGCACGGAGAGAAGTTCGACGACTGAAATTGAAACGACTTCCGAAAGTTGGTCGACCGCTTGTCCAGAAGTTACTACTAAACTACCACCGCCACCTACTATTCTTATTTTGGAAGGTACGACAGCTTAGCCATTGTTATATCGCTAAGCTATTTAACCTTGCTTTTGTGGTATTTGAAAAAATGTCTTCTAGCAGAATTTTTGCCTTTGCCTTTAAATATAATTTTTAATTTCAACGTTTTTCCAAATACACATAATTAATCATCATAAATTTCGAATATCTTCATCTAAACGTATCGTAACATCAATTTCGCGACCTCAAATAATAGTCATCGTGCTCTATAACCTACTAACACGTCTGAAATGTTTGTTTTGTTATGTTCTAATATTGTTGCATGTTTGCTCTGCTTTGCCTTGTCGCTTTTGCATCTTGTACATTATACGCAAATTGATGCTTATTAATAGTCAGTATGTGTAGTCAGTAATTTTATAGTGAGATCTTTCGAACAAACATAGAAAATAACTTTCGGGCGTAATATATTACGCACTTTCGTATTGCTAACATTAGTTTACATTGTTTCATATAACACCAGTAGAACATTTATTTAATTTCCTCATAATGTAGTTTTTCTAGGCTTGATACACGGTAAGTCATGAGGAACGTACAGTTCTTCATGACTCACTCTGTATATTTCAAACATAATACGTAGGAATTATCTCACTATAAGATATAACCAAATTATTATTACCGAGGTACAAATCATTGTTTCATTTCACAAAACAAGTTTTTATCATTTAAAACAGTTTATTCTCAACTTAAAAAAAACAGAAATCATTTGGGATCAAATCATGCCTCTATGGTGGATTACCAATCATTCTATCGTCTTAGATCCAATAACACTTGTAGTAGATTTTAAAGCCCCACAGTTGATTTTAGATCCAATATTCATCACTTGTAGTAGAATTTAAAGCCCCACAATTAATTTTATATCCAATATTCATCACTTGTAATATAATTTAAAGCCCCATAGTTGATTTTAGATCCAATATTTATCACTTGTTATAGAATTTAAAGCCCCACAGTTGATTTTAGATCCAATATTCATCAGTTGTAATAGAATTTAAAACCCCACAGTTGATTTTAGATCCAATATTCACCAATTGTAATAGAATTTAAAACCCCACAGTTGATTTTAGATCCAATATTCACCAATTGTAGTAGATTTTAAAGCCCCATAGTTTATTTTAGATCCAATATTCATCACTTGTAATAGAATTTAAAGCCCCACAGTTGATTTTAGATCCAGTATTCATCACTTGTAATAGAATTTCGAGCTCCACAGTTGATTGTAGATCCAATATTCATCAATTGTAGTAGATTTTAAAGTCCCACTGTTGATTTTAGATCCAATATTCATCACTTATAATATAATTCAAAGCCCCACAGTTGATTGTAGATCCAATATTCATCAACTGTAGTAGATTTTAAAGCCCCACAGTTGATTTTAGATCCAATATTCATCACTTGTAATAGAATTTAAAGCCCCACAGTTGATTTTAGATCCAATATTCATCACTTGTAATATAATTTAAAGCCCCACAATTGATTTTAGATCCAATATGCATCACTTGTAATAGAATTTCGAGCTCCACAGTTGATTGTAGATCCAATATTCATCAATTGTAGTAGATTTTAAAGCCCCACAGTTGATTTTAGATCCAGTATTCATCACTTGTAATAGAATTTCGAGCTCCTCAGTTGATTGTAGATCCAATATTCATCAATTGTAGTAGATTTTAAAGTCCCACTGTTGATTTTAGATCCAATATTCATCACTTATAATATAATTCAAAGCCCCACAGTTGATTGTAGATCCAATATTCATCAACTGTAGTAGATTTTAAAGCCCCACAGTTGATTTTAGATCCAATATTCATCACTTGTAATAGAATTTAAAGCCCCACAGTTGATTTTAGATCCAATATTCATCACTTGTAATATAATTTAAAGCCCCACAATTGATTTTAGATCCAATATGCATCACTTGTAATAGAATTTCGAGCTCCACAGTTGATTGTAGATCCAATATTCATCAATTGTAGTAGATTTTAAAGCCCCACAGTTGATTTTAGATCCAATATTCATCACTTGTAATATAATTTAAAGCCCCACAGTTGATTTTAGATCAATATTCATCAGTTGTAATAGAATTTAAAACCCCACAGTTGATTTTAGATCCAATATTCATCACTTGTAGTAGAATTTAAAGCCCCACAGTTGATTTTATATCCAATATTCATCACTTGTAATATAATTTAAAGCCCCATAGTTGATTTTAGATCCAATATTCATCACTTGTAATAGAATTTAAAGCCCCACAGTTGATTTTAGATCCAATATTCATCAGTTGAAATAGAATTTAAAGCCCCACTGTTGATTTTAGATCCAATATTCACCAATTGTAGTAGATTTTAAAGCCCCATAGTTTATTTTAGATCCAATATTCATCACTTGTAATATAATTTAAAGCCCCACAGTTGATTTTAGATCCAGTATTCATCACTTGTAATATAATTTAAAGCCCCACAGTTGATTGTAGATCCAATATTCATCACTTGTAATATAATTTAAAGCCCCACAGTTGATTGTAGATCCAATATTCATCAATTGTAGTAGATTTTAAAGCCCCACAGTTAATTGTAGATCCAATATTCATCAATTGTAGTAGATTTTAAAGCCCCACAGTTGATTTTAGATCCAATATTCATCACTTGTAATAGAATTTAAAGCCCCACAGTTGATTTTAGATCCAATATTCATCACTTGTAGTAGAATGTAAAGCCCCACAGTTGATTTTAGATCCAACATTCATCACTTGTAATATAATTTAAAGCCCCACAGTTGATTTTAGATCCAGTATTCATCACTTGTAATAGAATTTAAAGCCCCACAGTTGATTTTAGATCCAGTATTCATCACTTATAAAATAATTTAAAGCCCCACAGTTGATTTTAGATCCAATATTCATCACTTGTAGTAGAATTTATATTGTATTTTCAGAGTTAATAAAGACTCTACTAATGGAAAAGTTATTTTAGTTTTTGAACATAAAATGTATTACAAAAAATATGTGTCACTTTTTCTGACTTACATTTAAAAAAACTATTGTTGCTATGATAACATAAAATAAAAATATATAGTAAGTAGATCGCTAACTACAATACTTTCCCTTTTTTATTTCACTTTATCTATACATAAAATAAGCTGAAAACTAAAATCCGAAAAAAATCAAATGAGAATTGCTAAATGATTGAAGAAAGTCCCAGCTTTCCATTCAAATTCACTAGCCTTGGTCTTGGAAGTGGCTTGGTCATAATCTCCGCTACCTGGGCTTCTGTTGAGATATGTTGAACCTTGAGAACACCTTTTCTCTGATGAAAAAATACTTTATTTTTAATAGATATCGAAGAATAAAAATATATTATTCCAACGCTTTGACAAAATTTTGAAAAATAATTTTCCAAAAACAGTGACCCGTCAACGAAGAAGAAACAACTACTTCCCGGGCTACATGCCCCGACAGACATTGAATTACACTTCTAAGTCAACCCCGTTTATTCGTTATGGGATTGAAAAAAAATCAAATAAAATTTGGAAAAATGGTCAATAATTGTTGAAAAACTGTCAAAATTGGTCAATAATTGTTGAAAAATGGTCAATAATTTTTAAAAAATGATCAATAATTGTTGAAAAATTTGGAAAAATGGTCAGTAATTGTTGCAAAACTGTCAAAATTGGTCAATAATTGTTGAAAAATGGTCAATAATTTAAAAAAAATGATCAATAATTGTTGAAAAATTTGGAAAAATGGTCAGTAATTGTTGAAAAACTGTCAAAATTGGTCAATAATTGTTGAAAAATGGTCAATAATTTTTAAAAAATGATCAATAATTGTTGAAAAATTTGGAAAAATGGTCAGTAATTGTTGAAAAACTGTCAAAATTGGTCAATAATTGTTGAAAAATGGTCAATAATTTAAAAAAAATGATCAATAATTGTTAAAAAATTTGGAAAAATGGTCAATAATTGGTGAAAAACTGTCAAAATTGGTTAATAATTGTTGAAAAATGGTCAATAATTTTTAAAAAATAATCAATAATTGTTGAAAAATTTGGAAAAATGGTCAGTAATTGTTGCAAAACTGTCAAAATTGGTCAATAATTGTTGAAAAATGGTCAATAATTTTTAAAAAATGATCAATAATTGTTGAAAAATTTGGAAAAATGGTCAGTAATTGTTGCAAAACTGTCAAAATTGGTTAATAATTGAAAAAAATGGTCAATAATTTTTAAAATATGATCAATAATTGTTAAAAAATTGTCAATAATTGTTAATTATTGTCAAAAACTGCTGAAAATTGTCATTAATTGTCAAAAACTGCTGAAAATTGTCAATAATTGTCAAAAATTTTGAAAAGTGGTCGATAATTATCGAAAATTTGAAAAAAAAAATTTTAAATGGTTAATAATTGTCTATTATTGTCAAAAACTGTTGAAAAGTGTCAATAATTGTTAAAATTTTGAAAAATGGTCAGTAATTGTTGCAAAACTGTCAAAATTGGTCAATAATTTTTAAAAAATGGTCAATAATTGTTGAAAAACTGTCAAAATTGGACAATAATTGTAAAAAGTGGTCAATAATTTAAAAAAAATGGTCAATAATTGTTGAAAAACTGTCAAAATTGGCCAATAATTGTAAAAAATGGTCAATAATTTCAAAAAAAAGGTCAAAAATTGTCAAAAAGTTTAGAAAAATGGTCAGTAATTGTTGAAAAACCGTCAAAATTGGTCAATAATTGTCAATTAATTGTTACTGTTTGTACCCTTACTTTGTGGAATCTACTCATATTACTTTTTTATATGAAACTAAGTGTTTCTAATTAATTCCACTATTTAATGAAAAAATTATGAAAACTCTAAGATATTGATAATAATTAATGTTAAAATATGGTCAATAATCGTCAAAAGGTGTTAAAATTTTGAAAAATAGTCAATAAATAATACGAGAGCCGTTTTCGAAAATCCACTCCTTAAACACACGTAATTTATACAAAATCGATTAATATTACTCGAAAAATCGATTATAACAAAATAATAATTGATTTATATAAAAATCGTTTAATTTTTCAAACATTCCTACTTATAGAGTTCCCTATAAGCTTTTTTGAAAAAAAAAAGCAACAGTGCCTGTCGAGTCTACTGGGATCCGAGCGATTCCGCTCTCATCACTACTTTCGATGTTGCCGGGGCAATTGAAAAAAAAGCCGCTCCACCAAAAACACAAAAAAATCGAAAGACGATTTTCAAGGGTGAAATATCGATTCACTGAATCGATTCAATACAAAATATCGATTTAAAAAATCGATTTATTCGGTCCGAGGAATCGATTATTCGATTAATCGATTTCAGATCGCCATCCCTATTAGGTACTTTAACACTTATCTTTACGAGAACTACTAGGATGTTTAGATGTAAAGCTACTCTTATTTTTAACTTTACTTTTAATCTTGAATTTTTGATTTGCATCTGCAGCTAAAACCTCCTGTGAAACAGATATTTCTCTTTGTTGTTTCATAAAATTTCTTTCAAAATAAACAAAGTTGAGTGGTCAAATCTTCAAAAGTTTTATCTTCATTCTTCAAAAACATCCAACTTGCTTTGAAAGTGATGAAAGAATTAAGCAGAATAGCTAAAGTCTTACAAACCAACAGTAAATCAGGTTTTTTGCTTTAAGACCTACGTTCAGTTCATTCTAAAGAGCTTTTAACTTTGCGATGTGCATGGAAACATCCTCAGCATCATTCCAACTAAACATAAAAAAATCAGCACAAATCTTGTATAACTGATCTTTTGTCGATGCCTCAAACTGTTGCTTCAATGCATTCCAAACTCCAAACGCAGTCTCTTGATCCATTATTTCATCAGTAACAGAGCTCGCAATCATGGTCTTGGCATAACTATTTGTCTTTCTAAACAGATCTGATTTGGGTTTGTGCTCTTTTATGGCGGCCTCTGATAGAGCTCCTTCTAACTCTTCAAGCTTGACTAACTTGCCATCAATAATGTCAAGGACACCTTCATGATAGTCTAACAAATCTCTTATTTTGCGAAATCATATCCGTTCAGTTAACCGGAATGGCCTACATTTACATTCTGTAAATTGTGCAGAAAATGGATAATATATATGTGGGTGTAGAAAAAATAACTTTTCCATTAGTACAATCTTTATTAACTCTGAAAATACAATAATTTAAACCTCCACAGTTGATTTTTACCTCGATTTTTTCTCACGATTCAAAAGACATGCGCTAACTTGTTTTTTCTTTAGGTGCTCGCACATTCCCAGCTCACTCGTTTCCACCTGATGGAACGACGTTTTCCCAAATATCGTTAGGCCAAAGACTCTCGAAAGAAATACCCGCCTATAGCTATTGGAACATGCAATTTTATCAATCAGAGGCGGCGTACGTACAATTCGATTACAGTATACCAAGAGGGGCGAGTATAGGGGTGTATGCCAGAAGAAACGCTTTACCCACTCACACACAATACCACATTCTGGAAGTTCTCAGTGGATTTAAAGCTAGAACTACAAGAGCTTCACACGTAAGTACTTTTTTCATCCAAGGTACAGTATTCGCCAGCTAACTTGATGTCCTAAATGCTTTCTAGGGAGCTATTGACGCCGCCCATCCGATAACTGTAAACAGTGCCGTCATAAAACATATCGATATGTTTGTTTTACAAACACTTTATTGTACAAAGCAGAAACAATAACTGTGTGACGCTACGCTACTGAAAATCTTAACACCTGATAAGGTTCGATGCAATTGGCGTTTGTCAAAATTTTACCACCAATAGCAGCCGAGTAGGCAGGGCATTATTACTCTGTCTCTCTTAGTTGGTAATTTCTGGGACATCAAGTTAGCTGGCGAATACTGTATTTCAAGAGTGGTAAAAATTTATATTTTTCAGCAGTCTACCGTGAAAAAAGAAGTAACTCATTACATGGAACAAGGTCACTGGTTTTTATCTTTATACAACGATGATGGCGATCCACAGGAAGTTACTTTTGTAGCTGTAATAGCGGACGATATGACTCATAACTGTCCAAACGGTTGCAGTGGTAAAGGGGAATGTCTTATGGGGCATTGTCAATGTAACCCAGGTTTTGGAGGAGATGATTGTAGCGAAAGTAAGTTGAATTTATAATATTTTAAATATAAAAAAAACTTCTGTACCAGCTTCTAACAATAACTCGATTGCTTTTTGCCTTTTGCATGATCTTGAACATCTTTCTGCTAGGTGTATGTCCGGTGCTATGTAGTCAACGCGGCGAGTACATCAACGGCGAATGTCAATGTAATCCCGGATGGAAAGGGAAGGAATGTCAACTAAGGCATGATGAATGCGAAGTGCCCGATTGCAACGGCCACGGGCATTGTGCTAACGGGAAATGCAACTGCATCAGGGGATATAAAGGAAAGTTTTGTGAAGAAGGTGAGCACATTTAACAACAAACTAACCTTAGTTAATAGGGAAAATTTGCACTTTTAATCTATCTATAGCAGTAAATATTTAGCCATTCAAGTGCGAACTTTTTTGCTGGTTCAGTTTGCTGTCGACCGTTCGGTACTGTCGACAGTACTGGCCGTATGCTTTTTGCTTAGAACCATGTCAATATTGATACTCCGAAAGAATCAAACCTACAACCCGTTTTTTTTTTCTCTTAATAGCCGACTGTCAACATCCGACTTGTTCATCGCACGGGTATTGCATAGAAGGTACTTGCATTTGCAAAAAAGGTTGGAAAGGAAGCGATTGTTCTCAAATGGATAAAGATGCTCTTCAGTGTCTACCAGATTGTTCTGGACATGGAACGTTCGATCTAGATTCGCAGACTTGTACCTGTGAACCGAGGTGGTCTGGTGATGACTGCTCAAAAGGTAACTAAATCCTTGATCTCCTCTTAGCATATCTGATTTTATTTCTATTTTTATAATTTTCAGAACTATGCGACTTGGACTGTGGTACCCACGGTCATTGCGTTAACGAGGCATGTCAATGCGATTCTGGTTGGTCTGGAGAATTCTGCAATATGAAACAATGTGATCCAAGATGTAACGATCATGGTCAATGCAAAAATGGGACTTGTTTGTGCGTGACTGGTTGGAACGGGAAGCATTGCACCCTCGAAGGATGTCCTAATAGTTGTTCCGGACATGGTCAATGTAGATTCAGTAGCGAAAGTAGTTGGGAATGTAGATGTGATAACGGATGGGACGGCATCGATTGTAATCTTCTGTTGGAGCAAAATTGTAACGATGGAAGAGATAACGACAAAGGTGAGATATTTTCTTGGAATGTTGAAGAGTGTACGATAAAATTTCGCGTGTTTTAGACGGTCTTGTAGATTGCGAAGATCCAGAGTGCTGCGTAAACAGCGCTTGCAAGAATAGTCAACTTTGCGTTTCGTCTCCGAAGCCAATAGATATTTTGCTGCGTAAACAACCGCCGGCAATCACAGCCTCGTTTTTCGAAAGGATGAAATTTTTAATAGACGAAGGCAGTTTGCAGAACTACGCCAGAGCGGAAACGTTCAACGAAAGGTGAGGTTTCTTGTACAATACAAATTCTTTTTAAAAAAGAATTATTATTACAATATTCAGTGTTATCTGTTTAATATATTTCTAGCTGCTATGTTGTGCCCCACGTTAAAACACTCCCGTTTATGTCATTTTTTTACTTAAAACTTTCACTTGAATGATGACTTGCTTTTTGGGTAGTTTCGATTCAAAGTGGATTTAAAAAAAAGAAAAATTGTCACATTGAATCGAAATTATCTTTTGTCGTTTCTAATGCTCGTTAAATGTTAAAATAAAAATAACCAAGAAGGTAGGTAGTAAGATGCAGTATGGTCTACTAAAGCTACTTGATTCTCGCTACTAATCTAAATATTAACTTATCAATTTTTGGCTTTCTTGATTCTTGCTGCTCAGTATGTTCTGGAACAACTTTAACACGAGGTAAGGCTAGATGCCATAATATACGTAAAAAAATTAGGTAGAAGTTAGCTTTAGGAAATTTATCGACAACAATTGAAGTCGTTTTTGTGTTTTGTTCTTTATTGCTTGTTTTTGTGTGCTATATCCACTGTGTTCGTGTTTTTTACGTTGGCTTCCGTTTTTTTTTTAATGTTTTTTCTCTCATAAATAAAACAAATTATTAATTTATATATTTTATTAGCCGATCCGCCGTTATTCGAGGACGAGTAACAACCCAAATGGGAACTGGTTTAATGGGAGCTAGAGTAAGTACAAACACTCCGTTGGAAGGGTTCACCTTAACAAGAGACGATGGTTGGTTCGATCTATTAGTTAACGGCGGAGGTGCCGTTACTCTACAATTCGGAAGATCCCCTTTCAGTCCACAAAGTCGTATAGTTTACGTACCCTGGAACGAAGTAGTCATAATAGAAAATGTCATCATGGTAACTGGAGACGAAAGAACCATCAGCATCATTCCACAACCGTGCAGCACCCACGATTACGATACGATGAAACCAGTCGTTCTTGCGACCTGGAAACACGGTTTCCAAGGAGCTTGTCCGGATAAAAGCGCTATTTTAGCCGAATCTCAAGTTGTACAAGAAAGTCTTCGTATTCCCGGTACCGGATTGAACCTCGTCTACCAAAGTTCACGCGCAGCCGGATATTTATCGACAATACAATTGCAACTTACTCCAGAAACTATTCCAGCTGATTTAAAGTTAATCCATTTAAGGATAACGATCGAAGGGATTCTTTTTGAAAAAGTATTCGAAGCAGATCCAGTTATAAAATTCACTTACGCTTGGAATAGACTCAACGTATACAGACAAAGAGTCTATGGTGTGACTAACGCCATAGTTAAAGTTGGATACGAGTATAGTAATTGCAAGGACGTTATTTGGGACGTCCAGACTACGAAATTAAGCGGTCATGACATGAGTATATCCGAAGTTGGTGGATGGAATTTGGACATACATCATCGGTATAACTTCCATGAAGGTAAATTAAAATTTTTATTATTTTTTTCATGGTTAATTTATTTTAACTAACATTTTAGGTATTTTACAAAAAGGTGACGGCTCTAATATTTATCTCAAACACAAACCTCGCGTCATATTAACAACCATGGGTGATGGACATCAAAGACCATTAGAATGTACTGATTGCGAAGGTCAGGCTTCCAAACAACGACTACTCGCACCAGTTGCTTTGGCCAGCGCCCCCGATGGTTCTTTATTCGTTGGTGATTTCAATTTAGTCAGAAAAATTCAAACAGACGGACTTGTACGAACTATTGTTAGATTAAAGTAAGTAATTTCCAATAAATAAGTACAATTTTACAACAATCTCTTGTTTTTTTTTCAGCGCCACCAGAGTATCCTACCGATACCACATGTCCTTAAGTCCTCTTGATGGAACTTTGTACATCTCAGACCCAGAATCGCATCAAATTATAAAAGTAAGAAGTATAGACGATTATTCCGATCCAGAACACAACTGGGAAACGGTAGTTGGATCTGGAGAACGATGTCTTCCAGGCGATGAAGCGCATTGCGGAGATGGTGCTTTAGCCAGAGATGCCAAATTAGCATACCCGAAAGGAGTAGCCGTATCTAACGACAACGTTTTATATTTCGCCGATGGTACCAACATAAGAATGGTCGATAGAGATGGAATAGTCACAACAGTTATAGGAAATCACATGCACAAATCCCATTGGAAACCGCTACCGTGTGAAGGAACTTTAAACCTCGAAGAAGTACATTTAAGATGGCCTACAGAATTATCCATAAATCCTCTAGATAATACGCTACAAATAATAGATGATCACATGATATTACAATTAACCTTGGACGGAAGAGTTAAAGTTATAGCCGGTCGACCTTTACATTGCGCGTCTCCTCTTACGGGCTACGATGTCGAATTAGCCACGCACGCGACTCTAGTAATGCCGCAAAGTATAGCTTTTAGTTCTTCGGGTGATCTATACGTCGCAGAAAGTGATTCGCAGCGAATTAACAGAGTACGAGTTATCGGAACGGATGGAAAAATATCTCCATACGCCGGTGCCGAATCGAAATGCAACTGTTTAGAAAGAGGATGCGATTGTTTCGAAGCTGATCATTTCCTAGCTTCCAACGCTAAATTCAACACGATATCTTCGGTTACCGTTACGCCCGACGGTCACGTTCATATCGGAGATCAAGCCAACTATAGAATCAGATCGGTTATGTCGAGTATTCCCGATGCTAGCGCTTCCAGAGAATACGAAATTTATTCTCCAGAAACTCAAGAGATTTATATATTCAATAGATTCGGACAACACGTAGCTACGAAGAACATTCTAACAGGAGAATCGAGTTATGTTTTCACTTACAACGTCAATACCAGTAACGGTAAACTTAGCACAGTTACCGATGCCGCTGGTAACAAAGTATTTTTACTCAGAGATTATTCGAGTCAAGTGAATTCGATAGAAAATACAAAAGGGCAAAAATGCAGGTTGAGAATGTCGAGAATGAGAATGTTGTACGAGTTAAGCACACCCGATAATTATAACGTAACTTTCGATTACCACAGTCCCACTGGTTTGTTAAAAACTAAACTCGATAGTAGCGGAAGAAGTTACGTCTATAGTTACGACGAATTCGGTAGATTAGTATCAGCGGTCACTCCTACCGGAAAAATAATCAGTTTATCTTTCGATTTAAGCGTAAAAGGTGCCACCGTTAAAGTTAGCCAAAACAACAGACCGCCAGTATCGATGTTAATTAAAGGTTCTAGCGTAGCTACCAAAGTAGATGAAGTAGAAAATAGAATTATTCTATTACCAGACGGTAGCGTGACCAGCGAATCTTCTTGGTCGCATAGTATAACAACAGATACAGTTCCTTATAACATTCTAGCGGATAAAGATCCCATACTAGGCGAAAGCTACCCGGTACCCGCTAAACAAAGAACGGAAGTCGGCGGAGATCTCGCCAATAGATTCGAATGGAGATACTTCGTAAGACCGAATCAAAATTCGAAAAATAATAAAAACCCTTCGCCTAGAATTTTAACTAAGGTCGGTAAAAAATTACGAGTAAACGGTGAAAATCTTCTAACGATGGAATACGATCGAGAAACCGCTTCGGTATCGGTGTTTATGGACGACAAAGTCGAACTACTCAACGTTACCTACGACAGATCGGCTAGACCCGTTAAATTGGGACCGAGAAATGGTATATTTTCTGAAGTAGAATTGGAGTACGACAGATTCAGTCGATTGACGAGTTGGAAATGGGGAGATCTTAGCGAAAACTACGGTTTCGATAGAGCCGGAAGACTCAACGAAATAAAGTATGGAGACGGTTCTTCGTTGGTTTATGCCTTCAAGGATATGTTCAGCAGTTTGGTGAGTTTATTTTTCTTTCGCCTTCCCTAACTCATTCCTCTCTCCTCGTTTCCAGCCAGAGGTCGTATTCTTGACTGAGGAAGTAGAGCTTCCCGAGAGAACAAATTGACCTTTACCCTGACGTTATATCTACAAACCGAAATGAATCAATGAGTCAAAAATGGCTACTGTTACTTTGCGTAAATATTTTCACTGTTTGTTTATCTTGTCAGTAGAAAAGGATGAGGTAAATGTCAATTTGTTCTACTCTATATTTTGTCTTTATTTTGCTTGGTTACTCTGTCTCTGCAGTGACAAAAACAAAATATCTGTTCTCTCGGAAAGCTTCGCTGTCTCAGTCAATAATAGAGCCTTTTTGTGACTCACACCTAAAAGATCTATCTTCATCTAATCAGCTACTGAGCAAAGTCTGTTTGAAATAGACAGAGAATAATAAGACCTAATTCAATATGCAAAACCCTTACCGGGTGGCAACTAAAACTCCAGAATTTTAAAACGATTTACATTATGATTCACATCTTTATTATTTTATTTGCCTACCCAACCCAGTACAACGCCAGTATACAATAGAAATCCCATCTTGGGGTCGCTTGTAATTGCAGGCACAGCCGTACCTAGGGTTGCCAGGTCGCCAAACTTGATAGCCGGATACAGACCAACCAGTTTGGCCGGACATTTGGGTAAAAAGGCCGGACACCCTACATTATTGAGGATTTTGCTCTCTGCCTTTTTCAATTGACATTTCTTTCAACTGTATTCTGTTTTGTGAATAAACTAAATCTTTTTTCAGCCTCTCAAAGTTAGTACCCCAAGAGGCTCCGACTACCTTCTCCAATACGATGATTCCGGAGCTCTACAATCCTTGACGACTCCAAGAGGACACATCCACACGTTTTCCCTGCAAACTTCTCTTGGATTTTTCAAATACCAATACTTTTCGCCAATGAACCGCCACCCTTACGAAATAATTTACAACGATAACGGTCAGATATTAGCGAAAATATTCCCGCACCAATCGGGAAGAGTTTCTTACGTTTACGACAACGCGGAGAGATTAGAAACTACTTTAGCTGGAATGAGCTCGACTCATTACGTTTACCACGAACTGTTGGATCTTGTTAAGAGCATCGAAATTATAGAACCGAACTTCGAATTGAAGCAAGAATACAAGTACCATGCTGGTATACTTAAAGATGAAAAAATTAAATTTAACAGTAAAAGTGGCTTGGATAACGCTCACTATAAATACCAGTACGACGGAAACGCTAGATTGTCAACAATAGATGTAGATATTAATGGAAAGGAACTTCCGCAGCTGCGATTAAAATACAATCAAAATCTTGGTATCTTGGAAGGTATCAGTGACTTGAGAGTATACAGAAACACCTTCAATAGATCAGTCATGCAAGACACAACCAAGCAATTCTTCACCATCACCGATTTCGACGATCGCGGAAGGATAAAAACTATTCTAATAAATATAAAATCTTTCGACGTCTTTAGATTAGAAGTAGAATACGATTCTCGAAACAGAATACAAATGCAAAAGTTAATGGTTGGTAGATCGCAGTTTATGGATAGATTTTCCTACAACTCCGATGGACACGTTTTAGAAGTCGTAGGTACCAGTAATTGGAAGTACGTATACGACGAAAACGGTAATATAATCGGAGTAATTAAAGAAAAAGAAAAAATATCGCTGGGATACGATAGTGGCGATCGAGTCGTTCAATACGGAGACGTAGAATTCTACAGTTACGATTCTCGTGGATTCGTAGTAAGAAGAGGTGAACAGAAGTATCGATACAATTCCAAAGGGCAACTCATTCACGTATTCGAACGCGACAAGTTCCAAATTTGGTACTACTACGACGATAGAGGTAGATTAATATCTTGGAACGATGATAAAGGAAACGTAACGCAATATTTATACACGAATCCGAGCACTCCCGAGTTATTAACGCACGTACATTTCCCTAAGACCGGTAGAACGTTCCGCTTTTTATACGATTCCAGAAATGTCATAATCACAGTGGAAACGTCCGAACAAAGGTTCTACGTCGCTTCAGATCAAAACGGTTCGCCAATCGCTCTATTCGACATCAACGGTAACCTCATAAAAGAAACCAGAAGAACTCCTTTCGGTAATATCGTTTTGGATACGAATCCCGATTTTTATCTACCGGTCGATTTCCACGGAGGTATCTTAGATCCCAATACGAAATTGATATTCATCAATAAAAGATTATACGATCCCATAGTTGGACAGTGGATGACGCCCGACTGGGAACGTTTAGCGACAAAATTATCCATACCGACTGACGTGTTCATCTATAGGTTCCACAATAACGATCCTGTCAACTCGAAAATGACTTTGAATTACATGACGAGTTTCAATAGTTGGTTGAAGCTGTATGGTTACGATATCGAGAAGATGCTTGGATCAAGATATATCAATCGAATGATTTATCGACCGAAAGCTTTAGTAACTGCTCCACAGCTGGCTCCAGATTTCGGAATTATGTCGGGACTTCAGTGTATAGTAGATAAGGTAAGAATTGTTTTTTAGTATGAATTGTAGTTCAGTTGTAGAGAGAATGAGCGTTGCTGAATTCATCTTTTATTCTACTAATAGAGCTATTTCCATTTTTTTAAATTTTCTACACTTCTTTAAAATTATTTTCATTCGCTCTTTTCATTTCAAACTGTTCCCTAAAAATGTTTCCTCCTATTTTCTTTTTTTATCCTTTTTTTCACTTCATTCGTTCCTGATATTTTTTAATTTTTTTTCCTTCATTTCTCTTTCAACTTTTCTCCACTTTTCTCATATTTTTCCACCATCTTTTTACTCTTTTTCTTAACTTTTTTTACCAAATTTATTTCCACTTTCCCCCACTTCTTCACCAGTTTTATTCCTCTTTTTTCAAATACTTTTCCATATTTTCCACTATTCCCTGTTTTTCCACCCTTCCCCCTTTATCCCTCCTTTCCACTTCCTTTTTCTCTTTTTTCCAGTTTTTCACCTCTTTCGACTTTTGTACTACCACTTTTTCTATCTTTTCCCACTTCTTCCTCCTTTTTCCAATGTTACCCCTTGTTTTTTACCGCTTCTTTCAACATTTGCCCATTTTTTCCAAATTAGGTCTATTGCATCCTCTTCTATACTCAGTTAAATCACACCCCCTACTCCAGCTTCTTCTATGAACTGCAAAATCTTCTGGGTTTCCAAGGAGAGGATTTCTCCCTCTTCTACTCTTGATTTAAGGTCTAAGTTATTCTATCTCCATGTTGTATGTATGTATGTATGTACATCTACATGTTGCACAACAGGTGTTGATTGAGATAACAATGCCCTTTGAGAAAACCTCTAAGGATTCTTAGTTGGCTTTGGAAAGGCTTACCACTGTCTTTGAGTTTGGTCTCTTCCGGTTGTAGCTCTCGAGGTATTTTGAACTGGTTCAGTCATGAAAGGCAATTCCAGGGGTTTTCTCTGTATTTTCCTTCCTTCCTCTTTAATTCTGCCTAAAGTCTAAACAAAAGCGTCTAAAAAACAAGAGATTCGATTGTATCTCTATTTTGATTCTTTAAATGCGTCCAACTGCAGACTTTCTCAATTGGTCTCAAATATTATTTTACCAGCCAAACGTTTCAGTTGTAAAATAATCATGCTATTAGACATTATCTTTTCGTTTTTCGAAGAAACGAGTACGATACAGTGGCGGCTCGTGAACTCTTTAAGAGAGGAGGCTGGACATAAAAATTGTTGAAAATTGTCAAAATTTTTGAAAAATGGTCAAAAATTGTCAAAATTTTGAGAAAATTGTCAATAATTATAGAAAAAAACTGTCAAAAATTGTCAATAATTGTTGAGAATTGTCAAAATTTTTGAAAAATTGTCAAAAACTCAAAAGTTTTAGAAAATTGTCAAATATGGTCAATAATTATCAAAAATTGTCGAAAACTTTTGTTAAAAATGGTTAATAATTGTAAAAATGGTCAATAATTGTCAAAACTTTTAGAAAAATGTCAAAAATTATTAAAAATTAGTCAATGATTGTCAAAAATGGTCAATAATTGTTAAAAACTGTAAATTTTTTGAAAAAATGGTTAATAATTGTTAAATATTTTCAAAAACTGTCAAAATATTCGAAAAATTGATAAAAATTTTGAAAAAATGGTCAAAAATTGTAAAATTTTTTGAAAAATGGTAAAAAATTGTCAAAATTGGACAATTATTGTCAAAATTCTGAAAAATAGTTGATAATTGTCAAAAATTTTCAAAAAATGGTCAAATATAGTCAAAAATTTGGAAAAATGGTCTATAATTGTCAACAAGTGTCAGTAATTGTCAAAAATTTTAAAAAAATGGTCAGAAATTATCATAAATTGACAAAAATAGACATTTATTGTCAAAAACTGTGCAAAAAGGGTTAATTTTGAAAAACAGTCAAAATGGTCAATAATTGTAAAAATTTTGAAAAATGGTCAACATTTTTTAAAAATCGTTAAAAACTATCAAAATATTTGAAAACTTGTCAAAAATGGTCAAAAATTCTCAAAATTGATCAATAATTGTCAAAAAATGGTCAATAATTGTCAAAACTTTTAGAAAAATTGTCAAAAATTTCGAAAAATGGTCAATAATTGTCAAAAATCGTTAAAAACTGTCAAAATATTTGAAAAATGTTCAAAAATCCTCAAAATTGATCAATAATTGTCAAAAGTGGTCAATAATTGTCAAAAATGATCAATAATTCTCCAAATTGATCAATAATTGTCAAAAATGGTCGATAATTCTCAAAATTGATCAATAATTGTCAAAAAAAGGTCAATAATTATCAAAACTTTTAGAAAAATTGTCAAAAATTCCGAAAAATAGTCGATAATTGTCAAAAATCGTTAAAAACTGTGAAAATATTTGAAAAATTGTCAAAAATGTTCAATAATTGTTAAAAAATGGTCAGTAATGGTCAAAAACTACGAAAGAAGGTCAAATATTGTCAAAAATCGTTAAAAACTGTCAAAATATTTGAAAAAATGGTCAATAATTGTCAAAAATTATTAAAAATTTCGACATATGGTTAATAATTGTTAAAAAATGTCAAAAATTCTCAAAATTGATTAATAATTGTCAAAAATGGTCAATAATTGTCAAAAAATGGTCAATAATTGTCAAAACTTTCAGAAAAATTGTCAAAAATTTCGAAAAATGGTCAATAATTGTCAAAAATCGTTAAAAACTGTCAGACTATTTGAAAAATTGTCAAAAATGTTCAAAAATTGTCAAAAATGTTCAAAAATTCTCAAAATTGATCAATAATTGTTAAAAATGATCAATAATTGTCAAAAATCGTTAAAAACTGTCAAAATATTTGAAAAATTCTCAAAAATTCTCAAAATTGATCAATAATTGTCAAAAATGGTCAATAATTGTCGAAAAATGGTCAATAGTTGACAAAAATCGTTAAAAACTGTCAAAATATTTGAAAAATTGTCAAAAATGTTCAAAAATTCTCAAAATTCTGAAAAATAGTTGATAATTCTCGAAAATTGTTAGGCTTTTTGAAAAAATTTCAAAAATTTTGAAAAAATGGTCAAAAATAGTTGAAAATTTGGAAAAATGGTCTATAATTGTCAATAATTGTCAAAAATGGTTAAAAATTGTCATTATTTTGAAAAATGGTCAAATATTGTCAATAATTGTCAAAAATGGTCAGTAATTGTCAAAATTGATCAGTAATTGCTATTTGCTGGATAAATTGGTGAGGAGGCCGAGCCTCCTTAGCCTCCTTCGAGGAGCCGCCACTCGTACGATAGTGTGCTATTGTTATCGGATTAACGACTACCTGCTGTGGGGTTTGGTCTTAACCCTTTAGGTGCCTAATCAATCAAGTTGGCATAAGTCAAAAAGAAATATCTTGGAATGAAGTATAACTTATATTTTTTTTATAGATAAACGAAAAATTCATGGATCTGAGCTTCGTTCCGAAGCCACTTTTGAAAATGGAGCCTAAAACGAAGAATCTCCTCCCCCGAGTGGCCTACAGGAGATCCGTATTCGGCGAAGGCGTTCTCATATCTCGTTTAGGAAGTAGAGCTTTAGTTAGTGTCGTAGAAGGAGTAAATGGTGTAGTGCAAGACGTAGTAACATCAGTGTTCAATAATTCGTTCTTTTTAAATTTACAATTCAGCATACACGATCAAGACGTTTTCTATTTCGTCAAAGACAATGTACTCAAAATACGCGACGATTTAGAAGAGCTTCGAAGATTAGGCGGAATGTTTAACGTATCGACGCACGAAATAACCGAACACGGTTCGACGACAACAATAAAAGAATTGCGTATACACAATCCAGACGCTGTAGTTATTATTAAATACGGAGCAGACCCGGAAATAGAAACGCACAAAATTCTTCGACATGCACACAAAAGAGCCGTCGAACGAGCCTGGGAGATCGAAAAACAGTTGGTCGCCGCCGGATTTCAAGGAAGAGGAGAGTGGACGGAAGAAGAAAAAGAAGAATTAATATCCCACGGAGACGTCGACGGCTACGAAGGTATCGATATACATAGTATACACAAATATCCGCAGTTAGCAGACGATCCCGGGAATGTAGCATTCCAGAGGGACACTAAACGCAAACGAAGAAAGAGTGGCGTCAGAAGGAGTAGAATACATAGACATTCGTGATTAAAGAATTAAAATGGTGATATTAAATTATAGTGTGGTTTCAAATCTATTCAAATAAACCTCCAGCTTTTTTATCTAAATTTCAGAAGTGGGATTTTTGGCAATAACTTTTAAATGGGATACGAACTTAATAGTCTAAATAAATCTAGCTGGAGGTGAAGGATTTTACGCCCTACTATACTAAATGACATCATAAATATTTTTGTGTGCCATATTCCATGACAGCAAATCAAATCCTAGTCGTTTCCTTACAGTCAACATTATTTAAACGTTACAGAGACGATATTTTTTAAATATGAAAATAAAATTCATGGCGTATTTTGATAAAATAATAAATAATGTGAACATAGAAAGCCATGAGTCTGTCCAATTGAAATTTGTAACTGTGTTGTGTAAAAGCAATCAAAAGGCCTATATGTTAACGAAAGGATGCGTTTTCCAACAGGGTAGCCAAATTACTCTAAAGGATAATACTATTTAAAACAAAAAAATAATAATAATAATAATATGTGCGCTGGCTAAACTAGGATAGGATCAATGGGACATTTTTCAATTTAAATGTTTTATTTTGTTTTTTTTAAAGAATCAAAAATTATCACTGGACTAATAATTCAATAGGAAAATCATGTGTTCGAATTTTGTGTCGCCCTATATACCATAAAGAGATAGTATTTTCTCGTATCCCTGTACCAATATCAAAAAGTTATGCCTGTAAAAAATCATTGTTAAATTGTTTTGTTTGGGGAATACAGGACGCTGAAATGGGAATTATTCTCGTATACAATAACTGACCATAACTTTTGAAACACCCTTTATAACATAATTAAACCCTATATTGGGGAGATTAATTTAATCTAAATTTAAAAAAAAAGGATTTTTGGTTCACCCTGGTTATACCTAACACCCTGTATGTACGAAAATAATTTCTAAATATACAGTTTTAAGCTGTCTCTATAATTTTTGTAAATAATAATTCGACGCACTAATGCTTCACCCTGTATATAGCCCCAATTTGTTGGAATATATTTAATTTCAAAGAATTTTTTCCAAATGCAAATTTTTTCTAGCTCGTTATTTTGCAAATACACTAACTGTAAAAAAAACGGCACCAAACATTTGACATATTTTGAAAAGTGGTTATCTCTTAAACAACTAATTTCAATTTTATGATTCTTTTGTAGCAAAACTATGGTCGAATTTGTAAATATACAGAGTAAAAAACATCTTCACATTTATGCACCCTGTTTATTTACAACTTCAACTCTACATCAAATATTTCAATCACAGTCTTACAAAAAATCATAAAAATGAAGTTAGTGGTTCAAGAGATAACCACTTCTGAAAAAATTTTGTCGGATTTTTTTGACAGTGTATATAATATTGTTAATAGTTCCTTTATGATCTTATCCTGGAAACGTTGGTAAAAAAGTGAAGACTCTGAAAATAATTTAAAATATATAATATATTTAAGGTAACACTAAAGAATGACCTGTAAATATATCAGAAGCTTTTTATATGAAAACTAATAGTGAATTGCTATGATGAGTATTTGATTAGATTTATATGCTGCAAATTCTTATGAATGTTTTCAAAAAAACATCATAGGCCAGTCTGTCAACACTTTTACTATATCTCTCTGCAAGAACCAGAAGTAATGCATCACAAATGTTTTGAAAAAAAAAGATACATCATAGTTATTTATTTTTATCGTTTTCGATTTTATTTTAAAAACCAAAATAGACCAAATTAAAAGAACATGCATACTATTTATCTAGTCTTATTTGTCACCTGAAGGGGGACAAAACTTTTTTTCACATGTGCATGTCATCATTCCTCTTTTAAACTTCAAATATTTCTTATCGATTGTTTCTATATATGCAAATAGTTTTACATACATCACTGTATATTGGTCTATTTTGCTTTTGAGTGTTTTTAACCACATAAATTTTAAAAAAATGTCAATAAATACTCTTATCTATCAATAGTAGCTATCAACATTTTTTATTGTTTACAAACTGACCTATAATTGAATATGTAGCATTCGACTGATATATTATCCATTCACGATGATTATAGGTACATATTATGAAGCATAGTCCATAGATGTTATAATTAATTTATGATTTTTTTTAAGTTTTACAATTCTATTGGTGCTTTATATCTCCACAACCCTTGAAATATTAGATTTTCTAGCCCGTCAATACTCTGCAATGGGCAAAGTTATCATTAGAATAGCGTACTTAGATGTAACCGAAACAATTTCATTCACAATATCTGCCCAGGGATAACTAGACATCAAAATTAGTGTAGGGATGACAGTCCCTGTATATAAAAATTTTTAGTGAATTCTTGTTTAAGTATTATTTATTTGAACCAAGTACAAGTTGTGAATGAAATTGCCAAAAGGCCATTTTTTATTAAATAAATTGTAATAATTACCCAACTGACTAGAAACGTTTTTCACACTACATATTGTATTGACATAAAATGTGTTGTTAGAATGCCATAGTTGAAATAATATAAACCGTGTTTAGGTACAGCTGTTGTAATGATAAATTCACTCTTTTTCTATAAAACTTTTTGTACTCTTCAATAATACTCAAATCGTTTAACTGTTTTTTATTTGGGGTGTATGATATGGACGTTCTTGAAATTGAATAGGTAGGAAAAATGGGCGAACGAAAGCCGATATGTGGAAAAGTGATATTTTTTCTAATGTGACTAAAATTGAAAGCAATACTTTCTTAAAATGTCTTAATTATTATTATTATTAAATTATGTGCAATTGTTGTGTGGCTGTCTCACACACGGCCTGCACTTGTAATGCATTGAAAATACTGATGACCATATTCGTAAAATATTGATAATGATATTTTATGTATGTATATATATATAAATTTATTGTGTATATTGTTTTTATATGTAAATATATTATGTTTTATTCAGTAATATAATCGTTTATTAAAAACAGAAGTATTTAATACTAAAGATTATTATTTTACCACAAATAACCCTCAAATTATACCCCATTCTTCACACCCAAGTGACCACTCAATGAGATCTCTCCTTCCTTCAAATCCATTCATTTGGATAATTGTTTTCCAACCAGCAGTCCCTAACTGCTATAAATTTTCATCTAGAACAAGACTGTCAACGTCCTACTATTGGTTCTCTAGTTCTTGAACAATTAAGGACTCTATAGTTTTCTCCAGCATAATAGTACATTTCACCATTTAAATTTCCATGTAAATTGGGATGACAATCACTGACACCTAAAAGATCTATTGTGCCCCCTTATTACTTCTACTTAGTTCCTGAGGAAAGTCTCGGAGACTAGTAGCTCCTTTAGTCCTATTTCCCGGATGAATTTTGGGATATCTGCAGGCTTTAACTTGGGTAAATGTCCCTCTTCTATCTAGTAATCTCCAAGGTGTAGTGCCCTAGGATTCTGAATTGCTGTGCAATTCGCAAGTATGTGGATGGAGGTTTCTTCTTCCATGCCAAAAAATCTTCTTCCTCCACTATTTTTAGCTTTTTCAGGTGCCCATTCAGGCAACAATGCCCTGTAAAAACTCTTAGTGCTGTTTTACTTTGACTTATGCATTCATTTGATCTCAACAGGTTGTAGTCACCCAAAAGAATCTTTGATTGTCTAAGTCTTACTAGATCTTTCCAATGGTCAGATCTTCTTTTTTTTCGGCTTTGCCTATTTCTTCCAATATTACATTGGAGCTGATACCGCAAAAGGGTTCCGGCCACCAAAAGGGTGTTTCAGTTCCCCTCTTTGCTAGTTCATCTGCAATTTCATTTCCTTCTATCCCAGTGTGTCCTGGAATCAACAGTAAGGTGACTATATTGTTCTCGCCTAGTTTATTTAGTTTTCCTAGGCATTCCCACACCATTTTGGAACTGATAACACAGGAGCTCAGTGCTCTAATGGCTGCTTGACTACCCGACATATTATCATAATTTGCCTAAATCGTAAATTTTCATCTAGAACTAGATTGTCAACGTCCTACTATCGGTTCTCTCTAGTTCATGAACAATTAAGGATCCAATAGTTTTCTCCAGCACATAATGAGGTACATTTCACCATTTAAAGTTCCTGGTATAAACAAGTATAAACTAGAGGTAACTGTAATTAAGTAAAAGTATAAACTAGTCAACACAGTGTAGCTTTATCAAACTAGTCAACTAGTTTGATAAAGCTGTTCAATTTAAAATTAGTGACGCGTTTCGCTACACAGTAGCTTTATCAAACTAGTTGACTAGTGTAGCGAAACGCGTCACTAATTTTAAATTGAACATCAGTTCAAAATAAAATGGAGATTTAAACAAATTAAATTGTTTTATTCCATCGCTTAAATTTTTTCAATATCCTTTAGTTGCCGACTGCGATACAGGGGGTGACACGAATGGAAGACGACACAAGAAATAGTATCCGAAAAGAAAGGGGTTGCCTTCAAAAACATATCACTTATTTTGAACCGCAATTCTACCGCAAAAAGTTGTGAAATCTATTGTAAAGCCAAATCAATAAATTTATTCAGTACTTGTCCAACAACTTTGTCGGAAGTTGCTACCTAAAATATTTTATACCGACCATCAAAATTAGACATCTTCATCTCTTCAATTTATATAATAACTTTGCCATCGCACAGCAATCGCAAAATCTGCCTAATATTAGCGCCTTGAGACTTTATTCATGTTTAAATTGGCTCTAGGTTTAATAAATTTTTTTCAAAATAAAATATTATTGTGTATGTTTTCGTGTGATAGCCAAGTAATATTAGTTTACAATTTCTGATAATGTTCTTACATGGATTCTGAAGAAATTGACTGACTGGGTTTTACAATAGATCTCACAACTTTTCGAGATAGAACAGTGTTGCAAGATAGACTTAAATTTATTTTAAATATTGCGCCGCAAATCGAGCTTAAAATAATACTTTAGGCTATGTGGAGGAAACTATCCACAAGCTTATTTCATAGATAACAGATGGCACTACGAATGGTGGCTTGACCTTGTTATAAAGCGAGTGTCCATTCTATCCGTACTTATATAATATTCTATGAGTTAATCACACCAACAGAATTTTTAGGTTTGCATAAAAAATCCTGAAAAAAGTTATGAAATCGCGGCAACTTGTCGCATAAAATTAGAACCAGTTCTATTTTACCTAAACTGCGTGCAATTTTGTCGCCGCGATCGAGTTGCAAAGACGAAATTGCATCATCAGAACCGGGCTTTACTGTTATTAAAATTGACAGATCTCTCTTAATATATCATAATAACTATAGATGGCCCCACATTCGGTTAAACCAAATTAGAGTGGGTAGTTATTTTTATTGTATTCTTCTTACTGGTTACCGGTTGCCCATTCGGCTTTTAATAAATTCATAACTAGATTTTGCGCGAATCATGTGAGAAATTCATCCATGGCGATTAAATCGACGTACAAATAGCTAAAGAAAGTATAGTAAGAAATCCATAAACCGAATACCGACGATCTCTAACCGATTCATTAAAAAATGTATGATCGCTAAAAATGGGAATAACGTCAAATTATGTGTCAACATGAACATATCCCGATATTCTGATTGATTGGTTCATTGGAATGATTTCCTTCAAAATTAAAGCTAAGATGATGATGAAAAGTCACCGTATTTACATAGGCTCAATTTAGGGCTAGCTTAAGGATTTTATTATCTATTGTAATAAAAAGCTCACCACCTTATAGAAAATATTTTTCAATAAAAGAAATGGATCTCCACAAGCCTGTAGATATGGGGAATCGGGTAAGTACTTTCATTTGAAAAATTGTATACTGTTTTTAATTTGATAATAGAAAACATTGATTTTTTTTCAATTACAGAGTATGGACGAACTCAGTGTAGAAGAGAGATACAGGTAAATTTTTAACAACGCTCAATTCATTAATTAAAATAATTTATTGCAGGTTAGAACATCAAAAAATACATGAACAACACAAGGGTCATGAGAAAATGCACGCAGAAATGGTTATAGTATTAATTATTACACTAATGGTAGCCCAACTGTGCCTAATAGAATGGAAAAAACGACATTACAAAAGCTATTCTGTAAGTTATCCAGTCAATTCAAAACTTATTACATTACAAAACATTATTTTTAGCTAATAACTTTACTTGGAATGTGGCTTGTACCTTTAGGGCTTTGTTTGAGAAGCCACTGGTGGCGGTTTATATTTATATGGCTGTTGTTTTCTAGTATAACTAGTTTAATTGTTAGAAAAGCCATTCAGAAACCTATAGAAAGAACAACCCCAAGGTAATGGATTTCATTTTTACACACATAAAATTAGTGACTATTTAGACAATTTAGTAAATATTATCACATGAATGCTTTAGGAGTAACTCGTAATGAAATCATTATTCTAAACATGACTATATTCATTAGAATGTTATCACAATATTGGATATTTAGGGTGCTCTCGATAATATAACAACATTTCATCAGTTTCAATCAAAGTATATTTCAGTAATTTGTGTATCTTCCAGATTGGTTTATAAATGGTTTCTGCTTCTGCATAAATTAAGCTATGTGCTTGGACTAGTTGGCTATTTTATAATGATGGCTACCTTTTTTGGACTAAATTTTGTATTCAACGCAAAGCCAAATAGTTGGATGGACTGTGCACTATTGTTAATATTTTATGGAGTGTACTACGGTGTACTTGGTAGAGATATAGCTGAGATTTGTGCTGATAAAATGGCAGCTCACATTGGGGTAAGAAAAGAAAATGCTAATATTTCGTACAAATTGTATTGATTTATGTTTTTTTAGTATTATTCGCCGCAGGGAATAAGTACACGAAATTTAGATTCCGGTGTATGTGCAGTTTGTGGAAATAAGTTATTAGTTCAAGAAGATGAAGAAGGAGTTATAGAAAATACATACAAATTAAGTTGTCAACATGTGTAAGCATACAGGATGTCACAGATTTCAATAGATATTAATTTTTTGTTGTTGCAGATTCCACGAATTTTGCATACGTGGATGGTGTATAGTAGGAAAGAAACAAACTTGCCCTTATTGTAAAGAAAAAGTGGATCTTAAAAAGATGTTTTCCAATCCATGGGAAAAGCCACACATGCTTTTTGGTCAATTGTTAGACTGGGTAAGGTGGTTGGTGGTTTGGCAACCGATGATTCTATTTCTAGTTCAAGGAATAAATTGGGCGTTAGGACTGGAATAATAAGACTATCGAAAAAATACCCTGAATTTGTTCACTTATTGTAATTTTTTTGTTACCAAACTTGTGATGTTAAGTTGTATAATAATATTAAAAAACGTCTATTAAACAAATTTGTTATTTAAGGTGAAACAAGTCAACATTGAGGGTGTAGTTAAGTGGAAAGTATTTTATCGTAATTTTTCACATTTTTACGATAAGTCAAAAACTAATAGAGATATCAAGATGCGGTTTTCACTAAAATATTACAAATTTAAAGCTGCTTCAGAATATGTTACTAAAGTATAGTAACGTTTCATTTAATTTTTTTAATAAAATCGTAAAAATAAGTAATAGCTGCATATAAAAGCGACCTCTAGTTTATCTGTTTTAAGTAAACGATAAGGTATATGAACGGTCTTCAAAATCCACACAACTCTTTTCCATATGAGTCCAGAAACACTCGGATAGGTTGAATAGTTGACAAAATATTAAAATTTAAACACTGAAAAAATAGAAGGTCTTCCTTCTCGCTTTTTATGACAGATACAAAGAAATGTTACTATATAAAATTATCTGGTATGGTATTAAACGGACTTTCAAAAGATGATATCAAAGTTATCTGTGATTTTCTGAAATAATAATTCGGAATTCATATTCCTTAAAAAATAATAATTATATTCATTTCACGCCGTCATTCACTTGATCGGGACAGTTAGCTACAACTGTCATGGGTATGTCCGATGAGAAAAAACGTCTAGAGAAAGAATTGTCATTGTGACAGAAAAATTTCTTATGAAGTAAAATTTCTGTTCGAAATCTGATTACGAGAAAATAATTCAAATACAGTTAACATCCATTTTCTGGTGAGTACAAAAATCAGGCTCGGTTTTGGACTAGCCAGAAATTCTACAATTTTATTGAGATTGTATTATTAGTAAGTGTTTTAATTTAAAATTTGTAAAGGCAAGTAGCCGGTAGGGATTAAATGCAGTGGCCTTACAACCCATTGTTTGTAATAGGATACTCTTTATTCAATAGAGTATTATTTCACCCTATTTTTTATTTGGGTTTGATCAGGATAAAAAGAACTTCACTACAGTCTACCGTCTTGGACAACAGCGCGTTTGTTCAAGGCGTCGCTGCGCAAGTTGGTAGAGCGTGGCTCTA
This sequence comes from Lochmaea crataegi, assembly GCA_947563755.1. NCBI lineage: Eukaryota > Metazoa > Arthropoda > Insecta > Coleoptera > Chrysomelidae > Lochmaea > Lochmaea crataegi. The sequence goes on along the minus strand of OX387426.1, from coordinate 5,545,752 downwards.
AAGTAGATTAACACACCAAATTATAATTTTAGATTTGAACATAGCAGTAACGCCCCCTATGGGTGAAATTTTGAGGTTGAAAATAATTTCCAGCAATTTTTCTTTGCCACTTTTACTATCAATATTTTTTTCCCCACAACCTGGGACAAATACTTTCCTTTATATAGCCGGTTACCTCGCTTAATGGGATTCAATAATTGTGTTAAATTTCAAGAATTTTTCTAAAATCTTTGGAAAATATAGCAAATTAACCAAATATGGATTTTATATTCCAAAAATTTATCGAAATCAGACAAAGTATCCATACGTTTCTCCAAAAATATATCTAATAAAATACATTAATAAACTTACATACCTATTGCGTTTTCGTGGTATTTTCGTCAACATCAACTGGACACCTCCCCATACCTATAAGGAATGAAAACTCGATCAGAACCGTCCCAAAATTGAGGTTAAATTTGACCGATCCGAAATTCAATTATTTGAAATATATGAAACGAAAAAAGCCGAACGAAAGATATCTTTTAAAAAATCAATTAGGTACTTATTTAATGTCTAAACAATATTAAACACTACAATTATATCGAGTTAATTGATGCGTACAAAAAAACGTCGCAACCGTTAACTACCAATATCAGAAACTACTACTACTAAATAATTGCTACCAAACTAAAATTTACGACACATCCCGACAATCTATCATATTTGCCGATTGTCGAATACACCGACAGCGAACTAGTTTTTTGTTATAGTTGTAAAAAAGCTTTAAAAACAAGTCAAATAAAAAAAGGAATTTGGTGCATATAAACCTAAGGACAAAATGTATAAAAACAAGAGTACCTAATACGATGTTATTAAATACCTTAAGAAAGATTGTTACTAAATTTCCTCATACTCTATCTACACCTTTTGTTCTTTTTTAAAGGCTTTAAAATTTTCAAAGAAATCATGATATTCTGTTGGGGTATATTTGAGTAACCTCAAAAGATTTTTTTTAACAATATATCTGGCCTGTGAATCAGTAGCGGATTTAGGCTTAGGCCCGTGAGGCCTAGGGCGGCAAATTTTTAGGGGCGCCAAAATTTTTAAGATGACTAAAATTAAAAATCGATTGGGTTTTCTGTAAACTGTAAGACCAACTTTTAAAGTTTATTTTATTGCGCTCTTACTATCGAAACATATATATACTGTTACAAAAGAAAAAGGGCGCCATATCGTCTAGGGCCATATAGGGCGTCCTCAAACCTAAATCCGCTACTGCTGTGAATATACGCTGCTCTAGAATATCTAATGATATTTACTTGATAAAGCTTTCTATAATCTTTTAGTATTACAAAGGATTCACTCAATAAAGCTTTCTTTTTCGGAAAGACAAGTTACAACTTTTATTCGGTTCAATACAAAGACATCTTCAAGATATTTTAAATAAACTTGCTTACCAAATGCGATTTCGTGGTATTTTCGTCATCATCAACTGGACACCTCCATTATGGCATGAAAACTCGATAAAAGTTATTTGCAGTGCACCCGGCACGCTAATTTATAAACCGTCCCGAAATTTAAGTTATGTTCTACAGGTTCATGATTCAAAATCCAATTATTTAAAATATATGAAACGAATGAGAAACCCGAACGTAATATCTTTTAAAAAAATCAGTTATTATAAAGAATATTTTGTCTGTGCAATATTAAACACTACAATTTATATTCAGTTAAATGAAAGCACTGAAACTTATCAAATGGTTAACCGACTAGATCACAACACAAACTACTAAATAATTGTTATCAAGCTAAAATTTTGCGTTTACGATTGTCGAATATACAGAAAGCAAACTAGTTTTTTGTTATGACACACGAGTTATAAAAAAAGCTTTAAAAACAATTTATTAAAATAAGAAGGAATTTGGTGTCTATAAACAACAATTGAATTTTAAAACATTTATACCATAGAGCAAGGGTTAAATTTAAAAATATGTGTGAAAAAAAACGTTTTAATAATATCACATAAAATAAAGAACAAATATGTTACAAAATATTCGGAAAAAGGACATTATAGCGTATCACAAATAGAAAAAACAATCGATTTAATAATAGAAATATAAAAATTATTGATAATTAGGTACTTACTTTCTTCGAAACAAAATATAAAAGGGCCTATCGCAGGGAGGTTATGGAAAAGTGGTTTTCGAGATATGTAAGCTCTGTTTCAGGGTTGCAAAAAGGGGGTTCCCCCAAATTTAGGGGGTTTAAAAGTCAAATGGGTTTTTTTAGGGTTTGCTTAACTTCGAATATATTTTTTTTAACTTAAGAAAATGAAGGTGTGATATTATAGGCACAGGGATAAAGAAATTTAGCCAATCACATTTATTTCTGATATAGCGGCTTAGTGACATCTATAGTACCAACGAATATAGACGTTTATAGAAGGGCAGACCAATGTCAATGTGTAAGATGAGGACCTATGTAGGTAATTATTCCCTTCCCCTTCTCGAAAAAATATCAAAGAATTTGTATTCCACATGAATTTTTCCAAAAAGGGGAAGGCAATCTGGGGGATCGCGCAGCGAAAAGTCTGACCGTTATGTTATGTTTTTGTTAAATGAAGTTTCATTCAGAGTAAAATAAATTCTTATATTAATATGTACGTATTTATTTATTGATTCAAAATCAATCAGTTAAAAAAATATATAAAAATATTAAAAAGATCATACAACATTAAAAGGAACTAAAGTTCCTACCGTGTGTCCCGCGACACGTTCTACTTTTTATTTTATTAATAATATTGTTTTAGGGGAGTTCCCCAGTAATTGTAGGGGTTTTTGGTTGGAGGTTTAGGGGTAAAATTTTTTGAGAGTTGGTAACACTGCTCTGTTTGACAGGAGCCTCAGTGACGGAAAAACGTAGCCACGTGCCTGTGTGCGAAATTTTTGCCTTTTTAGCATTTTTGCTTCCTCAAGTTCCTTGCGTTTTTGAGCACCGGATTTATAATTATAGGTATTCATTTTTGATATCCTTCTACTAGTACTTACGTTATTGGACGTAAATTCTAATCTAGGATGATGTAAATATTGTTCTGTTGCTACTATCATTTATAACTAAGAAATTTTAAAATACGAGTTTAAATATTAGAGCGTAGGTACAGGGCGCGAAAAAAATGGATCAAAATACTAATTAATACCTATAGTTGTTTCGCCATCAGGAGAGAGTATTAAAATTATCGGAATCCAGTAAACCATGGGCGTACATTTATAGAATTATATTTATAATGATAGTCTATAAATATTTACTTTAAACCCCATGTCGCCGCCGGCCCTTTTGGGCCACCGCTGCTGTAGTTTGCATACATAATTAGGTTTTATTACTCTCTTCTGATGGCGAAAGAACTATAGCCACTGTTCTTTATTTTCCATAAAGCAAACTAGCAGCATATTAGACAGCATTTTTCTCTACAGGAAATGATTTAATAAGCAAAGATTTTTGGGAACATTTGCACTGAATATGTAAAAAAAATTAGTAGCAACAGAACAATGTTTACAAAAATTGTAGTCTCCTCTCAGGACCAAGCTTTACTATACCCAAAAAAGGGATTTGACAGCCAAATATCTCGAAAACTGCTGGAACGATTTTATTGGCACAATGATAATTTTTAAACGGAACATCATATCAAAATTTCAGCCAATTTTGACCGGGACCACTTTTCCATAAGCTCCCCCTGCGGCATCCTTTGGTTTTGGTTTTATAAATCTCTGAAGACATTTTAATAAATAAATTATAAATACTCATAGAATATTCAACTACTAGCTAAATTTACACAAAATTTACAAATATTATTATTACTGGTAAAACATATTTGATGGTAACTTCGACCACAATCACATCTTTTTACATCGACTAACACAGGATTATTTACCGAGAGCTGGCAGAAAGAACAGTTGGTAACATCCTGGAGCGTTTTCTTAAAGTTTGCCGGTAATTGGGAGCCCATATATTTTTTAAATAAAAAGTTCTTCAAAGACTCTTCAAACTGAAAGAAAAAACAGAACTTAGCTTAGTTTTTACCAAATGGTGATTTATACACTGTGTTCATTTGAAAAGGACCCACCCTTAATATTTCAAAAATGGGACATATTAGAAGGAAATGCCGAAACACGTCAACTTTTAACTTGAGGGGGACACTTTTTGGCGCTAATGCCATAAACGTCAGATTCACCCCCTCCCTACCCGTGACACCCCAAACATTTTTTCAAATGGCATTAGGTGTCAAGTCACACCTCATTTAAAAGGTCTGGTAAATCTCTATTCAATGATTTTGTGTTGCCTTTGATACCAGCCTTCCATTGTTATTTAATCGTTGTTTAAAATTGGCTCTTTTTCAACTTTTATTGCCTGAATGTTAACGGTGGTCACTTTGGACACATGATTAAATAGCAGTTTTTTCTTGTTAACAGTTGTCTTTTTACTATTTGTAATTTTTTTTTCTTTAAAGAGTCTTTCTATCATAACAGAATACGGGGGCATACGAAACATTGAAAGAGAGCCAATTTTAAACAACGATTAAATAACAATGGAAGGCTGGTATCAAAGGCACAACAAAATGATTGAATAGAGATTTACCAGGTCATTTTTAAGTCTTGTATTATGGGTGTGAACATGGTGGTTGTAGGTAATTTTATGTTGGAGATAGTCATAGGCGCGTGACCTTTTTTTATTTTAGGTATAAAAATTAATGTTCGGTACAGAAACATATCGTTAATTGAGAGCCAGTTTAAAGTTGTCCGCATTTCTACAGTAGGGGTCAATTTAGGACATGTTAATATTATTCGCATAGCTCTATTCTGTATTAGAGAATTAAATAAAATTTGTTGAATACTGTGAACATCTGAAAAGATAATTTATTTCAAATGAAATAGTGTCTATTAAATGGTTTGCGTGATTTTTAAATTTAAGCTGTCTATCTATAATAACTCCGAGATATTTGAATTCATTTATCATATCAATTTTTGAAGGCCCAATCATTATTTTATGATCTTGTTCTACAAAGAGTTTATAGTGCTGCTCATTGCCAATTATGATGAATTTGGTTTTTTTTTACAATTTATATTTAATAAATTAGCACAACACCATCTATACACAATTTCTAAGCACTTATTTGTCATTGTAACAATATATAATATTTAGAGAATAGTAAATGAATGCGTCATCTGCAAATAAGTGAAATAAACTTTAATTAGTCTGAATGTCATTGATATAAATAAAAAAAAATAAGGGACCTAGGACACTTCCTTGTGGTACACCTCATTTTATTTCCACCTCCTCAGACACTAAGTTATGAATTTTGACCTTTTGCCTTATATTTGATAAATAGTTTGAAATCCATGCCAATACTAACTGTACCTACCACTTCTAACTTCTTTAAGAGTCTGTTCCTGTCGACCGTTTCAAAGGCCCTGTGGAGGTCCAAAAAGACACCGACAGTAACATATTTGGTTAAAAATTCGTTTCTTTCTATGAAATAAACAATTTGTTCATAGACTACTTTTTCTAAAAATTTTTCAAAGCAGCTAAGCATATTTATTGGTCTGACATCAGAACCTTCATTAGATTTTGCAACTTTAGGAACTGGTACAATGGTGGATACCTTGATATCATCTGGAACATTTCCAGATTCTAAAGAAGTATTCATAACATTTATCAAGGGTTTAGCAATATTGCCATAGGTATTTTTTTTAAATGACATGCCTTTATCATCTGGACAGTTTTTATTGGGCATTGAGAAAATAAATTCTTTAAGCTTACTGAAATCTTTGGAAAAGTTACTAATACTTTCCCAATTAATATTAATGGGGAAGTCTGGACCAATTTTATCAATACTCTCAATATAGAATGAATTCAAATTACCTGGTATATCTTCAAGTCTATCTATCGTTTTATTTTCAATTTCTAAAAAATCCGTATTGGCCACATTATTTGGAACCAAAGTTTTTATTGTTTTCCACAATTCCGTTGTATTATTATACAGTCATCTATCTTATGCTCGTGTAATATTTCCGTTTTTCATATCTTATTACCCTAACAGCAAGATTTATTTTCTCTTTATAAATGTTTTTATTCTCTTCTGTTCTATTATTTATAAAGTTCTTATAGATTCTATCTCTGTCCTCCACTGTCTGCTTAACAGTATAGTTCCACCACTCTATATCTTGGGTAAATTGTTATTAATTTTTTAGGAGCTACTTCATTGTATATATATATAATATATATATATATATATATTAATAATTTCATTATAGAAGCATTGATATTTTTTATTTATATCGGTTTCCCTAAAATTCCAAGTAATAGCTTCTAATTTCTGATTAATTGCAGAATAATCTATGTTTCGGCCTCTACTCAGTCTGACAGATTATATTAAAATGTGTATTTATTTTAGGTGTTTTAATCACATCAGCAATCAACATATCTGTATTTATTACCCAGTCTAATAGAGATCCGTCATTACTGGATGCGTTATTTCCCTAACTATATTTTTTAAGCTTAAAATAGTTATAAGAATTTTTAAAGATACACTATTTGATGAGTTTGAAAAATAATCCACGTTAAAATCGCCTGTTATAATTACACTAAAATTTTTATCACATACCTACCTTATTTTCACACAAAGTTTCAAAAAAACTATAAAAAAAAGCATAACTTACTGTTTGGCGATCTATATAGAAAAACTATTAAAAAGGTATGTTTGTTAATAGTAATATTTAAAGAAAGGAACCAGAAATTTTTATGTACCCAATGTTTTTGAATTTTTAATACTTTGACTCCTTTTATTACATATAATAGAACCTCCAGAATGTCTGCTATCTCCATCCGTTCTAAATAACTGATAATCAACAATGTTCAATTCAGTATCATAAATTTCAGGTGTAACATGTGTTTCTGACAAACAAACTACGATTGGTCTAACTTTAATAATTACTAAATTACTTATTTCATCTAAATGAGCAGGTAGACTTTGTGGGTTTAAGTACAAAAGGAAAGAATCTTTATGGCACTCGTGTAACATTTAAGTTATGTTTCCAGTTTCCTTGGAGATTTCTTGATTATATTCTGAGCTTTTTTGTATAACACAGATTTTTTATTTTAGTTCCAATCTTAACTTGTCTAATTGATTAATGTAACTATTATTTTCCTGCTCCAAAATTTTTATGGACTTGAGCATTTGTCGACTAATCTCATCCAGATCCTTAATTCTATTTTCCAATTCTAACACCAATTTACTTCTATTTTCCAATTCATCCTTCCGCAATTTCAAATTTGCATGCAATTCCGTAATTTCTTCCCTTAAATTCTCTATTGTGTCCTTTAAATTCTGTGCATCTCTGGTTTCAATTTCAAAAACTTCATCTTCAAAGTCCTGTGTCTTTTTATGAAATCTCTTTATGTAGTTGTCCTTATCACAAGGTGTATTGTTAAGCCCCTTGATTATTAATTGCAATTCGACAATTTTTTCTTGGTTTTCATAATCTTTATTATCTAAATCCCTTTCATTAATAGTATGTTTAAGCTTAGATATTTCTTCATGCAAACAATCTACTTTTGTGGAAGGATTCTTGACAGTCTGTTTGCAATTATCAGAACAATAAATTTTATAACCCTCCAGAGAATGATGAGATTTTTTCCTTTCTAAACAAGAAAAGGGTGAAAGACATCCAGACAGATTACCTATATTAAGTTGGTGTATTCTTTATTCTTACAGCATTTAAATTGCTTACCTATTTTGAGTAAAAAAGATTTTTGACCAATGGCGTTAGAGTTCGTAATTCGTTGTTATATGAACTTACCTTTAGAATATTACTCATGAATCACTCTGTATTCAGTGTGGTTTTGAATGAACACATAGGTACTCCTTAAAACAAAACAAAAATACATGAACGTCATTTATTTCTACAAACTATTATTTTAACAAGAACAAAACACACAACACAACAAACAAAAAACAAACACCAAATTACAAATTCATCAACGATTAAAAAACTTAATTTTTGAATTTTAAAGAAACAGCTTGATCACTTATTAAAGTAAATCTCTGAAGATGATCGATTTCTTCCTGTGTAGCTCCTCTAATGCTAAAAGCATTAAAAATATTATGTCCCGTCATATATCCAACGCATCTAACGGTTTTCCCCAAATGAAAATCATCCACATCGATGTGAGTAACTGTGTAATAAACAACTTGTAAAATAGGACCAGTCATATTTCTTAACAGCATTATTTTCTGTGTTCTTACAGCACCTTCTTTTAAAGAGACCACAGTAGCTATAACTTCGTAATAACACAAATTGTGTGTAAGTATTTTGTTCCATTCGATCAGTTTTTCTACTGTTCCAGTGAAAATACATAATTTTTCGCCTGGACTGGCTCCGAAAGGTTTCATTTCAGTATTAGTGTTTTCAGGTTTTTTAGGGTTGGAGAAGTTAGTGTTAGTAAACGCATGTCCAGTCTAAAAAAAGATTGAAATTACTTAAGACAATTATGTGAAATTTTATGCATTATATTTTAATTAAAATTATTCTATATTTTTGTACTTACCGCCGATGTTTGAAAATTAACCATAGAATTACGTTTCGATATTTGATTCTTAGCAATCTCTTCAAGGTTAGCATTAGTATGTTGGTTCGGCCGAGTTGTTGAAGCGGCGCTACCTGTCACAAAATGTGAATAATTCGAAGTTTTGAAACATTGAGCATAATATACTTTAGGTAATTGAGTATTACTTCGTTCTCCTCTATAAACTACATTACGATTAGGAATCGTATTAGATTGTTCACTTACTGTATAAACTTGGTTTCTATTTGGAATCGAAACAGGCTCTCTATTACCTGTAAAATTCGCTTGTTCAGGCATTACATTTCGTCGGTTTACATAAAATGCAAACTGACTGGAACCATTATTATTTTGTACTCTACGTGGTTGATCCATTTTTTCTTAAATCTTCACTTATTTACTTTTATTTAAGTACACTTTTAAACACCTGTTGTTACAACTGACACACACTACGCGCTAATAAAGGGAGCTGTCATCTGTCAGACGATCACCTATCCAAAGCCTACTAAACAAATACTTATTACAGGGTGAGCGAAATTTGCTTTGATAATGTTCATATATAAAATATACAGGAAATTTTTAGCGATTTATACGAGGTATCCTAATTTTTTAAAGTGAAAACTTCTCTAGGCGCGTTGACCACTTTTTTGGGTGCAGAAAAAACACGGATTTTTCGTCATCGTCACGCATTTATGCAACACACCATACTTTTGGTTATGCAACACACCATACTTTTGGTTATGCAACACATCATACTTTTGGTTATGCAACACATCATACTTTTGGTTATGCAACACATCATACTTAATTTTGTAGTTCATATTTTTAAATTGAAATTAATACATTACCATTTGCGAGGTTTCAGCAACTTTGACGTCATCGATAAACTTCACAGCTGGTCCTTTCTGATCGCTAGTAGAGGAAAAAATGCAGCTCTGGTAGAACTGCGCATCTAACTGGTCGTTTGGAATGAATCGAGCGTATCTTAATAATAGTCTAACGGTATTTCTTGGTCCTATAGATTCAACCATGATCTTTCCGATGTCAGTCCAAGTTAATAATCCTTCCAGATCGATCTTCTCGTTGCAATTTAAACAAGTTCCTTTATTTATTCGAATGAACAATTTAATAATTTCGTCCCATTTATCGTATGTGATTTTATCTAAGTGGTTTTTAAAAATATCTTTGTCGCTAAACTGAACTAATAAAGTGGGGTTTGAAACGGTGTCACTAGCCTTGTGCTTATACAAAGATGGAATGTTGTTTAAATATTCTGTTTTATTTTCTGTGTAATCGTACAAATTACAAGCCAGTTTGAAATGTTCTACTTTTCTTTTATGGGCTTTCGGTAATGGAAATTTACAAATACAACAGTCAACTTTAAAATTATTCAACTCAAGAAATGAAGCGTTTAAGAAATCCACTGTATTCGGTAAAAGATCGTTAAAATTGTAGGAATTTTTAGACGATAGTTTTATCATCTGTTCTTTACACCAAATTGAAGCATCTTCATCACATTTTTCTTGGACATATTGAATAAAAGATTCAAATAATGTTGGTAGTTCGTTCAAGTTGGAATTGTTTAAAATTTTACTACTTTCCGTCAGTTCTGCTAACTTATAAGATTTATTAAGTACGTACTGTTTAAATAAAATATTAAGTTTTTCTAATTTTACATCGATATTCGAATTTTGAATTAAATTTTCTGGTAAACAGGTACCGTTAACTGAAAATTGATTTTCTACTAATACTATTCCATTTTCGAGTTTAATTTTAAACTTTGGATCTTTAAAATGCTCCCCAAGTTTATCAAATACATTTTTTATTTTTTCTACTATATCTTCAGCTCCTATTTCTTTCAATTTATTTTCTAGAACAGATATTAAATGAATTTTCTTTGATTCTTCTATTAAAGATAAAACCTCATTGTTAAAAACCATACACAAATCAGAACATAACAAATACTGTTTAGCACATAAACTACTTATTAATAAATTTTCTAAAGTTTGTAATGAAACGATGTTGATCTGTAAATCATTCCTCCAAATGTATATGTGATTATTAAGAATCTTTATATCCTTTATATTGTCAAAAACATGAGACCAACTCAACAGACTAGTAGTTTCCATGTCAAAAAAATAAATCCCTTTATTATTATAAGTTAAAATTATGTTTCGATATAAAAGATAAACTTTACCAAAGTTAAAATCTTTAGAAATAATAATATTTTCAAATTTATTAACCGTTAATCTAGTTTCTTGTGTATTTTCTAAAAAAATTAAATCCGAAGAATTTTCACAAAGAGTGTTTTTAAATTGGTAGGTTGTTAGAACTGTTGCTTCAAAGTTAGCTGTCCACAATCTACTTCCGGGTCTAGCACAATAAATTTTCCCATCCTTGTTATTTACAGAACTACTCAAGTTACCTTCTTCACCCACAGTTTTAAACGCGCTTCTAGTTTTTTCGCGTTTCGAGGTATAATCTGATGCATTTAATTGTGAAAAGCACGCGCCGAAATTGCCGTCTCTTAATTTTTTTCCAATTTGCTTATATTGCTCTTTTTCTGTATCACAAAGGTAAGTACGTGTTTTGGTTGATATAAGTAAATAATTTTTGTAAATATCTATTTGGATTATAGCTGAATCTAACTGCATTAACGTTGTAGAGGAGGTTTGGAAGATAGCTTTAGTCTGGAAGAAAATTAATTAAGTTAATAGCTGCTGAGACTAGATATTTATATACCTACCAATGTTGAACTTAATGTACACACTGAAATTTTTCCAGTATTATCACCACAATATAAATCATTTCCATGCCATGTCATCACAGTTACTGTATTGCCTTCATGTTCAGTATACAATAGAGGTCGTAAATTTAAATCAACAAAAACATTTTCTACGATGATAACATAACCTCTGGAAGATGCTAGAGCTATACTTTTTTCATTTACAGATATTTTTATTTGGACCGTTGCACCTTCCTAAAACAGATTATTCCAAAGTCGATAAACAAGAATTAATAATGTAATTCAAAAATATGACTTTTATCTTCAATGCGTAGTTTTGTTGAAAAAAAAGGGGTAAATGTTAGAACTTACTTTGCTTGGAATTAGCTTAAGAAATTCACATGGTGATCGTTTGAATATATAAATTCCACCACTGCTTGTTCCCAAAATAATATAATGATCCGAAACATCAAAACAAGTCAGCTAAAATAAATTTTAATTAGCAATTACATTAATTGGGTTATATTATAAATTATACCTTGATGCGCTGAGTATTTTTAAACGTTTCACTTATTGCTGTTTTTATCCTACTTAAATATTCAACCAAAACATACTTATCCATTTTTAGATATTACAAAAAAAATAGGTTATGTTTTTATTTTTCACTCTGTCATTTTTGAAAGGAAAAATAGTCAATGCCAACATGCAGAAATTCTGAAATTTTCAAGGAAATCGTAAAGACATGGAAACCACCGCCTGATAAGGATGCACACATTATTTGGCATAAGTCAGACAGAGAGGAGAAGTATTTGTATTTTTTTGAAGTTGCCACATTTTCAAAAAAATTGTCTTGGCTATTTTTGAGTTAAGATGCTGCAGTCGAGATACTCACTTTCACAGCAATATAGAATATTTTTTTAATGATTCAATATTGTTTTGATGGTACTTAGTTTAAACAAAAATGTTGATGTATAAAATAATCTATAATGAAAATAAAAAAAAGCCTTAATTATTCTGTTTCGATGACTTTTGATATTTCTGGCAACACTGTAGAGCTGCATCCCATTTGACATAGAAAATAACGGTGTAACGGTGGTAGCAGTGATGAGATTGGAAAGTGCAATGGTCGAGTAACATTTTTGCCATTGTTTTTAATGTATTAGTTAATTATTATTTTTGGAAACTAGTTTATGATAGCTGAGAAAATAACAGTGAATTATTTAACAACCATTGTAGTGGTAAGTAACAGTACTTTTGAGAAATAAATTTTTCTGATTGTGGATGTTTAAGAATCTGTTGTGCCAAAATGGATTTGTCATCTGATAATCCAAATTCGCAAGACTTTTTAAAACAAAAAAGAGGTCGACGAAATTCAAACTCTTCGTATTCCTCATATTTATCTGATGGAGAAGTTGATACCATAGATATTAATAGCATACATTTTGAAGATGATGAATCTTGGTAAGTAATATTTTAGCAAATGTAGCTTCACAGATGTGCAATAAAATAAATTTTATTTCATAGGTTGTGCTCTGCTAATAGTGAAAATCCTGTTTTGGATTTAGATAAATGGTTACATAAAGATATGGATACAAATTATACTCCTCTTACAAATATTACATTACATATTGATTCACAAAAGAATGTTGACTCTAGGACATTTACACGTCCAAAAAAACGATTTACCCGTCCTTCTATAGAACGATATAATGAAGAGATGTATGGAAGTAGCAGTGAAACAATTACATTACAAACGAATTCTAGAAGTTTTATAATAGAAGAAAATCCGGAGCCTACAACTACTGAAATGCCTGTGAATTTTGATCTATCTCTACCTTCAAGTAGCTATTATTTTGAAAAAATGATAGCTGACTCTGGAGATGTAGATTCATTTCAAAACATGTCCCCGCCAAGCCTTGTTAACTCCATGTGCTCATCTACATTTGCCAACCTTATGGAAAGTAGTTTTATTAAGAATGATCCTATTTTAAGAGAAATTAGAGATACTGACTATTCTGAAACTGTACTATTGCAAGATTCTGAAGCTCCAATGTTCCAATCTATAACTGAAAGTTGCAGTAGTATAAATTCCGATACTCCTGAAAACTTCCTAAAAAAGGTTTCTTTTAATGGAACATTTAAAAGAAGTACAAGGAAGGATGGGGATAGACTGAAACAAACTGATTTGACTTTTAATAAACCTGTGGAATTAGGTAAATATGGTGAAATTTGTATTAAAATCTGTTATAATTATTGTGTTTTAGAAAAAGAAAGGGAAACTCCAATTAAAAACATTTCTGAAAACCCTGCAAATCGCTGTGATGAAACTTGGGTAAATCCGAATGGTACATATCGTAGAACTCCTAAACATAATGGCACATTCAGAAAGTCTGATATAAAAAAGAATCATAATATTCTTAATACAACTTATGAGACAGTGTCTCAACAAAAAACGAATGCAAATACCACACATGTGCTTATAAAAGACTGTAATGGTGTAGAAGACATGAAAAAGGAACTATCTGACCCCATTGATATGCACACGGATTTAAATAGGTAGGAAAAATGTATTTTAATGTTATAAATGTATTTATAGTGAAAAGTTTTTGCGAAAAATTCTTTTTTTATAGGGTAGTCCTTTAAAAATTTTTGCCTGGCCCCCTTTTCTTATATCTAATCCCAGTTCTTTATATCTTTCGTGTGTTTTAGATTAAGTTATTGCCTTGAAAATGAACATATACAATTAGATGAAGCCTATGATGATTTAAACAGATCATCGAACAATTTAAAAACTTCTGCCCTAAGCGGTTCCGCAGGCTCTGCTGACAGTCTAGACAGGTTAAGCAGCATGTCAAGCAGTAGTAGAGGTTCAAATAAAATGCTCAATATGGCTGATGTAGACGCTATTGTAGAAATGCAGGAAAGAAGTAAGTACCACAGATATTACATATTTTTATATTCTTTTTCTATACATTTAGCTATTGTATTCATCTGTATATTATAAGTACCTTCGTATATACTTGCAATCTTCGTATCTCTGTACATTTTTTCTTGTATACAAGCCTTCGTAAATCCAATTCCACCCATCCAATCAATACACTTGATACAAGTTTGTTGCGCAACTTCCGACGCATAATACTTAGCCATTGAAGCTTGCTTTAAAAATTCCGCTTCGGTTTCCACGAGTCTAGCTGCGTTGTATGTTAAAAGTCTCGCACATTCAATTTGAGTCGCTATTTGGGCTATTTGATAATTTAATCCTTGAAAATTGAATATTGGTTGTCTAAACTGAGTTCTTTCTAATGTATAAGGAATGGTAGCATCTAGACAACCTTGAGCTAAGCCTACTTGTTGTGCTGCTATCCCTATTCGGCCTTCATTCAAAGATCCAGCTACTATTTTATAACCTTGACCGACTTCTCCTATTATTGACGATTGTGGGACTCGAACATTGTCAAAATTAACTGGATGAGTACCTGTAGAAAGAAAGTTAATTATTCAGTACTACTTAGCTATTTATACCTACCAGATGCACAAATTCCTAATTTATTCTCAGGCTTTCCAACGGTTAAACCAGGACTATCTTTTTCGACGACAAAGCAAGTAATTCCTTTGTAACCTTTAGATGGATCCGCATTGGCCATAACTACAAATAATCCTGCTATACCAGCGCTAGATATCCACATTTTTGTCCCGTTTAAAATATAATCAGTACCGTCTTTTTTGGCAGTTGTTTTCATTGCAAAAGCGTCGGAACCGGATGTAGCTTCTGATAAAGCAAAAGCGCTGATGGTGTCAGTCGCTAGACGTGGTAGGTACCTTCGTTTTTGTTCTTCAGTGCCTAATTTGCTTAATATGGTGTTCACCAAAGTTATGTGTATGTCGAGTGGTACTGAAACTGCTGGATCTACTTTTGCGATTTCTTCTATTGCTACTATACTTCCCATCATATTGAATCCCGTTCCACCTAAAAGTATTTATTTTTTGGAAACTCAAATGTCTTAAAAATGATGACAAACGCCATGAAAATAAAAAAATGGACAATCATAACTAACCCAACAAAACTATGTTCCTCACTCATCATGTGTACTGTTGCATTATTTGTTATGGTAAGTTTTTTCAATTACTTTTATGGGTTTTTTTTGACATCCCCACAATAAATAAATATTATGCATTATTGAGTAGAAAAAACATTCCATGCATTATCACTGCATGATTATATTTTTTTTTTTCGGGTCGAGATGGGAAACTCATGTTCGAATGGGTCCTATCCAGGACCCAAACAGTGTTAGACTCATCCCCAAGGGATGCCTACCAACCAAACTCACCTCAAACTCGACGTTACCCCCGCCTTGAAATCACTACCCTATCATACTTCGAGACGGGCGGCGGTCCCTCGCACACTCCGCTCACACCGTCGTCTTCTCCCTATCTATCACTCCTACCTTTCATGCCATATCAAGTCCTCCCCCCCTAATCTCGCACATACCAGTCTCTCTTTTCCCAATCTTGTGGAGGTACCCATGGTCAGTGAGCACCTGTGTCTAGAAGCAGTTCACCTCCCCGAATTTCCGGTCCATCCAATCTATCCTTTTAGCGCACCCTCGCGCTCCTCCCACCTTCTCTCCATTTTCTCCTCCATCCATTCCTGTACTTCCTCTCTGGTCGCACCACTCCCCTTGGCTCTAGATATCACATCCAATGGGTAGGACATTACCAGCACCGCTTCTGTCATTTCACCCACTGTCCTGTACCCCTTCACCACCCTCAGTAGTATCCCTCTCTGCACCCCCAGGAGTGGCCTAACCCTTCTCTTCAACTTTCCCGGCCCTTTCACTCGATCTCCCCAGCCATGCTGCTCTCACTTTCCTCTTCTCTGTCGCCTCTACATAATTATCTAAATAACTATTACTTACCATATTTTTCATCGATTCCCAAACCAAACAATCCATTTTCAAAACAAGCGTCTAAAACGGATTTTTTAATATTACCATCCTCTTCCATTTCTCTTACATACGGTTCTATGCTGGTTTTGGCGAATTTCGCAACGTTTTCCTGTAAGCTACGTTCATCTTCGGTTAATTGCGTTAAAGGTACGTGTTTTCCGTGGTTCTCCCTTTTTTGGTAGTACCTTAAACACCTTAAACTTTTCTTTCGAAAAAATCTGGTTGTTCTGTATATTGGATTCATGTTCAAAGTCTTCTAAAAGAAATATAAATAATGTAACGTTTGATGTTAATGAACGTAAATCGTTATTATTACGTTATAAGTAGATAATAATGTTTGTGAATTTAACCTTGGATAAAATACTAGATTGTCTGTGCTACGAGGGTTTCTCAAAATGTAACTTATGAAGCTAATTGTAATTTTAAAAGGAAACTGTACCCACAGAACTGGTAGATTAACAAGATTACGTTACAAGTGTCACGTTTCCTCGTTCAGTCCTTCATGACATTTTTATTTATTGATTTTATTTGATAAATAGAATACCTCCGGTATTTGTTGAACTATTTCATTCTATTAATTATAGTAAAAAACAATCAATCGTTTTAGATTTTAAAAATTTCCAAGAACGATAGAATTTTATAAAAACGGTACGTCCGTAAATAAGTTAATTACCCATACATTTTTAATGAGGTTAATTACATGTACGTAGATGGCTGTGTTTGTTAATTATTTTAAAATATACACGGTGATCGATCTACATATATAACTTCCTACGAATTTTAAATTTTTATAACAGGTTCACGAACACTAATTTTCAAGTGAATGCGCTTAATGTAAATAAACTTCAATAATAGAGCGTTTCCAAGTGACGTCATCATCCAGCTGATCCTGGACAACCTTCAGAAAGAAGCTTATATGGAAATAGCACTTTTTACTGATTTAAGTATAAATCGAGAACAAAAGTTAATTAATTTTTGTAAATTTGTGTACTAGTGTGTATTAATTGACGAGGGCCTAGCTGCAGAAAGGCTCCCACCAATCAGAGTGTATATATTTTATGAAATGGAAATTATTCCCTTCCCCTTCTCGAAAAAATATCAAAGAATTTGTATTCCACATGAAGTTTTCCAAAAAGGAGAAGGGAATCCCTTACTATCCCATTGCAAAAAATATATATACACTCTGATTGGTGGGAGCCTTTCTGCAGCTAGGCCCTCGTTATTAGTTGGATACTTTAATAATTTAAGTGTAAAAAGGCAATTGTTAGGAGTGTTATCTTATCGTGTTGTATTATTCGATTTGAGGTTATATTAGAATTAAGTGTGAAGGTTGTCCGGTGACGTACTTGGAAAAGGTCTATAAGTATTAACTAGATGACATTGCTTTCTGTCAAAATTGGATGTCATTGTTGACAGTAGTTTATGTATGACTAACCGGATGTAATTTAAAACCATTTTTATATATTATTTAGCAGTTTTTTATGAAATATTGAAAACGGTAAGTGTATAGGATATAATTTATACCTTTGTTCGAAATTCGTTTATCAATCTGGGTCTATCTACCACCATTCCTTTTTGTCTAACATTCAATGAAATTGTGTGTAACTTACATTTTACTATATCTCATTTTATGTTTATTCATTTCACACGTAATTAATACTATTGCTACACTTCAGTTCAAATTCTGATTGAAATTGTATTTTTTATAGTTTTGATATATTATGTAGCGCAGTTGCCAAGTTTTAAATTCCCTTTCAATGTAAATATTTATCTACCTCTTCCAACATTTTGATGATTTCCAATGTTAACTTTGTATGCTTTTTTTGCTGGAAGATCTTTTGTGCCCCCTTCCTAATGCCCGATTTCACCATTTCCTAAAGATGGGTGATAATATTAGGTAACCCCAATATTTCTTAGCTAGATTTCTGCACTATTCGAGCTCACCTCAATGAAAAAAATATATTTATGTACATTTATTCGACCTGGCAACAATGAGGAAAATGTAACAGGTCAAAGATGTTGTTGTACTGTATTGTGTTCCCAAATGATATGCGGATTGAATTTATTATTTAAGTCACTATTTACATTTATTTTTAAACTTTCACATATGTCAATTATTATCGCTTACAACAATCGATTTGTTCTTGGTATACCATATATACTATGGTATAGCTAGTATGGGTATACTTGACGTTTTCGACTTGCGAAACCGTTCCAGAAGTATGGGTGTAGCCGGAGCGTTTAATTTTGGAACCCGCAGGTACGCATGCACATTTCATGATCAGTTTGCCTTCTCCTAATTTATCGAGAAGGGCAAGGAAAATCAATAAAGAAGCTATACAGAAGGGAGGGTGAATGGAATGGTTATTTTTCCTTCCCCTTCTTCAAAAATTAACCAATGATCTGTTTTAACCAAGAAAAATTATGAAACTTATTAGAAACAAAAACACACCTCTACGAAGAGAGTCAAGAATACCATTTTCAGAAAGTGTGACGTTTTGAAATCATTATATTAATTCAAAACTGAAAAATGTCCGAAACAAGTGGGCGGTGCTATGACGTACTAACCGCTAACTAAAAAAAGTAATTTGTTGGAATGATTATATTTTGTTTGTATTCTTCTTTTATCTCGAGAACAAGTTTGACCATTTTAGTGCGGCAACACTTCTAGAGATGGACGTTTAGTTCTGTGACCTTAGTCGTTTTTGGCTGTGCATCTTGTTTGTTTTTTTTCCGTTTGTAAGGTTATTGTTGCCGTTTTCGTGTTGTATTTTTAATATTTTTCAGAAACATAAAAATATCATACAAATACAATGAAGCATAACCTTAAATTTAATTGACTTTTGTTTTGTCATACAGGAAACCACAGTTTACCGATTTACTATGATAGAACCTATACGATTAGTCGGCTCAAGGTCGATAGGCGTGTAGGGGCTAGTACGTCACACTGCATTACACCAATTGGAGCAGCCCTTACAAATCGCTCGTAAAATTGTATGTTTGCAATGAAAATTATGTAATTATGTAGTAGTTTTTAGGCATGGCGATCACGATTATACTATTTTTGAAAATTAGTCTTTCCCATTGCGAAGGATGTCAAAAATAGCGATCCAGAGTATACATAGCGTCGGAGTCGAGAGCACTTCTTCTCCTTTCTTTTTGTCATATTTATTCAATTTCTTTAAACGCTGCAATTAATATTTATTTCTGTGGTTTTAAGCCTATTTTTTACAAAGCGAATCTAAAACTAATCTTACATTACAGCCTTTTTGCAGGCAATATAAATTGCATGCAAAATTCAAAACCAGTCTTCTCACATTTGAGCCCATTTGTTGCAAATTTCCAAGAATTTTTGACAATTGACATTATCATTATCACATTAATTTTTATGTCGGGAGATAAATTTAGAAGTTAGGGAGTTTACAACCAAAACAAAACATAATATAAATATAAAGTATGGTCTACTTTTTATAGTCGGTCATTATATAGAACGACCAACACTATAATTATGTTGTCAAAATCTAAAATTACTAAAAATATGTAAAGTTGCGCGTGAATAATCTTGAAAATATTTTTCAAACCTGAAAGTTGCAGTGAAAATTATTATTCAACAAAGGCCAGCAATTTCTTTAAAAAGGCTGTAATGTAAGAGTAGTTTAACTAAAATTTGTTTGCAACAATACATGCGATATTTGACAGTAGCTAATTGACTGGTAGAGTATGGTGTCATGTGCATAGTACAATCGAGGTATAGTAAATTTTATACCCATTTAGAATAAGACCATCCTTATTTATTATTAATAAATCGGTTGAAACAAAAAATTACCAACAAAAATGAACGTCGTAACTAATTTATTAGATGTCACGTTTTTGAAGTTACGTCAAATTTTGATTTCATGTTAATGTCATAACGCAAAATAAGATATAAAAATGCGGTATTCTGATGAATCCAAAAAACGTATGCTTAATGTAGTAAACTATTTTCAAAACGATTTAGGATCTCGATTTAAGGCAATTTAAAAAGCGTCCGAAGCACTAAAAGTTCCAGAAAGCACATTATATAATCTTGAAAAACCAAACAGAGCTACAGATTTCGAATTTAGAAGAAATATGTCTGCAAGCGTTTCCCGGAGCAAAACCCGAATTACAAAAAATACCCTGCATTGTTTGAGGGAAGTAATTTATAAAATGTATGCGCGAAAGGATAAAATCACAGTAGAAACTATTTTACGGCAATTTATCGAAGAGTCTCCAGAAACTAAGATTTCCAAAGGTTCGTTATATTTGGGAATTAAAAAAATGGGTTTTCATTTCAAAAAACAGGATGGAAGAAAACATTTATTGGAAATGCCTGCAGTCAGATTAAAAAGAATATTATTTTTGAACAAATACCATGCTGCTAAAAGCGAAAAGCTCTTTACACCTGTTTTTCTGGATGAGACATGGGTTTTTAGTAAAAGCGGGGACAGAAGAATGTAGCAAGATGGTACTAAACACAGTGATTTAAAAATAACTGGAAGTGGGACACGATATGTAATTGTTCATGCCGGTAATAAAAAAGGTTTTGTGGCAAATGCATCGCTTATTTTTAAATGCAATAAAAAAACAGGCGATTACCATGATAACATGAACACCGAAAATTTTGAAAATTGGTTTAAACAGCAACTAAATGGTAAACTTGGAAGAACCATCGTTAATTATAATGGATAACGCAACGTATCACAGTCGCCTGGATGAAGAAATCCCAAGAAAAAGTTGGAGTAAAACACGCATGTTAGAATGGCTCAAAAAAAAGAATATTCCTTTTCCAGATCACATTTTAAAGGATGCTGTTTGGAATATAATTGAAAAGCAAGTTTTGCCAGAAAAAAATGATCATTTAGACAAATACGCTGCCGAGCATGGTCATTGTGTTCTCAGGCTACCACCCTATCATTGCCATTTTAATGCCATCGAAATGGTATGGTCAGAAACTAAAAGGCATTATGACCAAGCTATTACGAAAACTGCAAGGTCACCTACTGAAGTCTTAAAAGTATGGAATGACGTTGTAAAAAGTGTACCGGAACAACACTGGCAGAATTACATAAATCATACAGAGAAAATTATTTCTGAAGCATGGGAAGTAGAAAACAAACTGGACCTACTAAACATCGAACCTATGGTGATCTCTGTATCCAATGAATCCGATGATGAACTATCACTTTCCGAAAGTTATTCTGATTTAGAAACTAATTAAACTTTGCCTTGAAGATCACGTTGTCATTTTTTTTAAATCTAGAATTTGTACTTAATCGAACTCTGAATTGCCATATTTTAAAAAAAAACTATGTATCTAGTTAATAAAACAATGTTTTTAAAATTAGTGCGCTTCTTTTATATTCTTTTATTATGTCAACATCTTTAGAATTTTATGAATTTCATAAAATTAATTTGTATTATTAAAAACCGCCACTGATAATATGAAATTTCAAGTCACTACGCCAATGCAATAAGAAATATGTCAAGCATTTGACATGACAAAGGTCATAACCTAATTTTTTTCTTACGGGTTCAGATGGTTCAAGAAGCCGCATACGTTAAGTTACTAAAACGGCTGGTACCTCTAAATAGGTATTAATTTTACTATACCCTATAACTCTATATATAAGAAAAAATCGTCTGTTGAATATTTCATAATTTATATTTTCAGGCCTCCAACAAGTAATGTCAACCCCGAAAATATCGACGGCTCCCAAAAGATTATGGGAAAACAATTTCATATCTCCGATAACCGCAGCAGAAGCAATTTCCGATTCCGATTCTAACGAAGACTACAAAAGCGTCCGATCGACCATATCATCCAAAGGATCTCTAGATCGATACGTCATCAAACAACAACCGAAAAGTTTAGGTTACGTAGCAGCACCGTTAGACACAAAATTGAAAATCAATCAAAAACCTTCCTATAGCACAGCAGCTCCCAAACCGATGCCTGTAGTTAGACCCAACGCTAAAACTAACACGTATTCTAACCTCAAAACTATGAATTCCAACATACCCGGTAGTTATTCGAATATTTACAAAATGAGTACGGCCAATTCGCAGCCGGTTAATAACGCAGGGACGAATTTAAAAACTATGGGTACGAAATTGAAAGGTTCTTATACGAGTCTAAGGCCGATGAGCTCGAATCTACCAGTAGCTCCTCCTTTGATTAGTTCCAGTACAACGTCGACGTTGATCAAAGGTAGTCTTCCGCTAAATATTGTCGAAGTAAGTGAAAAATATTATTTTAGTTGCTTAACACTTTGACCGCCACTGCTGATTTCGGGTTTTCTTGCGCCAGGCCAAGCATGGTTTTTTGAAATAAAAAATGACATTTTACGTACTAATGACTTCTAATGCTGCCAACATAACGAATAAAAAAATACTGAAAAAGTTTGGTCGCATAAAGAAGTGGTTTTTCTTATCTATTTTGTGTCCATTTACCACTCATGTTGTACCCGAAAAGTTTGGAGGTCTTTTTAGTTTGACCACATTTCCACCCGCCATGAGCGAACCATGGGCGTTCGATAAAATTTTCAAGGGTTAATTTATTGGAAAAAATTTTCCATCTACCATGGATGTACGATACAATTTTTAAAGGGGTTCGTTTATTTGTGTTTTTACTTCTGCCTGAAAACCTTATGATTTTTTTTTCTTATTTTTAATTCGGCGGCCTATTTTTAATATTTCTTTATGTGTAAATATGTTTTTTGTTAGGTACAGCCGATGCCGAGAGAGAAGATCACCTTAGTAGGTGACAGCACGTTCGTAAAACCTCATCCAGTCAAAGCTAGCGGCTTACCTCGACCCACGGGAATCCCCAGGCCCGCTTCTAAAATTCCCGCACCCCGTAGTAGTAACGTAAGGTAATGTCGAAACAAACAACGTCGATTTTGTAATGGTCTAAACGAGATCCCGAAATTTTAGAATGTAAAATTTGTCGTTTCTGTTTTTGTGATAAAATTGGATCGAGAGAAAACAAATTCGCATAACGATAGTTTTCGATTTTGGAGAAAAAAGCGTAAAATGGGAAATTTTTAATACCAATCGTTAAAAGAACTGAAATATCTTTAATTTGTTGATTTTGCTTTTCCGCTCACTCCTATCCTGTATTTTTTAATATACAAGAAGGAAAACGTGATAAACAGAATTGAAATGACCAGAAAATTTGAAATACCCAAAAATGTTTTTGTTAATTTTTTTTGTGTTACCGGGGTTATACGATAAATATTTTTTTCTAATTTCATCCAGATTTGTTGGTGAAAAACGGACTTACTTATGAAAAAAATAAAAATATCGATTCATCTGAAAAAGTTACGTTAGTTTGTTTTCTTTTTGTAAATTTCTTAGTCGAAAATACAAAATTACTGTTTAATTTAAA
This sequence comes from Lochmaea crataegi, assembly GCA_947563755.1. Classification (NCBI taxonomy): domain Eukaryota; kingdom Metazoa; phylum Arthropoda; class Insecta; order Coleoptera; family Chrysomelidae; genus Lochmaea; species Lochmaea crataegi. The sequence goes on along the minus strand of OX387426.1, from coordinate 5,522,075 downwards.
CAATTAAAAAAAAAGTATTTCTTAATATCAATCGCTCAAACAAATATTTTCCTACATTAGACTGTTATTATTAAATAATACGAATATTTTAGTTGAATTTGTTTGCGTAAAATAGTCTTGTTGTGTTTACAAAATATCCTACCAGTAAATATTTATAAATGATAATAATATGCTTTCTTTCAAGTACAGTGTTCTTCTTACAATTCCGTTCTTGAATAGTCCAAAAAAAACTTTTTCGAAGAGAAAATCCAAATTTTTACGGGAGACGGCGCCACATGTTAATAAAAGTAACCGAAACTTCAATTTTGATAACTCATGGTTCGCTTATTGATCAAATATTTATTGGTGGTTGGTGTGATTGTTTATTACACTAGTAAGAACCACTATACAAATATTCAACTTTTAACCTAATTTTTCGGTGCCATTTTCCTGTTTGATCCAATTAAAGATGGCGAAAAAATATTTGTACGTAAAATTTTCTCAAAATGTAATATACTGTATATTTTGTAAAATCTCTGAAGTATATAATATATATTTTTTTAAATGTTATATTGTAACAGTATTTTTCGTAACCGGGAGATTGCATTTAAATAAAACAAAATTTAAATGACACTAATAGTAGTTATACTAGGACGGTTCTAGCCCAGTTGCTCGCACACTAACCTAATATATGCGTGGAACATGTCACCTCAAACGCCACCTGTCAAAAAGTGTTGGAATCATACATTTGACATGCGACGAGTTACGGTACTCTTGACATATGGCGTTTAACGTTGACGTTTAATGCGAAGATTGATATGACATTTGCCGTGTCCGATCTACTGAGTTCATGTCAAATCTCCTCGTCAATTTCGTAGAGAAATTGATAAGGATGGATATTTATGTTGTTTTTTAGCTGTAAAAGTGTTAAACCAAAGCGAGTGATTTTTTTTTGAAAATACAAAAAATATAAATCGTTTCGTGGGTTTTCAAAGCTTTCTACGTAACATTCGTCAAATCAACATGTCAGTAGAGCTTTATGACTGATATCCCAAAGATTCTCAACGAAAGAAACTTTTAGGTATGTCTTGAAGTTACTCTTTTACAGACAGTAGAAGGGGGTTATTAAAAACAAGGGAAAAATAAATGCAACAGCTGAAAAGTGGGAGGGATGTTTTGGGGAGTGACTTTTCCACATAACCTCAAAATTAGCTCGAAAAACGCAAAAAACTGCATATTTTTATTTTTAGTTTCGCCAAAAATTGTTCGATTTCGATGAAAATTTGGCAAAAGGTAGCTTTTATAGTCACAAACCATGAAAAAAAAAATTTCAGATTGAAATATTGAAAATTTTTCGAGTTAGGACGTGTAAACACTTTTTAAACAAAAATTCTCAAAGGTAATACCACGTGTGCTTCAAATTTTATCGATAATTTTTTCTTTTCCACGAAAACTTGTTTATTTGGCAAAAATATGAAAACAAACCGATTGATAAAATCACGAGTCCGTTAGGACGAGTGATTTTATCTAAATTCGGTTTGTTTGAATGTTTTTGCCTCAAATAAACAAGTTTGAGTGATGAAAATAAAAAATTATGTGATAAACTTTGAAGAACGAGTTGTATTTGGGAAGATTATTTTTTTCAACAATTCAAAAGGATTTTGCTTTATTTTTTCATTTTATTTTGTTTGTGTTCATTTTTCAATAAACTTCGAAGCACTTTTAGTTGTCAATAATGACAAATTCAAAGTAAAATTTTGACGTTTCAATGTAAACAAGGTATTATCGATGAGGAAACAGTTTTATCAGTATAATACCGAATGATTGGCTAGAATAATGTATTGTTATTGATTAAAACCACCAAAATGTCAGATTTTGACAAGTGAAAAAAATAATCAAAGGTAATACCACGAGTGCTTCAAATTTTATCGATAATTTTTTCTTTTCCACGAAAACTTGTTTATTTGGCAAAAATATGAAAACAAACCGATTGATAAAATCACGAGTCCGTCAGGACTCGTGATTTTATCTAAATTCGGTTTGTTTGAATGTTTTTGCCTCAAATAAACAAGTTTTCGTGGAAAATAAAAAATTATGTGATAAACTTTGAAGAACGAGTTGTATTTGGGAAGATTATTTTTTTCAACATTTTAAAAGGAATTTTGTATTAAATGTTCAATATTCTCTTGGGTGATGGCACTGAATCGGTTTGTGTTCATTTTTCAATAAACTTCGAAGCACTTTTAGTTGTCAATAATGACAAATTCAAAGTAAAATTTTGACGTTTCAATGTAAACAAGGTATTATCGATGAGGAAGCAGAATTATCAAAGGTAATATCACGAGTGCTTCAAATTTTATCGATAATTTTTTCTTTTCCACGAAAACTTGTTTATTTGGCAAAAATATGAAAACAAACCGATTGATAAAATCACGAGTCCGTCAGGACGAGTGATTTTATCTAAATTCGGTTTGTTTGAATGTTTTTGCCTCAAATAAACAAGTTTGAGTGATGAAAATAAAAAATTATGTGATAAACTTTGAAGAACGAGTTGTATTTGGGAAGATTATTTTTTTCAACATTTTAAAAGGAATTTTGTATTAAATGTTCAATATTCTCTTGGGTGATGACAAATTCAAAGTAAAATTTTGACGTTTCAATGTAAACAAGGTATTATCGATGAGGAAGCAGAATTATCAGTATAATTCCGAATGATTGGCTATAATAATGTATTGCTATTGGTTAAAACCACCAAAACGTCATATTTTGACGTATGAAAAAAATAATCGCCAAAAAATTCCCACTTCATATGGGATTTTTAATACATGAGGGAAATTCTCGAAATAAGTTCCGCGAGTGCTCATTTTTTTCGTTTTTACATATACTTTCAATTGAAATTTAAAAAAATAGTAGTCACAATAGAAGAACATGCTCAAAAATGCAAAACAAAGGAAAAAGTACGTTTTTCAAGTGCTCATTTTTGCTTAATTGTTATTTTTTATTTTAACATGTCTTGAACATACAGGCGACTAGATTCAGCATAATGAGTATGTCCAGACGCATGAAAGTAGGGAATCATTAATTTTACGCATTCTGAATGCAATTCCTGTTTAGTGTTTATATAAATAATTATTAGAGAGGACAGATTATTAAACAATTAACTTTTTCAAGTAAAAAACACTTGACAGATATATTCTAGAATAATGGTACATCATAGACCTATCTAGGAGTGACAGGTGACATGACCTGTAAAGGTACGTTCTACAATATTATGTTCTATTATATGTTTAACACCTTCCCCTTAAATGTTGAGCTTTGTAGGGGGTTTAATATATCGACCAAATCAAGATCGTAACTTTGACGAAGTCTGGGTATTTGGATCAGGATCTGTTCTATTATCAGCTCGAATTGATTGATCATTTATCGGTTCAAATAAGATGCCTATGTCACTAATATTGTCATTATTATCAATTGACTTTTTATTACTTACATTTTCTGTTTCATTAGATAGACATTGGCCCGGTAACAATTCAGGTACTAAAATGGGATATTCTGATTTTGTTATAGATGGTTTTAATTGACTGGTGTTGCTCCTGACTATTTTATTATTATTTTCTTTGAGTACCCAGTATGATCTTGGTTCTTTAGCCTCTAATATAGTTGCCTTATGCCATATTTTGTCTTGTTTACTTTTAACTACTACTCTTTGCCCTTTTTCGTAGTTAATTAATGGTTTGGGACTAGTCTTATCACAATAAATCTTTATTTTCTCTTTTTGTTCGTTTAAAAATTTAAATATGTGGTTTTGTATTTTGCACAGCTCTTACTTCAAAATGAGACTACGACTACTAAATTTTATACCTGCACCATCATGTGTGTTGTAGATCTTTTTGAGATCTACAACTTTTACATTTAACTTTTTTTTCTAGGACTTCAAACTTTGGCCGGAAATCGCAATAATGTATTTCTCCACCAAATCATCCCTCCCACTTCTCAGCTGCTGCATTTATTTTTCCCTGGTTTGTAATAACCCCTTCTACAACTTCCACCTACCAAACTTTAGATAACAATTTTTTTTTAAAGTTAGTTCGCCTGGACTAAAGATAGACCATAAAATTTATGTGTTTGATAAGTGTACAAAAGAAAATGGAAAATTTCTGAACTCCGAATTGTTGGCTTTGAACAAAGTGTGTTTGTAATCATCTAGTCTGTTAAATGATGGAAGCTTCCTGTCCGAAGGAGTAAAATAGTGTTCAATGGAGAAATTTTCTTATAAATTAAACATAAAAACAATTTATTAACTTAAACTTCCTAGGTTTTTAGATGATTCAAACAAAACCCAACAAATTCAATTCGAAATAAAAAAAAAACTTGGTTAACACTTGAAAGTTATAGACCCAAACATATATTATTCCTAAATATTTAAATATAGTCTCTCCGTGTTTAAAATGTAATAAAACTTGGAACATATGCTCGTGTATTAAAAAATTTGTTATTTTCTATAATTTAAACCTCTTTTCTCTTTTCTAAGATTTAAACCTTTTTTATGAATAACTTGATGGTAAAATGTGTAATCCTTAAATTTATTTCAATTACAAGTGTTCTAAGAAAAGTAAATATTAAAACATTGCTGTCTTAATTCATGGATTTTCTTATAAAATAACGAATTCTAAACTGACTGAAACCTGCACGAGCATTTTTTCCAAACTAGCTATCGACCTAATAAACAAAATCTGCAGCATAGCAATAATATTCCTCCGGAGCTTTGTTTTAGACGACGAAACGTGTATCGAAAGTTTTGTAAAAAAATTTTTGCCGAAAACTAACCGAGATCTGCGTATTGATCAGAATCGTAAAAAATCAGTAACAAGAAATGTAGTTGCTGTATGTGCCTTATATTTGTACCCGAGCTTTTTTTAAAATAGGTAATTGTGTGAAGCATATCCATTTTAGTAGATTGTTTTGTTATATATATCTATATACAATAATTAATATATTTATTGAATCATATTCTCGTTTTTAATATAAAAAAATATGTATATTGTGAGTTTTTGATTTCGTTTTTTTACATACCAAAAAGGTTTTTGAAGTGAATGATTAATATTAGGTTCTATTTGGTACATTTTTCTAAATACATCAGCTTTCTACTGTTGATGTATCAGAATTAAACATTTTTAAAAGGGCTCAATTTATTTTGTAAAATATCCTGGGATTAATTTATTTGTACAAATTTCTTTATAATGGACGCACGTTAAAATTATCAAAAGAGGTTTATAAAAAAAATCCATTTATCATAACCGTACTATAAAATTTTTAAAAAGAGCTCGTTTATTTATAAAAATTTCCGTTTACCATGCGTGTACGGTAAAAGTTTTATAAGGGGGCAATTTATTTGAAAATTTCAATTTTTACGATAAAAGTTTTGTAAGAGATTTATCTGTAAAAATTTCTATATCATGGACGTGTGTTGAAATTTTCAAAGGTGGTCAATTTATTTGTAAAAATTCCCTTATAGCATAGGCGTACGATAAAATTTTTGCTTGGAATTAATTTATTTGTGTTTTCACTATCGTCCGCATGACTGCCTATTTCCAGTCGCACCAGTGTGTGTGTCGTCATCTTTTTAACTATAATATTGATATTTATTGAATTTTTCTAATAATATACAGGGTGGTTAAATTGAAAAATACAATCAAGCTAAAAATGTTCAATGACATATTTCAAAATGGGAACTCTTCTGGACTCAAAAACAAAAAATATTGTTCAGTTTTAGCTCATTCGCAAACTTTTTTCTGTTGATTTAAATAAGTTTTCTCCATTTACACACCGCTTTTATAACCCAATATTAATCAATAACACATTAATTTGCCCTTAGGAGTTAACAAATTGTATATTACATCTTTGTTATTTTTTACGTGACCTGCGTTTATTTAAATAAAAAAAATATTAACGTTGCCGATACGCTCATAGATTTATTATAATTTAACTAATTCTAAGATGGTAATTTATTGTCGCTTACATGACAATCCTAGTTTTTCTCCGGTGAAACCTACACCGTTTTTTGTATTTACAATTTTATTAAAGAAATATACTATTAACAAAAGCAAATCGTTTTATTTTGAAATACAGTGTCTACCATCTATATTGAAGTGAATAACGTCACACAAGGTGAGTAACAATTGAAAACCGGCCCCATGGAAGATGTTTATGTAGTTCCAGCCAGTAGGTTATTTATGGTAAGCAAGATCTATGGTTCCAACACTTCCAACAGAACGGCTATTTCGCTTAGATCGTTCATTAAGGAGTTCACAAACCAACCGGTGATGATCACGGTAACGATTGCGAACAAAACAACTCATGGGTGGGCATATATTGCAATTAGGTATATAGACTGCGAACTATACCTACCTATTCTGCTTCTCATATTCACAAAGTGCTGCCAAAAGCAAGGCTTCTTTCTGTTTCTGTTGGAAAATGCTAGTGTTTGTGTATTTTTTTGACACTTTGTATTTTATTTTTAACTAGTAGTTGTCAATATTTGTCATTCTTAATTTTGAGACAGATTGTCAAGGTTTATTGAAAAATATAAGTTTTTAAAAGATATCATCAACTCTTTGTATATTTTCAACTTCGAAACTAACTCCGGACCTTGAGGCGTATCAATTCACTTAAAGTTTTGGATCAGAAGATAGAAATCATAATGGAACTTGATAAGCAAATGTTGAACCTGATGTTAGAAGATGATACGACTGCCGAGGACATTGATGCTGAAACTTCTAGAGCGGATGAAATATTAGGGAAGTATAATAGACTTAAGGCTAAAGTAGAAAGAAGTTTGAATAAGGATGCTTTATCTGAATTATCTAACTCAAATCATTCGTGTCATAGCAAACGTAGAGTGAAATTGCCATTGATAGAACTTAAAAAATTTGATGGTGATATAAAATATTGGTTATCATTTTGGAGCCAATTTAAACGCATACATGAAGATGAATTTATACCCACCGAGGACAAATTTCAATACCTTATTCAAGCAACTTCTATAAAATCACGTGCTCGTCAACTTGTTGAAAGTTATCCTCCAACCAAAGAAAATTACCCAAAGGTCATCGAGTGTTTGAAATCCCGCTTTGGTAGGGACGATTTATTGGTTGAATTTTATGTGAGACAACTTTTAAAATTGATTTTAAATAATTTTAACTCGAAATCCAAACTCAGTTATCTGTATGATCAAATCGAATCACAATTACGATCACTTGAAATTTTGGGAGTAAATTCCGATACCTGTGCAGCAATGCTTTATCCACTTGTCGAATCATGTTTACCAGAAAGTTTACTGAGGGTATGGCAGCGCAGTGAAAAATACGATGTATCATTATTTTCGAAAAATCGATTAGATTTATTAATGAATTTTCTCAAAAAAGAAGTTGAAAACGAAGAAATAATTTCATTGGCAATATCTGGTTTTGGCAATGAAAATAGAAAGCAAGGAGAAAATCAATCAAAATTACCTTCTGTATCTACTGCATCCGGATTATTTAACAAAAATAAATGTCCCAAATGTATTTTTTGCAAGAAATTCCATCTTTCTTCAGATTGTGACGACGATGAGATGAAAAAGCTATCATTTGATGAGAAAAGGAAGGTATTGATTGATCACGGTAGATGTTATTTATGCCTGAGATTTGGACACCTAGCTAGAAAATGTAAAATAGATATTAGGTGTTCTGAATGTAACGAGAAACATGCTACTCTCATGTGTTCTAAGAAAAAACCTCTGTTAGAATCAAATATTTTAACCACGAATGATGCTTCTGGGATTGTTGATAATTTTTCAAACACCACGTATCACAATGAAATTCTTCCTTCAAACACTTGTTGTGCAGCTAAGCAGTAATTTTAAAACTCGATTGTTAGAGCAATAATTGATACTGGATCACAACGATCATATATTGTGAAACACGTTGCGATTGAAATGGGATACGAAGCTTTGGGTTCAGAACAATTAATTCATGCTCTATTTGGAGGAACAAATTCGGAAACTAGCCATCATAATCGATATCGAATTACTCTGAAAAATTTGAACGAGAAGTATATTTGTAACTTTGATGCTCTTGATCAACCATTGATTTGTAGTCACGTCGCTTCCATATCAGAAGGTCCGTGGATGAACGAACTTCATCAATTAGGTGTTTCGATCTCAGATAAGAACGACGGTCCAATAGAAATTTTAATCGGAGCTGATATTGCAGGAAAACTTTTTACTGGGAAACGATATTCTCTGCAATGTGGATTGATAGCAATGGAAACTCTTTTGGGTTGGGTTGTAATGGGAAAAATTCCCAGAGACCATTATAGAAATTCATATGCTTCTTCAATGTTGGTTTCTTCTTTTTTCTGCAATAATGATATCTCACATTTGTGGGACTTGGAAAAGTTGGGTATTACGGATCCTGAAAAACGAAATCAGCGAAAGAAGATAGAAGAAAATACAATGGAAAATTTCCTAGAGTCGATTTGTATCAATAGTGAAGGAAGATATGAAAGTAGGTTTGACTTGGATTGATGGACATCCTCCAATTGTTAATAATTTCGATATGGCCAAAAAACGACTAGATAATCTTATTAAGAAATTAGAAAAAGATGGTTATTATGATACATATGATAAAACTATAAGTGAATGGATGAAGGACGAGGGCGTAATTGAAGAAATATTTCCAATTGATAAGGAGACTGGTTTCTATTTGCCACATCGACATGTGGTAAAATTAAATAGTGTCACTACTAAATTAAGGTCTGTTTTCGACGCATCTGCTAGGGATAGAAATCAGGTTTCCTTAAATCATTGCTTAGAAAAAGGAATAAATTTTATCGAACTCATTCCATCGATTCTTATTAGATTTAGACTCCATAAGATTGGTGTTCTATCAGACATCAGAAAAGCGTTCTTACAAATAAGTTTGAATGAAAACGATCGTGATTTCTTAAGATTCTTATGGTTTGATAAGGAAGGTAGTTTGAAATGTTATCGACATGCAAGAGTTGTTTTCGGAGTTACTTCTAGTCCTTTTTTACTGGCAGCAGTAATTAAATATCATTTAGAAAAGGCTCTTGAACAGCCGGAAGGATATTTGAAATTTTCTAATTGGGTGATAACAAAATTGATAAATAGCTTTTACGTAGATAACTGTGTGACCAGTGCTGATAATGAAAAAGATCTCAATGAATTTATTTTGGAATCCACTCAACTGATGCTAGAAGGTAAATTTGATCTTCGAGGGTGGGAGCATACTATGACTAATAAATCAACAGAAAATAGTGATGAGAATTTGACTACTGTTTTAGGCCTTCGTTGGAACAAAGAGACAGATACTCTTCAAATGAATTTCGATCCTTTCAGGAATATTAATACAGATGATCACAAAAAGAATAATTCTTTCTTTAACACAACGTCTTTTCGATCCTGTTGGTTTTTGTTGTCCAGTTATAATTTTTCCTCGATTATTGATTCAGAAATCATGGGATTTAAAGTTATCATGGGATGCGAAAGTTCCTGAAAATATGAAAGACGACTTCCTATCGTGGTTAAAATGGAAATTTAACCCTCCTGGATCTCCTTGGTAGGGCGGATGGTGGGAGCGTCTGATAGGCATATTGAAACAGCTGTTAAAGAAACAACTTGGAAAAGCTTATTTGACCTATGAAGAGCTTTTTTCAGTTATATGCGAATGTGAATCAGTAATAAATTCACGGCCCCTCACCTATATTACAGACACGAAAAATGAATTAGTTGTTCTAACCCCGTCTATGTTTCTTCAAGATGTCAAGGAAATCGGGACACCTTGTATGGACGAAATTGATGCCACATCTCTTAAAAGGCATCTGAGATACATTCAGAAGATAAGAATTAATTTAAGAAAAAGATTTAGAGAAGAATACCTGAGCCAGCTAGTTTTGCACATGAAAAGAAAAACATCCAGAGAAGTTATTAAAGGAGACATTGTGATTATCGAAAACGAACATTTGAAGAGACTTGATTGGCCTTTGGGTATAGTAGAAGATATTTTTCCCGGAAAAGATGGAAAAATTCGTCTGGTGAAAGTTCGTACATCAACGGGTTCTTTGATGAGACTCATTCAAAGACTTTACCCCCTTGAAATCGAGACCGAAGAAGATACTTCGGTGAGATGTGAACTGCAAAAAAGACACTTAGAAAGGTTAGATATTGAGAACGAACAGCCCAAGTCTAATACTTCTGAAGAAGACTCAACGATGAGGGAAAGAAAAATAACTACCGTTAGGGAAAGCAGAACCCCAATTGTTACAAGATATGGAAGACAAGTTAAGCCCCCGTCGAGATTTGAGTCGTAGATTTTCCTAAGAAGTTGTGCCACTTGGAAGCATGGCACAAGGTGGGAGTATGTTGGAAAATGCTAGTGTTTGTGTATTTTTTTGACACTTTGTATTTTATTTTTAACTAGTAGTTGTCAATATTTGTCATTCTTAATTTTGAGACAGATTGTCAAGGTATATTGAAAAATATAAGTTTTTAAAAGATATCATCAACTCTTTGTATATTTTCAACTTCGAAACTAACTCCGGACCTTGAGGCGTATATCAATTCACCGGTTAGGTGCTTTGTACGCTACAGTTTCCTTTTTAACGTTGTAGAACTCTTGATAGGTACCGTCAATCACGACCGCCACACACCCTTGGTACCGTTTCACGACCGCCACGGCGTTAGTTTGAGAATATTTTGATCGCTTTTAATACCGCTGCGGGCTGCGGTACAAAACGTGACCGCAACCGTGGTTTGTGAACTCCTTAAAATACTTATAAACTATAGCTGCTGAAGCGGAAATTAAGTCGCGTCCTGACTATCCACTCTGTGCAAAAATAGGCCGTATGCCTGTACTGATATTTTTACCCAGTCTGGTGACGCCCCGGCGTTAGAAGTCGTTAGGAAATATCTCCATCAGAAAACAATGTAAAATTGCGTCAAAGTTGAGTTGAATTAAAATAAAAAACGCGTCTGGAATAAAATATATGTCACAATCATGTTTAGCAACCCTCGCGAATTGTAACAAAACGAGCTTCTGTGCAAACAACGGTTTAGAGTGTGGCTAAATCAGGGTGCCAATTCTCCCGCTTCGTAGAATCGATCAAAATATCGGCGATTTTCCATCCCTGATTTTCTGGGGTAGTTCCCTGGACCTATTCTTAAACGATTCGATTCATCCTCAATCGAGACTCCCCGTAGAATAAATTTTGACGATGTTGCCGGTATTATCTGGAGCAATGGCCACATAAAAATGGGTCCAAAACAAGAAAAGAAGAAATAATGTCTACAACCACTAATAATAGTTGCGCAGTTCGCCCTTAATTGTTTTTGGATTTATAATAATTTTAACTCGGGCAAATATAGATATAAATTATATATTCTTTGCGAATAATTATGCTTTTCCAAAATCTTTATCTTTCACTATTTTTAAATTCAAAATACCCTGTGCATTTTTGAATACTGCGTCCTTTATCCTAAATTATTTGTTTTAAAAAATATTCCTTCTTTACTCCCCTTTGGCATAGAGAAACAAAAGCTTACCCCAATTAATGTTGAACAAGTAACTATTCGTCCATTTTATAAGCTTTTAATTCAATATCTCTTGAATTGAATTTATAACCAAGTAACTGAATAAATAAAATTTGCAGAGAAGTCAGAAAATAGCTGACTATTCTCTTAACTTTCCTTATTGGTTCTACTGCTTCAAAGCGAGAGAACGTAGTTCTCTTAAAAATCCAGGGAGAGAGCTGATCCTTTTTGTCGAGAATAAGACACCATCAAGTTTTAATAAAACCATGCCCATTTTTCTCTAGGGAAGCGCTGTTCCCTGGCACGAGAATTTGCCCCCAGAGCGAAGCTGAAGAAGCAGATGATTTCACTGAAAATCACTTGGATATGTTGGATCCAATAGTCACTCTTAAAACCGTGCACGAGTCTCCATGACTGCATTAGAATAAATCTTTTATTAATTTTCGTATTTATTATCTAATTTTAGATTTCGGTAATATTCCCAAATGCTAGTCTTAAATAAAAGTATATACAGAGTGGCCAGACGAAAACGAAACAAGAGCAATTATCAGGAACTGCGTCAACGTTTTAAAAAATCGCAGAGATTCGTCGATTTTTGATCAAAGGGGAACACTTTTTTCCGGTATTTTTGACTTCGCTACTTTCACCCCCTAGCGGGGGTAGGCATCACCTCAAAATATTTAAATGACATTAGGGGTCGAGTAAGGTATCATCTTAAAGCCCTTTTAATTATCTTTAATAAATGTTCAAATTGATGACCACCCACGTCCATACTATAATAAAGATTTTGTTCGAAACGTTCTCGCACATTCCGAAGAATTTCCAGAGTGATTCGATGGCACTCCTCGACAATTCTTTGACGCAAATCTTCTAAAGAGGCTGGTCGTGTTTTGTAGATTTTTCTTTGAGGTATCCCCACAATGCTATAGTGTTCGATTGATCCCAGACACAGATGCTAATTGCCTTGTACTTATGTAGGATCTAGATGAACATGTCCCAAAACTGTAACTTCATTAGCTTCATTAACTACAGGCGGTCCACCATTTTCTCGTTTTTTATTAGCTACATTTCCAGTCTCTTGAAATGTTTTCACTAACTCTAGAACATACTTCCTACTGACATGTTTATCTTGATATTTTTCGTTAAATAATTGAGCCGTTACATTTGCAAACTCATATATTTGTTCATAAAATAAAGCGAAATGGAATATGGAATAAACCAAGGTATTTAATTTTCAAAAACACAATTAAACAAAACTTCGCTTCGATTACAAAAACAATGCAAAGCAAGAAAATCAACATTTAAAGCATTGATGTATACTCAACGACTCTTGTGTCATTTTGGCAAAAATGAAAAAAATTCCAATTTTAAAAAGACACAATCAGTTTTGTGATAAAATCATCATTTCGCCTTCAAATAGAGTCATGAAATTTTCGAAAATCCACTTTTCAAAACAAAAAATACTCATAACTCGACAAATAGGAAAGATAGAACGTTCTAGTCTTCACCAATCGATAGAGGGGACAATTTTACATATTTTAGTGAATTTTGAGTCGATATTGCCAAGGATTAAGGGAGTTAGAAAAAAGCAATTTGATTCGCAAAATATTTCCATAGCTACCCCCTTTGTTCTAAATTTTCGACAAAAAAATTATAAAAAATGCTAAAAATTCGTAAAGAGGGGTTTTTTTGGCCAAAAAATCGACTGGCACAATCAGTTTTGTGATAAAATCATTATTTCGCCTTCAAATAGAGTCATGAAATTTTCGAAAATCCACTTTTCAAAACAAAAAATACTCATAACTCGACAAATAGGAAAGATAGAACGATCTAGTCTTCACCAATCGGTAGAGGGGACAATTTTACATATTTAAGTGAATTTTTAGTCCATATTTCCAAGGATTATGGGAGTTAGAAAAAATCAATTTGTATCGCAAAATATTTCCATAGCTACCCCCTTTGTTCTAAATTTTCGACAAAAAAATTATAAAAAATGCTAAAAATTCGTAAAGAGGGTTTTTTTTTGCCAAAAAATCGACTGGCACAATCAGTTTTGTGATAAAATCATCATTTCGCCTTCAAATAGAGTCATGAAATTTTCGAAAATCCACTTTTCAAAACAAAAAATACTCATAACTCGACAAATAAGAAAGATAGAACGATCTAGTCTTCACCAATCGATAGAGGGGACAATTTTACATATTTTAGTGAATTTTGAGTACATATTTCCAAGGATTATGGGAGTTAGAAAAAATCAATTTGTATCGCAAAATATTTCCATAGCTACCCCCTTTTGTTCTAAATTTTCGACAAAAATTTTTAAAAAATTCTAAAAATTCGTAGAGGGGTTTTTTTTTGGCCAAAAAATCGACTGGCACAATCAGTTTTGTGATAAAATCATCATTTCGCCTTCAAATAGAGTCATGAAATTTTCGAAAATCCACTTTTCAAAACAAAAAATACTCATAACTCGACAAATAGGAAAGATAGAACGATCTAGTCTTCACCAATCGATAGAGGGGACAATTTTACATATTTAAGTGAATTTTGAGTCCATATTTCCAAGGATTATGGGAGTTAGAAAAAATCAATTTGTATCGCAAAATATTTCCATAGCTACCCCCTTTGTTCTAAATTTTCGACAAAAAAATTACAAAAAATGCTAAAAATTCGTAAAAAAGGGTTTTTTGGGCCGAAAAATCGACTGGCACAATCAGTTTTGTGATAAAATCATTATTTCGCCTTCAAATAGAGTCATGAAATTTTCGAAAATCCACTTTTCAAAACAAAAAATACTCATAACTCGACAAATAGGAAAGATAGAACGTTCTAGTCTTCAACAATCGATAGAGGGGTGTTTTTAAAAACTAAACAAGTAAAAATAATTTGAATTTTAAAATGTAATTTATTGAAACGTATTTGGCCGAATTTTAAAATTTAAAGATACTGATGTTGTAAAGAGAATTAAAATAAGGGCTTTAAAATGATACCTTTGTCGACCCCTAATGTATATTATTTAAATATTTCGAGGTGATATGCCTACCCCCGCCAGGGTCAAAAATACCGGAAAAAAGTGTCCCCCTTTGATCAAAAATTGACTGCGTTTTTTTTAAACGTTTGTCACAGTTCCTGTGATGATAGCTCTGTTTCGTTTTCGTCCGGTCACCCTGTATATAATCGGGTTCATATTTACCAAATAATGGGTCTCAGGGTATGATCCTTTAACTGAATGATTTTAAAGCTTTTCCAATTTTTTTTTCGTCCCGCCATGTTTTCCCTTTATTTTTTAATATTTCTGAAATTTTTTTATTCCATGTTTGTCTTGGTCTTTATCTTCTTTTTAAATATTTTTGCTTCCAATATTCTTTTAGTCTGTCTTGTATTTTCCATTATTTGTAAATGTCCCCACCATCCCAATTGTCTATCTATAAATTCTAGTATTGATTCCATTTTTAAATTTTCCCCCTGCAGAGGACAATTTCCTATATCAGGGACAAAATATCAAAATCTAGTCTACCAAAAAACTTCCATACCCAAAAACAGCCCTTTCGAACTTCTCTCTCCATTTTTAGATGACTTCTTATATCTGTGTTCCTAATTTTCTTTTCTTTTTAAATAAAAGTAATGAGGCAAATTGTTTTTTTTTTAATAAATCTCACGTAAGATTAGGGGAGTGGGGTCAAAAAATCCTCACATAATTTATCCCCTAAGAAACCCACAGCAAGTTGAGAAAATAAGAATTGTTTGATTGAATAACTCTCTGTCGCTTGATAGTTCTTCCGCGTTCAGGAAAACTCGGTATATGTATAAGGTATAAAAATAAAAGCCGTATTTAATA
The DNA here is from genome assembly GCA_947563755.1 of Lochmaea crataegi. Classification (NCBI taxonomy): domain Eukaryota; kingdom Metazoa; phylum Arthropoda; class Insecta; order Coleoptera; family Chrysomelidae; genus Lochmaea; species Lochmaea crataegi. Next base: position 5,506,668 of record OX387426.1, on the reverse strand, counting down.
CAAAATGATTTTATTAATATTTCTTACAAAAAAAAATTTTGGAAATATTACAAACTGGGCCAGGCAGACAAAACTGTCAATTTTCAACAAATTTCTATAAATTGTACAGACGCCAACAATTTTTTTTCAAATTTTTTACATAACAAAGTAAAACGAAATAATTTAATCGAATATTATCAAAAAGCGAAGTGATTATTAACTGAACTCGTCAGCTGCAAATTGCCTTATTGTTGTTGACAATTTTGTTCTTTGCCGACTTTTCCTCCGGCTTCTTTATCATCAGAATCTCCGTCATCTTCATCGTCATCCTCTTCCTCCTCTTCTTCGAACTCGTCTTCGTCTTCACAGCCTTCTCCCGTAAAGAAAAGTACCGCACGAGGAACGATCCTTTCCCTGATGTAGTGACCAATTTCGAAATCAGTGGTTAGCAAATTTCTCAAGTCTTCATCTACATCTTCTTCTTTCGTATCATCGGGAATGGTTGGAGGATTGAAGAAATTGAAAAATGAATCATTTTGAACAGTTTTGGTGACTGTACGTATCACACCTCTGCTCTTGTGCTTCTGTTTCTTCTTGACAGTTTTCACGGTGACATTTTTGCCTCTGTTCCAGTTTATTGTGCAACCTGTACACTTGAATATCTCGGGACCTTCGAAGCTAAATGGATCGTCTTCTTCGGGAGCGCATTTCATTTCATACTCCTTAGTTAAGACGGTGTTGGTGAAATATTCATTAGCAGAAAAGTGGAATTCTAGCATAAATTTCTGGAAAAAAAATAAACGTATAATTCCTTGTACTAACAATGAATTGACTTTATTATTTTTACTTTTCAACCAGAAGGTAGGCTATAAATAAAAAACCGAGGAATTTCAAATATTTACATAAAATACACTAGAGTTAAAATGTTTAAATTATGTAATTTTCAAAATTACATGAGAATTATCGAGTTAAAATAGAAATTATTGCTAACAATGTAAATATCAAGTGATTTATTAGGGACATTTTTCGATGGGTTGAAGCAGAAAGAATGTATACAATTTTTTTAATAAAAATGCAATCTTACCATTGGCTCTTCTTTGCAGATAGTCTTGATGTCAATTAAACATTTGAGTATTGGGACATCGTGAGGTTGAATCATTTCTGACAACAATGTAACATTCCTAAAAATGGTCAGCCAAAAATCAGGTACTCCCTTATCATTGGTAGGCTCAGTTTCTTTTTTAGTATCATCCAACTTAATCTTTTCTTTGATTGCTTCGGGAAGATCAGTTTCGTCATCAGATGCCCATTGAGATTCATCATCAGTTGGTTCATGAACACCATTTACGATCATATTCCTTTTTTCGTACATAGGCTGGTACAACTTGTGATATTTACATTCTAAATCATGCACCTCTTTGAAAAACTTTGCCTCAATGTTAGTAGTTTCTAATTGGAGCTTTTTCAAGGCTTTTATTCTCCTTTTTACTGAGGCTGGCAAAAGTGCTAACATTTCTGCGTTTCTCTGACTTTGAAGAGCGGCATACACATGTGGGAAGTTTTCTATTTGCCTAGAAATTTCTTGATTGATTTCTTCCTCTTCTACAGATTCAACATCATCAGGGCAGTCACCACCTTGATCATGATCAGTTGCCATGTTGCTGAAACACAAGTTATTTAAGGCAAATTCTAAGGTATATGAAATTATTGCAATTTAAAGGCTACTAGGTACTTCTCTCCATATGTGTATTTTGTATTTTCTCACGTACAAGCAGTTGCGCTGCTTCTGTGAGTAAATTATGTTTATTTGTACTTGTATCTATTTATTGTAAATGTTGTATGTACTTCTATTTTATCTGTTTTCTCTATTGCAAATGAACATTATTATTATTATAGTATACTATATAAAAGTATGGTATGGTAAGATACGAAAAAATAAGTGCTCGTAATTTAAATTATATCAAACTGAGCGCGACCGGAATTGCATTCAATATACTTAGTTTTATCGAACTATTATCAGAAAATTTTCAAGCTGCGAAAATCGTTTTTCAACCTGTTAATCTTATCAAAATGGATTTTAGCGATAAGTAAGACAAAATGCGTTTGTTTGCGACTTTCTCGCTTATAAAACAACATGACCTAAAAACCGGCAAATTGTGTCCGACCTACTAGTAACAAGTAAATTCGAGGGAATTTAAATTTACTGGTGTTCCTTCAAATATCTATCCTAGTTTTCCAGCCCTTAAGTCATGTTATTATTCAAAATATACTCCTAATTCTGTTGCAGAGTTTTCAGCCTCAACAAAGACATTCTTATTCTAGGAAATTCAACACCATCAAACCACTTTGTAGAAATTTAAGACGGTTTTTTTAAGACTCTTTTAGTAATTTCATTTTACGCGATTCTTCATTTTATTCTTGTATCGACTCAATACGTAGATCGTCACCATAACCCTTTAGGATTATGTCAGTAGTGAAACTTCAATAAAACAATAGGTACGTTTTTTGAAAAAACTTACATTTCTTTTAAAAAAATGTAATGAAATACCACAAAGAAAGACTTAACTGTACACGTGCACAAAAACCGAAAACTAAGATGTCAAATTTCACTCAACTTAGACGTAATTCAAAAACTTTATAAAACTACGTCTCTGTCGTGATTCTAGTGAGAAGAAAAATACAAGAAAACACGGGAAAGTAAATATACTGTAAATTATTCAAGTTATTACCTTTTTAATGAGCCGAAATGCTTGATATTTAACCAAGCTGCACCAGTGTCAAAGGCGGCAAATGGAAGAAAGAAAATTCCAAATGACCCCACTCTTGTCCTTGAGATTAACCAATTTCGTCGTGAACGGCCGGTACGCTTGCGCCAGCTTCTAAAAACTTTGCCCCATTGACAAATTTCGAAACGCCAAAAAAAAATGTATATCAACTTAAAATTTTTGTTATTATAACTACTAGATTGATTTTATGTAACAAATGAGGAAATGTATTGAAGTCTGTTGAATAGCCGAATCTTACAAATTTTAGTCAACGGACTCGCAAATCTTTTTAAAGGTCAGTCCCCATGCATCCGGAATTGCGATATTCCGAAATGCGGAAACTTTCCTATTGGCTGTGGTATTTGAATTTGAATGGCGGGAAATATTCATACGAATGTTTTAAGAAATGCGAAACTTTTCCATGCGTATGGGGACGTTACAATTTTCCGTACGAATATTTTTTTGCGAATCGTAATTCGGATTTCGCAATTCGTACGCATGGGAACTTACCTTTAGCAAGTGCAAAAGTTGCTGTGGCAACATTGTTTGAATAAAATGATGACATTTGACATTGACTTAATCACATGTATGAAACGGCGGGTTTTTGAATTGTACGAAAATTTTTGGAATTTTAAAGATCCTTTATCACTGATAAAGGTCAAAATAATTTAAATTTGAATATGGATAATTATTTTATAGGAAACATTAATAAAGTTAATACATTTCTAAAATATAATAACGGGTGAAACGTTTCCCGGTATGATTCATCGTAGTCTGATTAAGATGACCGGAGCCAAGGACTTTGAACTTTGGGAATATCTGTAAGTAGGTATGTTGCGTCTAGAGTAGGATGTGGAATATATAATAGGAAATTATAATAATGCCAAAATAATACTGATACAAATTATAAAACCAAAAAAATCAGATGTTACTCATCCTTCATTACATATGTGGAATAAAATTATCAAATCTGATTAAGTTTTTGTACTTTTTATTTGTTCTGATTATTTTTTATCTCTTATTTGAGGTTATTCATCCAAAAATTTTATTTCTATGAATTATTTATTGTATTTTTAGATATTTCATAATGAAAAGTCTTCAAAAATCATTCTATGGTGGACACCGTTTATGCCAAAATATGATAGACTGATAAAATGTAATCCTGGGGGATATAAATGTTTAATAAGTAGTAAAAGGGAATATTTAACTGATAATAAATTGGGTGTGAGTAGAATTCAGTGACTTTATTTACAGTAGTAAAAGTTATTTTTTAGGCCTTTATATTTTATGGAAGTCAAATATCAAATCATGATTTTCCATTACCAAGAAATGATCAAATACCTTGGGCAATTTTTCACGAAGAGTCTCCAAAGAATTATGCTCCTATTTTATTTAAAGAAACACAAGACTTGTTTAATATCACATCTACGTTTAGCCAAAACAGTGATTTTCCTGTAACTTTGCAGTATTTTGGAAACCTAAGTCTTCTGACAGGTACAAATTTATTCACATATCTATACTGACATATATTGAATTGCCCCAATGATTCTAGATGAAAAATATTTCGTCCCTTTAGCCAACAAAAATGCATTTTTGAAGCATCTCTCACCAGTATTATACATTCAATCAGACTGTGATACTCCTATCGGAAGAGATTATTTTGTAGAAGAGTTATCAAAATTTATAAAAATTGACAGCTATGGTAGTTGTTTGAAAAATAAGGAGTTTCCAACAAAGTAAATAATATTATTATTTTAATATATATTCCTCTCACGGTGATTGCTCTATTACAGGTTGTCAGAATTATATTCCTTGGATGTTTATAACGAAGAGTTTATGAAATTTATAGCGCAATACAAGTTTATAATTTCCATAGAAAATGCTGAATGCGAAGACTATGTGACTGAAAAATTTTGGAGACCACTCATTGTCGGTAGTATACCCATATACTTCGGTGCTATCAATATAGAGGTACATTTTCTTTTACTGGTAGAAAATAAAGTTTCTAAATTGGGAAATTATATTTTTAGAATTGGGCTCCAAACGCAAACTCGATGATTTTAGTGAATGATTTTAAAGATACACAAACTCTAGCAGAATTTATAAAAAAAGTTAATCAAAACGACACATTATACAACAGCTTTTTAGCACACAAAATTTCAGGACAAATAGAAAATAACCTACTGAGGTCCCAAATAATAACAGATCATCCCATAACCGACTTTGAATGTTTCGTTTGTAACCAAATACATGAATATGAAAACTACAAAGTACATAACGGAAATATTTATAAATGTCCAAAGCCTAGTCCTAAAAATAAGGAAAACACTTGGGATCAGCATTGGGATATAGGTAGATGTCAATCAAAAGCTCTAAACAATTTGATAAGTAAAAATGTGCCTTATACAAAAGAAACTTTTGAAGAAGCTTGGAAATATCTTTATTACAACAAAAAATGCTCATAAAGGTTTTTATAACCAACAATAATAATGTCCATTTTCACAATTTAATATATTATTTTTAATAATTCTCTCAAATTTGTTTTTCCTTTCCAACAGTCACTTAAGGCTCGTGTTAAACTTTAAAATTAATGTCAGCGGCCCTCCTATGTTACATGATTTTCCTATCCATGAGATAAGGGGGATTGATTCTACCTTTTCGATAGTTCTGATGAGAATATCATTCCATTTTTACCACTGTTCAATCTAGTGTTTTAATTGTGTCCATTATTTTTATTCTCAAGATTTTTGCGTCGATTTCAACATTTATATTTTTTGGATTATTTAAATAGTGTGCCATTTAGGAGGTGATGCAATCTAAAAGTGAAGCTAGAAACATTAGGGTCATAGATAACTGAAATAAGATAGATCAGCAACTCAATGTATAAATCTCAAACCATATTTTCTATTAGCCCTCTTTTGGTGACCGAACAATATAGTTGTGACTGTAAACCAAAAGATAGTAGATAGATAGATAAATATGGGTCTTAAGTGCTTCTAAGAGCCTCTCCACTGCGACCTTTGCAGATTTATTGTTTATGCCCTCATGATGTTATTCTAGAGTTCCTTGTCTAGACCTAGACCCGTTCTTATTACTAGACGGATGGCAAACCTTAGGTCCTCGATATATTGGGAGGGTTGTGGTTTTTCCTCCCCTATCGTTGAAAACCTCTGCCTGGTCAGGCCTTCGCAGTAGCTCAGTATGTGTACTGGGGTTTCCTCATCTTCTTGGCAAAACCTACATATGGTTGTTTCTGCCAATCCGATGTTATTCATGTGTTTGTTAAGTCTACAATGCCCTGTCAGGAGCCCAACCAGGATCCTGATTGTTTTCCTATTCTAGCTCAGTAGATACTCCGTACATTTATACTTCGAAATTTTTTAAAATGTAATGTTATCTACCTCTTTCATTAATTTTATTCAACAATTATTATTACCTATGGCAAGCTAAAAACTAGATAACCATCCTCATCTCTTAGAAGATTATATAAATTCTAAGGATTTGTAGGGATAATTTTTACAATTGGCATTGAAGCTAGAAGTTTCCGTCAAAACTAATTCACTATAAACAAACACTCACTCAATAAAACAATTTAAGTTATTCGGAGTTTATAAAACTTCCTAACTATTCAGGCCACTAATCTCGTGGTTTGTTATTCAGACACATACATTAGAGTAGACGTATAAATACAAAAATTGGTATAATGAAACAGTGACAACAATTACGGTTTCCGATTTGAAGTTTTTACTCTATTTATTAATTATTTATATTTGACAAAATGGTTAAGTTTAAAACTTTAATTGTCTCATTCATTCTGTTATCATTGCATACTCAACATTTTTGAAGTGAAAACTTTTTTAGGCGCGTTAAACACTTTTTGAGTGAAGAAAAAACTTGGTTTTTTGCATGATTAAAATAGTACAGGTTAGTCCAGTAGCAGTTCGCGCATAAGCTTTTATTAAAAATATAGTGCCCAATGAGAAGTGGGGTTTAAAGGCAACCATCTTGTCGCGCAAAGCCAATTACAATCGAGGCGCTAGTTTTTAAAACTACAATTTATATTTATGTATATTTATATTCAAGTAATAATGCAAAAATTTACTTTTATTAGTATTAAAAATTATAATAATTTAAAGTTTACAAAAATGTATTTTATTACCTATACATTACAAATAGAAGTATTTTTTAACAAATTGGAATTTAAAAAAAGTATAAAGTATAAAAGTATAAAAAAGTTTTTTAGGATAGGATCAATGAAAATTGAAAATAATTGTAAATTATTAATAAAATTTTTTATTTTAAAATTAAAAAACTTTTTAATGTGGTATAAAATAACATATTTTTTAAAAATATAATGTTACAATATTTAAAAAAATAAGTCAACATGCTACATACTAGTAATTTTTTTTCTCAGTTTTAATAATGTACATTAATATATCTAAATCTTAAGAATTTACATTAAATATATAACATTTTAACAAACAGTACATGCTTTAAAATAAAACACACACATAAATGTATAGCAAAATGGCCGCCTTTAGCCCCCTGCGCAACAGATTTTTATTTTGGTTCCAAGGTCAAGCGCTACTGGACTAACCTGTACTATTTTAATCATGGTTTTTTGTCATCGTCACGCTTTTATGCAACACAATTAACAATGAAGCGTATATAGTGTTGCATAAATCATCGTCACGCTTTCCATCTACCTAGCTGTGTACTTTTATTTGTAAAAAATTCCATTTACGATAAAAATTTTAAAACGGATGCCTTTATTGGTGTTTTCACTTCTGCCGTCAGTCCCATGTCCGGACTCTACCTTTTTTTTATTTCTTACATTGTGGAGCGAAAATTTTCTTTTTCCCTTCATGGAACGATCTTCTTTTATTGATTTATTTTTGGTCTTCGCTAAATAATGATGTTTACAGTTACAAATATAAGTGCGTCCTCAATCCAATAGATAGCTAGCATAAAAGTATAACACAAAATATTTTTATCCTGTTGCCTAACTTATATAGTTGCAGCAAACTAATCTAACCTAATTCTCATTTATATTTTATAAATTTGTAATAGAAACAATAAAACAAATTAAAAGTTGTGAGTATCAGTTAGAAATAAAATTAAGCCCAAACGAATTACTGAAATTATATTTACATTTTTATTTATTTATTATTAATAATAAAACAAATCCGACAGGGTCAGTAAAAGTACCAGACCCTAATTTATTATTCCTCTAGATCTAGACCTTCTAACTCTTCATCTAAATCATCCAGATCTGCTTCGAGGAAAAGATTTTCATTAATAGGCACTGCCGTAGCACCATCCGAGGGTTTGTCACTAGATGTCGTTGCCGGTAAATCTTTAAATCTATCTTCGGTAGCTACAGTACCAGTTCCATCGGCCTAAAAACAACATCACTTGAAACTTATGGATTATTCGGATGTAACGAAAAATACAAAAAATCTGAATAGAAATCTAACATAAAATATTCAAATATTACTAACCTCTTGTCCTTCATCGATCAAAATACCTAAATCAATCTCCTTATACATTATTTCATCTTCAGCAGCAAACGCAGAAGAATCGAACAACTCATCTCCCTCTTCCATGTCATTGTCTTTCGCCAAATCAGGATTGAAGCTGAACATTTCTCTGCCGGATAATCCGACCTGTCTGCCGGCTTTATATTCGTTACGTTTTTTATCTTCGTCCTTGAGGAGTTGATCTTTCTTTTCCTGTATTTTCCTTTTTTTCCACGCCAAAAATGATTCTAAAGTTACTTTTGTTTGTTTGACACCTGGAAAATAGTCAATGGTGGAAATACAAAGTTTTTTTTATGAAAATTAATTAAATTGTAAAGATTTATATAGTTCTTAGGGAACTACTAGTCTCTGATACTTCCCTCTGGAACTAAGTAAAAGAAAGAGGGCACAATAAATCTTTAAAGGTCTCTATCTATATTTCAATACTGTATAATCACCTAAAGCTGCTCTTTCTTTTTCAATAAGATCTTCAAGAGTAATTTCATTGCTTTTTTCTTCTAATTTTTTCTTATCCTTTTTAAGGACAAACCCAGGTGGTAGAGCATGTCTATAAATACAACTTTCTCCTACAGGACACTGCCAAAACCAACCATACTTTGATTTTTCTACTGCTTCCAAAAAATGTTTGCAAATCTAAAAAGAAATAGTTCACATTATTCTTATATATCTAAAGCAGACATTGTTTTGTCGATTGTAGGACAAGTAATTGGAGTACGAAGGTGAGTAAATTAAAATTTGGAGTAAAAACACTAAGCTTAACTTACAATATCAGTAGTGGGCATCTTTCCCCTATCTCCTTGTTTCTTTTCGATAACTTCCTTCAACTTTTCTTCGTCCCAATTTTCCATAGTTTCTTCTTCATCGTCCCGCATATCAACATATAAGGAACGTTTTTCTGCTTTTCTTTCAATGGTTAGATCATGAGAAAACTTACATCTATCACCTTTTGTACATTGGCCTTGTTTAAAGAAAGCACATACTACAGACTTCGGATCAGCACCTAGAAGTGAATAAATGAGTAGTTATAGACATCCCACACTGTATATTATGTTTTAACAAACTAACCTTTTTCAACTTTTTGGGTTTGCACTGGTTTAAATAGGGCCGCAAGTTCTTTTTGCTCCTTTAATTTCTTCTCCTTTTCCAATTTTTTGTCATCTGCTTTTAAGGGATGTATTCCACCCGACTTAACTTGTTTTTCAACTTGTTGAATGAATTTCTGTTGTTTTGCTCCCTTTTTGTTTTTAAGTCCGAAAGTTTTATCCTACAAAACATATTCAGAATTTACTGGTAATGTTCTTGTCTATTTCTAGTTTAGAAAATAACGTACAGTTAACGTCTGTTTCGTGTGGATTATTTTCAACATAACTAAGGTCACACAGCTTATTGTATATAATTTACATTGATAGGACATTCAAAATAAATTAAAAATTACCTCTATCACTTTTTCTTTCTTTTTTTGTTCAGTTTTCTTGCTGGCAGCAGCAGGTTTAGGTTTGGGGGGCATCTCTATTGGAAATTAATAGCGTCTTTAGCGATACTTTCAGAAGAAATTATGTTGCTAAAGAGATTATTGTTTGGTTTACTGGACTTGAATATGTACCAAAAATTGCAAATGATTTCACCGCACCACGACCACACATCCAGACAACATTTTTCATTATGAAATTGACGCATATTCGACTTTTGACAGTAATTGAGTTATTCAGTTGTTGAACGTGTAGTGTGTAGTAGTCTGTGGCATAAAGTTACTACTAGCGCCTACCTTGGCTACAGGCATGAACTATTTCTCTATTCTTCTTTTTAAAGCTAGTCAGTCCATCGAACTATAACTAGAACACATAAGTCTCATTTACGTTTGTGAAAATATAATCAACCGGTGAAAATGTCCACCACCGATAGAAAATATTCCCTGCCAGTCAAAACCCATTTGCAAATTAGATCTAGTCATGGTTACCATGGATCTAGTGAGCAAGTGGTTGCGTGAGTTGACTTTGCACTGGGCTTGTGAATGAAAGGTGGATTGAAGACTTCTGATTGGTTGCATTTAAACTGTTTAACCGTGGCGGTAATCCTGTGCATACAGGTGTCGTGAGAATTAGGGGATTTTTTCTTTTCCTACTTAAAAAATATTCAATACTTTGTTCTCTACACAAAGTTTTTCAATAAGGGACAGGAAATAGGTTATGGAGTTTAAATGTAACGGCTTCTGGTGTAACCAATCAGAAGTCTTCAATCCTGCTTGCATCCACAAGCTTAGTGCAAAGTCAAATCACGTTTTCTGGGTAACGAAAACAAAATGTCCGTTGACATTAGACATTCATTTACTAATATGTCAGTTATGTCAATCAAAAAAGAACAATTTCCACTGAAGGTATTAAAATAAATATTTATTAATTATTCCTATTGTGAATCTCGAAAGTTAATTTCACGTTGGTATGGAGTAAACAATTTTATGTAAATTTGAAATGATTGTTCAAGAACCAGTCCAGGTATAACATTTTCGACTTTTTTTAAATTTTTTTATAATTTTAACTTTTTAGGCAGCCATTTGGCATTGTTTAAATAATTATAATTATTCCGATGCTATATTCCTATCAGAACGTTTGTACGCAGAAGGTAGGTTGATACTTATTGGTATTTAGATATTTAGTATATTATTTTTTGTTTGTTTTTAGTCAGCACAGAAGAGAGCCTATATTTGTTAGCAACTGCTTATTTCAGAAGCGGGCAAAATAATCATGCCTATTATATACTCAAAGACAAGACAGGAAACTCGGCTCAGTGTAGATATTTGCTAGGAATCTGTGCTTATGAGTTGGAAAAGTAAGTTTCCGAGTATTTTTTTTTCTAGATTACCTATTGATTATTAATGCATATTGTTGTATTATAGATATGCAGAAGCAGAAGCAACCATACTGGAAAACTGCACAACTGGAAATAATTTAGATGATGAAGATCTTGTGAAGGAATTTGGTGATCAAGCTGGTTTTGTATTCTTGCTCCTGGGTAAAATTGCTGCTAAAACTGAACGTAAAAGTAGAGCTATAGAAGCCTGGAAGAAAGCACTGAAATTGAATCCATTTTTATGGTCCGGGTTTGAACACTTATGTAAAATAGGAGATAAGAGAGATCCCACAAGTATTTTCCAAATAAGTGATATAGACAATTTATCTATGTGCCAAGGTAATAGCATTAGTAATTTGGAGAGTGTTATTATCACTAGTAATATTCCACCAGTTGAAACTGAGGAAAGTTTCATAAATACTCCAGAACAAATGTTTAATAGTAATCACCCAGTTTTTATGTGTAAACCCAATTTAAAACAGTTTTCAACACCAGAAGATAGTCCTCTAGCTCTCCCTTTAGCCTTATCTGGACTAAGACCATTTGCACCTACAACACAGAAAAACTTGAGGCCCAGATTTAAGGATATGGGAAGTGTAAGTATTTTTTTAAATTTGGTAATCTTGAAATTGAATAATAAACAGCTATTTATTTCTATTACAGGTTCCTTCAACTCATGAATCGCCGGCGTTTGGTCTACTTTTCGATAATTCTTTTGAAAACCTGAATTCTCCTGATATGATTTCGCCAACAACACTTACAGAATCTAACAACCACCATCAATCTTTAGCAAAACGAGTAAGAGCCCAAGTCGATCAATTTATAGGTCGTAAAGAATCTATTTTTCAAAATTGTAAACCAGTATTCAGTCAATCAACTAATGTTCCTGTCTCAAAAACCCCCACTATACCTCTCGCCGTACAACCCGGTCAGAACGTTAGAAGAAGTTCTAGATTATTTAGTAATAGTTATTCGGTCAAAGAAAACAACAAATCTCCTAGTAGAAATAAATTCGCCACTCCAAAATCTCCTTCACGTAAGACAAAGCAACGTATTGCAAAATGTAATCTTAACAAAAACGCCAATTATTCAGAACTAAACACCAAAAATAAAATCGAGAAAGAAAGGAATGAAACGGTTACTTCTGCCGATTTAAAAACGGAAAAAAGTGCAATATTAAATACAGACAATTGCCTGCAACAGGTAGTGAACATGCAAAAACAAAGTGCTGAAGGATTAATGTGTTTATTAAGAGATATCGGTCAAGCATATTTAGATTTATCTCAATTTGATTGTGCCACAGCTATAGAACGTCTAAATAGTTTACCACCAAATCAGTTCAATACCTCTTGGGTACAATGTCTATTAGGTCTAGCATATTTTGAACAATCCGACTTCGAAAATAGTATTAAATACTTTGGAGAGGTTCACAGTAAAGAACCGCACCGTTTAGAATATATGGATATTTATTCCACAGCATTATGGCATTTGCAGAAAGAAGTAACTTTATCGGCACTTGCCCAAGATTTGATAAATTTAAATAAAACTTCGCCTGTAACGTGGTGCGTTAATGGAAACTGTTTTTCTTTACACAAAGAACATGACACCGCTATTAAATTTTTCCAAAGAGCTGTTCAAGTAGATCCAAACTTTCCCTATGCTTATACTTTACTCGGACATGAATACATCACAACCGAAGAACTTGATAAAGCCATGAGTTGCTTTAGAAACGCCATAAGATTGGATCCTAGACACTACAATGCTTGGTTCGGCATTGGAACTATCTACTCTAAACAAGAACGATATCAATTAGCTGAAATGAATTATTCGAAAGCACTTTCTATAAATACAAAAAGTTCAGTTATACTTTGCCATATAGGCGTCGTACAACACGCTCTAAAAGAAACTGAAAAAGCATTAGCTACATTTAATAAAGCCGTAGTAAACAACCCAAATAGTCCTTTATGTAGGTTCCATAGAGGCACGATATATTTCGCTTTAGGTAGACACGCGGAGGCGTTGAAAGAATTAGAAGAGTTAAAAGAAATAGTACCCAAAGAATCGTTAGTTTACTACTTAATAGGTAAGGTTCATAAAAAATTAGGAAACACGGATTTAGCCTTGATGCACTTCAGTTGGGCAACGGATTTAGATCCGAAAGGAGCAAGTAGTCAAATAAAGGAAGCTTTCGATCCTTCTATCGGTAGAAGCACGACTGAAATAGATTCACCCGTATCGCCAGCTCCTTACGAGTATCAATCGGAGAGTAATTCGGGTCAAAGATTCGGTCCGCTGAATTTTAACGGTTTGCCAGATGACAGCGAAGATAGTTTTTAATATTTTTATTAAGTGTAATTATATTGAAAATAGTGTAATAATGTTTTGAAAAGTTATTGATCGAGCTAGAACTAATTACAAGCGAAATTTTTATAGAATAGAAACATTCGCTGGTCAAGGATACATAACATACATCCTTAGAATGTATATGTTTTCTGCGATAGCCGAAATCGCCCACTGCCTGAATTTTTTGCCCCCATCGGCTTACGGTTGCAAACGGATTCGGATAATGTATATGTGCTACTAGCTGGTACCAAAGACTTCATTTCGCCATGGGTTCTCTCGGGAGGCGGTAGATCAAAGGAAATTCTCTAAGAGTTCGTTTGGGGTTGTTACAATTTACCAGCAACACGTTCTGGGTAATTAGTATTAGGGCAGTAGGCGATTTCTATTATTGTGAACAACATATACAGATACACACAAGAAAGAAAAGGAATCTTTATTTCCAAAAAAAATTACAAATGTGGAATTTAAATAAATGAAAAATAAATCAGTTGTTGTGATTATTTATTTATACAGGAAAATTATTAAAACCCAATTTAAACATATGTCATTAGCGCAGGTTGTTTTCTTGTGGCCCATTTTATCTTATTAGTGTAATAATTGTCAATCTCCAATTCAATTCCCATTTAGGTATCTCACTTCTTTGTTTATATTCGTTTTCAAATTCTAATATTCTCTACATAATCTCGCAAACTTAAATTTAATGTAGGGAATAAGGAAAGTCAATATGTTCTGACAGTGAAAGCAAAGAATACACCAACTAACAAGAAGTGAAGCCCAAAGCAATCTCTTTCATAGGCAGCTTCGCTTCTTCTTTGCTGGTGTATTCTTTGGTGAAACCAAATCTTGAAAGGTTGCTTCACCAAAGATAGGAAAACTGTCAAAGTCGTAGTAGGTATTCCAACAGGGTACAAGGAGATTGACACCTAGAGGAGAAATGCCTGGTGAAAGTGAAAGTTTCAGTCTCGAGAGTGATTGGCTTCATATAAAGAGCCAGGCCAGAGTACCACGCAATAGATCTGGAAAGGTCGCAGTGGAATAAGCCAATTAGCCACTTTTCAAATCTAGTCTAACCTCACTCAACATTTTCTGTTTAATATCTAGTGATAAAATTAAATTATGGGGGTAGAAAAAATAGTTCATGCAATTCAAATTTAATGGCTATTATTGAGACACTCGTACCGAAATATCCATAATTGAATGCCCATTGCATAACTAGTTATTAAAGGTTTTATAAAAACTAATCTACTCATGGAAGGCTAAAAATATGAAGAACTTTTAAAATATCTTGTCGGTTCTTACATTATTAACAGTAACTCCAAGTGTACGCTTGCAACATTATTTGGTTTAATGCTATAATAATTGCTAATTTTGAGTATCAATATATATTCCATAACTTTAAAGTTTTGTTTGTTATTGGTTCTAGATGAAAACATTAATATTATTACACTGAAAGCGTGGTTTGTCTATTCGAATAATTCGTGTCAATTTTGTTAAATCCAAATTGTTCTTTGGATGCGTTTTTTTAAGTATTTTTATTACTTTCAAATTTATTCTGGCGTACGTACTGAGGGTCTCCAGGAGTCGAGGACTGCAAAAAGATTGAGTTGGTAAGCTAATTCCTAGAATAAACTAAAAATTTTAACCAACGTCTATACTATATTTCTTTTTCCGTAGGAGCAAAAGTGCCTCATTATTTATTCAAAAGTACTATAAATATAGGGAGTCTTCCTTTTTTTCTATGTGGAATAAAATGATAAAACAGGTCGGTTTTACCAAAATTAAATCGCCACAAATACAATAGGGTCGTAAAATTCGGCACAATGGTTAAGGATTCATTAATGTGATAAGCCGGTGGCCAGTGTCGTGCAGTCAGTTTAAGGGTTTTGTCGAGTAGGGATGGGTCTTACAGTTTTTTTAGGATATAAATTATATACCAAAAGATTACCTAAGAACTACCTAATTATATTAAGGATTGCACAATTCAAGTACCTATCTACATTTATAGCTACCAGGAATACTTTATGACCGCATAGTTGTCAAAACTTTCATTGTTTAGCAGTACCTAGAATACCTTTAGTTAATACCCATTTTCAATAACGGATTATAGCAGGTATTTTGGCCCAATTGAATGGTCTTCGTAGCCTTAAGAACTAGTTAGTTGTACAAAGAGAACAAAAAAACCGGAAGAGGAAATACCTTTTCTAACAGTTTCAGCAGGAAAAACAAAATAAAGCAGAAAAAGAAAGTACCTCTTTTAGCAACCTCTAGTACTGTTTTTATTCAAAGAAAAAATGAAACAGAAGAAAGAGATGAAGAGGAAGTACCTTTTAAAGCATACCCTGGAACTACTTGACGAGTTGCTATCTTAAAAAGAGCTTATAGACAATCGAGAGTAAATCAGAAAAGAGAATACGTTTTCTAACAGTCCTTGGTACTATTTGTCCAAGTGAACCTAAGAAAAAGGAAAATAAGGGAGACTAAGGATTTTTTTCAGAAATGTCTGGTTCTATTTGGTTAGTTGCTAAGTTGAGAAAACCCAGAAAACATGAAGAGACAAAAGCAGAAAAGGGAGTACTTTTTCTAGCAGCCTGTAGTACTGTTTCTATTCAAGTAAAAAAAGAGGAAGAGGAGAGGTCATAAGAAGGTATAATTTCTAACCTCCCCTGGTACTATTTGACTAGTTGCTATCCAAAGAAAACCCAGGAAACATCAAGAGAGAGAAGCAGGGAAAAAGTACTTTTTCTTCTCAGAGAACCAAAAAACCGGAAGAGGAGATACCTTTTCTAACAGGTTCAGCAGGAAAAACAAAATAAAGTACCTCTTTTAGCGACCTATAGTACTGTTTTTATTTAAAGAAAAAAATGAAACAGAAGGAAGAGATGAAGATGAAGTAGCTTTTGGAGCCTCCCCTGGTACTACTTGACGAATTGCTATCTTAAAGAAAGTTTATAAACGATCGAGTGTAAATCGGAAAAGGAAATACGTTTTCTAACAGTCCTTGGTACTATTTGGCGAGCTGTTATCCAACTGAATCTAAGGAAAATAAGGGAGACTAGAATATTTTCCAGAAATATCTGGTACTATTTGGTAAGTTGCTAAGTTAAGAAAACCCAGAAAACATGAAGAGACAAAAGCAGAAAAGGAAGTACTTTTTCTAGCAGCCTTTAATACTTTTTCTATTCAAGTAAAAAGAGAGGAAGAGGAAAGGTCATAAGAAGATATATTTTCTAACCTCCCCTGGTACTATTTGACTAGTTGCTATCCAAAGAAAATCCAGGGAACATAAAAAGAGAGAAGCAGGAAAAAAAAGCACTTCTTCTTTTCAGAGAACCAAAAAACCTGAAGAGGAAATACCTTTTCTAACAGTTTCAGCAGGAAAAACAAAATAAAGTACCTCTTTTAGCGACCTATAGTACTGTTTTTATTCAAAGAAAAAATGAAACAGAAGGAAGAGATGAAGAGGAAGTATCTTTTAAAGCCCCACCTGGTACTACTTGACGAGTTGATATCTTAAAAAAAGCTTATAAACAATCGAGAGTAAATCAGAAAATAATAGTGTAAAATAATACTGTAATAATTACTTACTCTAATAATATGATACTTGCCTAACTTTTGAACTAATAAATAAACCCGACAAATGAAACCATTCAGGTCTTTACCGAAAAATGTAACGCCAAGGGTTTATTGCCGCTTTATGGCTTTCTTGTGCTCCTATGCCATAGGAAATCTAGTATAGCCAAAAGTATTGAAACTAAGACAACATCAAAATAACAACCTATATGGCCCTATAACGGCAAATCAAAGTTACAGTTCTTAACCCGAATCTCTTTATAATATACAGGGTGTCCCAGGAGTTCGAACCAACAACTTGGGATATAATAAAAGGGCTAAAAGTAATGATAGTACTATCAAAGAATACACCAACTATAAGAAGAAGCGAAGCCCGATGCAATATACAGGGTGTCCCAGGAGTTCGGACCAACAACTTGGGATATAATAAAAGGGCTAAAAGTAATGATAGTACTATCAAAGAATACACCAACTATAAGAAGAAGCGAAGCCCGATGCAATATACAGGGTGTCCCAGGAGTTCGGACCAACAACTTGGGATATAATAAAAGGGCTAAAAGTAATGATAGTACTATCAAAGAATACACCAACTATAAGAAGAAGCGAAGCCCGATGCAATCTCTTTGATGTTTTGATAACCAAAATTTATGACTGAGAGACCGACGTTGACAGATAACTTAGTAATTACACTGAGAAAATGATCAAATTTTTAAATATCGGCGATATAATTGGTCGACAAGTATCTTATTATAAAAATGGCTCCTTTCAGACATGCGCTTACAAAAAAAAAGGATAGGCAGCTTCGCTTCTTGTTTGCTGGTGTATTCTTTGGTACTCTAGCCCCGCTAAGGTGTACATTTATGGCGTTTATAAATTTTGATTAATTTCCAATCATTCGTTTAATAATAATTATTATAAACAAAAAAACAATTTTTAATTTCTATCTTTCGAGGCTTATAGTATCATTATTTTCAGTTCTATCATCTCCCAAAATTTTGGTACATTTGTGTCTATATATTTTTCAAAACACTTCTTTTCTAGGAGTTGGCTTACATTTAAGGTAAATATTTTTGTGAAACTGTATTGGTTGTTTTAACGTATTGTATATAGTTTATTTATTATTTATATATAAATCGAGTTGTGTTATTTTCCCTAATTTTTTTGAAAACATATTTTTATTTTTTTCTAGTCTGAGATTACTCCAAAACTATGCTTTCTTAGATAGATATATAATAGTTCTAAACGTTTTAAATCAAAATTCACTTATATATGTGTGCTTCTTCGTATGGATTAAAAAAAACAATTATCCATTTGTTATCTCCAACAGTTGAATGTTAGAAATACACTTGAAATATTATATTGTACTGACTACTTATAAATTGCAAAACTGTAATATCTTTGTATAACTATTAGCGTTAGTCTGTCTTCTGAACGTCAGAAGTGGGATTACAGTTTAAAGGATAACATAGATTTGTGTGAAAGACTCACTTGCTACCACTTTAGGTCGACATTTGACAATGTTGAATCTCGTTAGAGCTAAGATATTTTAAAAAACACGTTAGAATGTAAAACATGATTAAAGAAAGCTTTTCATTTTCACACCATGCATTGTTTTTAATTTTTCTTAATAAAAAATTTAAACGCAAAATTTTATTTTATTAAAATCTAGCGAGACTCAATTGCTTCTAACTTAAAGGTGTAAAAGTTGTTAGACTTGTATTATTGTAAAATGTTAATTAATAAATTTATGTTCATACCTGTAATACACCAAACTGACACCGATATATACTTCTTACAACTCAGTGGTTCTCTCTCTTAGTTTCAGAATAAAATAGACTGGATGTTTTTGTGGAAAAATAAATTTTGTACATTATGTTGTATTGTTTTTTTTTTGACTTTGTAAATAAAATATTTATGGAGGGTTTTGTTATTTTTATTGGAAAATAAAAATGTTAGACGTTTTTATAACTTCTTGACACTAAAGAAGGCTCAGGATGTGGAATCTACTCCAGATCACTAAGCCTAAGAATTAAGTGAGAAACGGGAAAAAATACCAGCTACATTTTACGTGATGCCTACTCGATGTTTAATATTTTGGGTCAGTGGAACTGACCAATGGTAGAGGGTAAAGATTCAACATTTCCACTGTAGTTATCAAGTAGATAACTGTTTAATTACTTTCAAACAGCACATAATTTTTCACAAAATATTTTCAATCACTACATCTAACATTATTTATCCGGCCATATTTTTAAACATATCCCCCAACATCAAACTGTCCAATGCTTTTTGAACGGTGGGATCTTTCAAAATCGGCGTAGATTCGTTACTTGGCGGCCGTTCGGGAACTACTTCACCAGATTTATTGAGTATATTCATTATACGATTTTGCAGTTCTGCTTGCTTGGCATCAGGTTCTTCGGTAGGTGTTAGACCCTCTTCGACTTCGTACTCGGTTTGGAGTACACGTCGTTCTTGTAGATAAATAATCAGTTTGTCATATTGGATAGACGATATTTGTCGGTTTTCAGATAGAAGACTTAGAAGCATCTAAGAGAAAATTGAAAAAAATATAATTAATAGTAGTCGGGAATAAGTGAAAGAGATTCATAAACAAAATAGAAATTTAAACTTTTTTTTCAGCAAAAAATCATAACATACCTGCATATGCACAGGATGTCTATCACTTAAAGTCATTTGTGTAGGGTCAGTAGGCAAATGATCACCTTTCATATAAGCTTCAAAATCCCTGGATATTAAGATCATAGCATCGTCTATGGGCATATTTCTATGTTCTACAACAAAACATCAAGTTAATACTCTGTTAAGAAAATCGTAAAATATATGAATGGTTCTCAGATGTCTTGTAAAAATAGGGCAAAATGGTGAAAAGAAAACATAATATTTTTATAGGTACAATAAAATTAAAAAGTAAGGTCTCTTACCTTGTGGAATACCATGGAGAATGTTAAGCGTTAAGCTCCGGTGTTCTTCGTTTACTGGCATTACAAGAATAGCATACAGACATCCTCTACTTGAAATATTTGCCAGAACTTTTCCGATGGGAACATCTTCATTAGGAAACAGTAGATCCACCAACAGACCGTGATTTTTCAACTTTTGTTCAATGAACTCTGCATATTCTCTGTGAAAATAGGTAAATTTTACTTTCTACTCAACTTTATGTTCAATTAAATACAGTTTAGGGAGTAGTTAAGTTTACTTACGTGAGTTGTTTGGCTACAACAATAATTTCACAATCATTTTTCTCTGGTACTGGTGGAGGTGGTTCGAATACTGATGTATAAGATTCATTCCTAGGTGGTGGGTAATCTTGATCTCTTCCAAAGTAAGAGTCTCGGTTGTCTCTATAAACATCCAGATTTGGTGGAGGTTCAAATCTCTTATTAAATCTATCAAATTCTCTATCTTTAGATCTGTTTCTTCCTCCTCCCTTTCTACCCCCTGGAATAAAACATTTTACACTTATTAAACAAAAGGACATAATAAATGAGATTGAAAACCCACCTTTATTAAAACCTTTATCCTCATTATGCCTAGGAGGTCCTGGTGGTCTAATATTTGGCCTATCATCTTCAATCATATCTTCACCAGGATCTTGTTCAAATTCGGGTTTTAAATTAACATTTTGAGGAGGTGGTGGTGGTGAAGTTTCTTGTGGAGGTTTGGGTAAGTCTTGTATTGGTTTATTAGGTGTTCCTTGATTATTTTTGTTAACAGGACCTCCTTTTTGCTGTGGATTTTGATTGGCTTGTTTTACTATAATTTTCCTTCCACATACAATCGCACCATTTTCTGCTTGTATTGCAGAATGTGCTTCACTTTCTTTTTCAAACTGAATAAAAGCGAAGCCTGTATGTAAACTGAGACCTGCGATAGTCCCATGCTTCTTAAATTTTTCTTCCAAATCACTAGCAATTACTGTTTTTGCTAATCCTCCAATGTAAATTCTACATGGAGCCGTTGCCGGATTTTTCATAAATTGTTTATCTGTTCTATACATTTTTAGTATCAATAGTACCTTTGGAGAAAAACTAAATGCAATATACGAGAAAACAACAACTATTTTTAAAAGCGGCGATTTTGTTGTTTTCCTCTTTCTACTCTCTTGAGCTTGAGTCTCTTCTTCTTTTTGACTTGTTTATTGACGTTTGAGATGGAGACCACAGATCACCTACCTACAACATAAAGCAATAAATAGGTGCGTTTCAACTGGCGGTATCAATGACTCATTGGGCGGTATCGTTCGCAAAAGCGCTGTATTTCTTTCGCGTTCCAACTGATTATCTATCGTTATTGGACGGTACAAAAACTACCTTATGCAAGGAGTGATAAAGTTGATGTATCCATCCCTAATTCGAATTTGCGCACTATACAGTACTCGATACGATTCCAGAGCGATTCCTTAATGCCAGTTGGAACAAACCTAATATTTCTCATATGATGTATATCTATGGTTTACCTTTTTGTGGTTATGTTACCTATGATTTGATTTTTGATTGTGTTATGATAATAATATTATCAGAGACAATATGCTATTTTAGTTACTTGTGGTATTAATTATACAAATATATGTGAAATGAAGAAACTTTTAGATATACCAAGATATCGGCCAATAATAAATTATAGACTTTTTAGACGTTTTTCGGTGCAAAATAATTCGTTTCATGATGATTTTGAACAAAATCATATTGAAACAAATTTATTACAAAGAACTCTATTATCTGTAGGTTCTGCAGTAGTGTCAATTGTAAATCCCTATAGAGGTGATATGATAGCTTGTTTAGGAGAAACAACTGGAGACAATGCAGCTAGATATGTTTTAAATAAAATGCAACAATCTGATGAAGGTTCCAAAATACTTGTGGACAAGCCCAGGATAAATACAAGAACTGTAGATATGCAATATCTAGCTCAGCTACCTGATGGCACCATAGGAAAAACCTACAGTAATTTTTTGAATGAAAATAAAGTCACACCCGATTCTAGAATACCTGTACAGTTCATCGATGATCCAGAATTAGCTTATGTTGTTCAAAGATATAGAGAAGTTCATGATTTAATACACACAGTTTTGCAGATGCGCACCAATATGCTAGGAGAAGTAACAGTTAAATGGGTTGAAGCGATTCAAACCAAGTTTCCAATGTGCATAGGAGGTGCTATCTTCGGACCAATTAGATTATTGCCAAAACATCGCCAACTGTACTTAAAACATTACCTGCCATGGGCTGTGAAAACTGGTACCAATGCTGAGTTTTTATTGAACATTTATTTCGAAAATAGGTGGGAACAGCCTCTCACAGAATTTTACGCAGAAATGAAAATTGAACCCTTGTTTTAATTGATTAAAAGGTGTATATATGTATAAATTAGATAGTTACTTTTGTGTATTAGTCAAGAATAAATTATATTTTTTGAAACAAGAAACGTGATACAAAAGAGTCAATAATAAGTTGAAGTAGTAAACCGACATTAGCAATCACTAATAGAAATGGATTGACAAGAAAAAATTACAGATCCAAACTGTCCAGGACTGCCTACAAAAACACTCTTTCCTAGCCAACCACAATATGGTAATGCTTAGGTGTGTTCCGGGATACAAATAAAGGGTCTGAAATGGAAATCACTGGTCCTAAACCAGTATTCAGATTATCAAAAATTGTAGTATGGGGGTGTGTATGTCGATGGATTAAAACAAAACATCAGATGTACTGGAACTACATGCCTAAAAAAGAACACAGCAAACTCCTGGTTAAAAAATCCTCGGAGTTGCTAATGAACGAAATATAAACTGCCCAAGGGAGGATTTCTCCAAGAGGAATCTTGTGAAAAGACTCAAGCCTAATAATGACTCGAAACCTTGACAATTTTTGATTTGTGAGATAAATATGATGTAAATGAAACAGGAAATCATAAATATTCGTTTATTGAGTAAATTGCACAAAAGCTTACCTAAATTAAACAAAAAACAATAGATCACATGGGCAAAAATACTGTATAACTACTGCACAAGAGTATATAGCTTTGAAGCAGAATAATACTTATAAATGTAATGGCAAGATACATATTTTTTTATAATATATGTAAACATTTTACATTATAGTTCACCAGATCTGTTAACAGTCTTTCCACATACAATCCAATCTGTGAAACAACAATAGCGACGATGTCACAGTTTATCTACATTACTGCGAATTGACAAACGTCATCTATTGAAAAATTACTTAACTATATTATAGAAAATGTTCACAGATTCGTTCAATAGGCTCAGATCTACAGTCAATTTTTATTCAAAAATAAATTTGTTAAATCAAAATATAAATTATAAAAATATGGTTGACTGGATTTTTAAATCACAGCGTAAATTTTGGGATACTCAATTTTATTTTTTAATGACTAGAATTTGAAAAAGCCGTTGTACCCTGGCCTCTTTCGTAAAAACCATTTATACTTACACTAATTGTCATTTAAATCTATTTAGACTCAAAAACTTCTGCCAATACAAAAATATTAGAAATTAATATACAGTTTTTTTCATTATTTTTCCTTTTTATTTTTTCGTCATGTCTTGGACCCTATTTATTTTTCTAAACAAACATTTTATATTTAAGAAGCTGTTCTTAATAAGAACGAAGTTGTCGCTTCTTTGTGAGTGGACTATTCTTTGATAAAATATACATCTAATATTTTATTGGCAGGAAGTAGTGAGTGGTTTATTCCAAAGATTGTACTTTTTATTCATTAATATTTCATCCTAGTCCGCATTTTATAAAAAGACTATTAGACTTATTAAGGTTAATGTAGGATAGAAATATGAATAAATAAAAAATTAGTATTAGAAATGAAAAAAATGCATTCTACGACTACCTTAAACTCTCCTCGAATGATTAATGTAGCAGTTTTTGAGCAACAAAAACTGTTTCTGTCACTGTATTTACAAAATAACGCAGGATACCTTTACTTTTTTAAGGTCTCAATAGAACAATTTTTTCAACTTTCACTTAAAAACTAAAATAATATATTATTTGAAAATAGCAATAACTTCTGCTCGGGTACTAAAAGATAAAAAGGAGACAATTCAACTAATATTCCTAAATAATCTCTTGTTTACTTAAATTGGTTAAGTACGCGGTATCACAAAGAAAACTCTAACCAGTTTAGAAAAGTTTTTGATCAAAAACCGTTTGAAAAACTAGATCTTGTCTCTCTCTCTCTACATTATATTGAAAAAGTTACAGCCTGAACCGTTCTGAGGAATGCGGAATGAGTATGGAAGGAAGAAGATCTCTGAGAAGAAGCAGCCCAAAATATCTGTTGGGAACATCAACCGGAATAGATCAAAGGTTTAGCCTTAGCAAACACCAAATAAGAATTCTGAGTAGTAAGGGGGAAACATCCCTGCACTTACTGACAGAATGCAATCCCCTCTCACTTAAGAAATTTCTCCACTCCAAGTTGAAGAGGGAGAAATTCATACTTTGAAATCCCAACAGATCCTGCACTTCATAGAAGGGGTGTGCCTTAACTGAGCACAGAATTTGGTCGTAGAAAATTATCTACTTATGAGCGTCGAATGAATTAAAGAGGGAGTGACATATCTGTTTAGAAAATGGAGCGCTTTCTGGTGGAGTACACTATAACTTGCTTTGAATCTTTCATTTCAATAAAAAAATGTTATTTAACAACGTCAGAGTTAATAAAGTAAAAATTAGTTTAAAAATGTTTTAAACCGAATATTTTAGGAGAAAACTGTAATATAAGAATTCCTGAATGTTTGCAACTTTCACTACAAATACGTCAGATACTTAAAGATGAAGTTAGCCACTTTCTGATATAGATGTTTTATGAACTAATAGCCAGTTACAAAAAGACCATTAGAATTTGAAGTTTAACACCCCATTAAAGTCCAACTGTCATCCGTTATTTACCAGTAAACAATGAAAACTAAATAGAATATGACATGAGGACCCAGAAAAATATAGCCGACCTGTCAGTGACGTCAATCTGGAATTGGTTATTGCAGCAAAAAGAAAAATTACTAAATCTAAAGGAACATAAAAAATACCAAGTATTTATATCCTTTTAAAGGATAAAATATGTATGTACCAACTACATTCGAGCTGCCAAAGTGTATCGGGACATATAATATAATATATATATATATAAAAAAAAACAACTACACTGGGTTAATAGGTGATGATTATATAAGAAATGTTAACTGTAAATTGGGTATTTGTTGTATTCTTCAACGTTTAATTTGTTATACAAAAGAGAGAGTTAAATAATGTAAAAATTGTCAGTGATTATCAAAAGTAGTTCAATTGAACCTTATGTATGGTATTTTATTACATTGGACAAAATGGAAGCAATAATTAACTCATTATTCCAGTAATAACCCATAATGTGTGTAAATTAAATAAACTGTTCATAAAATATTATATTGATATGTTTTTAATTGGTAATTAGTGACATTTTAACCAATTTCTGCTGCTTTAATTTCAAAATTTTATCACAGGAAATAATAGTACTAAATTAATTAAATTCATCATAATTATACACAAATTAATATTTATAATCATTTTTACCGAGTAATTTTTAATAACTAATAACCATGTATTATGCTACAAATCAACAAGTACCCAAATACAATTTAAGAAAATTAAGATTCTTCATAACGATGTTTATCCTCATTTTTCCATGAACTTACTTGTATGTGAGGAGGAGGTAAAAAACTCCTTAACGATTGAATTAGTTGTATGGTATCCATAAGAGCTGTAAATAATAAAACGAGCCATTAAACTTAGTCAAAGTTCGTTAGTTAATGTAAATTTTTAATAAGAGTTATTCAGATAAGATCAAAGCTTCTTGAATCACTATTCGAAAGCTACACAGACAGGAGCTCTCAAAAATTCAATCTCGAAGTGTCATCATGATAAAGGAAATAATTTCTCGTTAAATGTAAATTCTGCAACAACTAGTGACCCATATACTTTTCTTAAGACCGGTTGTAGCTACCAAGGCATTTTAAATACAAAAGTTGTTTCAGCTAGTGGAATTATTTGACTTTTTCTCATTTATTTGCGCATTCTGTTTATAAAATAATGTAACACACTGTATATTGCTTGATTAAATATCATAAAATGGACAAATTTAATCAGAAAGTTATTGGAACTCACTTTTTTGCAAGGCTTCCGATTGTTTACCATACGGTTTACACATAGCTGGACGGACGTAAGTTTTCATCCGTGCCATATTTTTCATCACCTCACTAAAAGCTCGAACAATTTTTTCCTGACCTCCTTCTGTTACACTTTTTTCTACTGGAGTAGATGAAGACGATGAAGGTGTATTTGAAGCAGTTGGAGTCCATGCTCCATTGTGTAGTGCTAACAAGTCTTTGTTTGCAGATGATAATCCTTAAAATTAGTAATTAATAAATAATTAAAAATGATACAAGTATATTTAATTATTAATAAGTCTACTTACCATCTAAATTTTCTAAATTAGCTCTTAAGAAATCAGTTATTTTATGTTCCATTATCGGTAACTCGAAATGTTGCTGTTGTTGTTGTTGCACTTGCTGCTGCTGCTGTTGTTGTTGTACTTGCTGTTGCTTTTGTTGTTGACCTTTAGCTAAATCTATCTGCTGTTGAAGTTGCATTTGTTGACGTTGCTTCTCCAAATTGGCATTTAACTTTTCAATATTTTGTTGTGCGATAACACGATTTTGTTGTTGAATTAAAGCTGCAGTGATTTGCTGTTGTGTTGGTGCAACAGACTTTGGGCGTTCCATTATTGGAGGATTTGGTTTAACTTCCATACTGTTCTGATTGGCGATGTCTACAGCACTTAATCCTAAACAAAAAAAATAATAAACCAACTACTAATACGAAGTCTTAACTAATCAATGTGAAAACTTACTACTTCTTATATCATTTCCAGTAGAAGGAGTTTCACCCAAGTAACCAGCATTCAAATGTTGTAATGTTTTTTGTGTGAGTTCCATCTGATTTTTGTAATACCTACAAGCTGGGTTTGGACAATTCTGAACTACTTCGATAATGAATTCTTTTTCCATGCCGAAATTTTCACGTCCTATTGTGTATGAATCCATTACCTAAGAGATATATAGATTGTAAATAAATTCTGTTTCATTACTTGTATTTATATAATTCTCAAAAATAACACAGCACATACAGCTCTAACTGTTGCTTCAACTCCTAAATGTAGTCCGTGAGGTCCATTCATATGTTTTAACATTACAGCATTTGCAAAATGTTCAAATGGAAGTATGATTTTACCATTTTCTCTTAAAATTAGCCTTCCTTGGGAATCCAAAGTAACTCTAGAAGCCATCATTCTAAAAATTATAATATGCAGAATGTTAGATTTGAAAATATATGAAAGAATATCTCTTACTGCAAATATGCGGCACTAGGAAGCATTGAAGTTTCTTTCAATTCTGTAAAACATTGCAGGAGTTCGACGGAGGGGTTCCAGCCCTTATTTTGCAAATATAATTGTAATAACATGTATAACTTTTCTGTGACATAACCTGTACCAGGAAATCCCATATTAGCCGATGATGGTAAATCGTTAACTGAAGTTTGTTGCATGCCTTTAGCAAGAACGTTTTTCATCGTTTCGGCAAGATCCATTTTTTCTCTACCTCCAATAATTTATAAAAAAAATTGGTTTAAGTTACCGACCTGCAAAATGAATGGATTAAAATCGCGTTTAACAAGTAATTGCGGAAGACTACTTACATTTTTTGTTGTAGAGATAATTGGTTCACATCCTCATTATTATTTGTAAACCAACAGCACCCACTATAGCGTTGTAATTAATTTGCATTTGTGATTTGCAACTTATAATTTGTAAAAGATAAAAGATGCAGGATGTCAAGCGGAGCAAAAGAAGCTCTCTCTCTGTAGATGGAAAGCAGAGCCATCTAGCATATTTTATTCCTACTATGTTATAAAGTTTTCTTCTAGATTGTTAGGTAGAACCAGAAAGGAGCTTTATACAACAATAGATAGATGGCTTAACCAATATATTTTGGACCTGTTTTTGAGTATTTGAATAATTTCTTCGTGAACCCTGCATTTTTAAACTATATTAATATATAGATAAATTAATGATCCCTACTACTGAATGATTTTCTATAAATGAACAATTTTGGTAACATACACTAAAACTCCATGTTTGTTGAATTAGCGTATAAATGTATACACAAAAAAAACCTATAGGCCAGTCATGGGACTGCGACAGAAGTGAAAACACCAATAAATGAACCCCTTTTAAAAATTTTATCGTAAGCCCATCGTAAATGGAATTTTTTCCAAAAAGTACACATATATCTCATGGAAAGCGTGATGGTGCTTTATGCAACACTATATACGCTTTATTGTTAATTGTGTTGCATAACCAAAAGTATTGTGGGTTGCATAAAAGCGTAAAGAATGACCAAAGTATTGTGTGTTGCATAAAAGCGTGACGATGACGAAAAATCCATGTTTTTTCTTCACCCAACGCGCCTAAAGACGTTTTCACTTCAAAGATTCAAAAGAATATATATCAGTGTTACGTTTTTAAACATTAATAATTCTGAATTTTATAAATTTTACTAAAGTGGTCGTGAATACCAAATCGAGTGGATAAAAGTCTGCTTGAATCGCTTGCATTACCCGTCAGATATATGAAATTCTTTAGGATGAGTCACGGCGAGATTCTAATGAAATTCCTAGCGGATCCTAACTAATAAAACTCTACCACCCGTAAGGAATACTGTCATTTTACGTACTACAAATATTCATTAGATTCACCCTCGTATAGGGGAGTGTTGTGTGATGTAACCCTTCGTGATAACTCGGAGTTACAACAAACTAAAAGGGATTGATTCGTACGTTGCAGTAAGGTCGAATTTTCCATACTTTATTTTTGAGATTGCCACGGCTCGGTCAACCGCCCTCTTTTAATAAAACATGGTAATGAAAGTGAAGCACTTTCGATAATTAGATTTGGATGACATTTATTTCAGTAAGCAATACACAAAGGAAACTACGTCTGAAATATAGCGATGTTTTGTTAAATTCGCCGTAACAGGAATGTCCTAAAAACCACTTATTGAAGTGAAAACTTCTTTAGCGCGTTGAGCACTTTTTCGTCATCGTCACGCTTTTATGCAACACACAATACTTCTGGTCATTTCTCTGCGCTTTTATGCAACACACAATACTTTTGATCATTTGTCACGCTTTTATGCAACACACAATACTTCTGGTCATTTCTCTACGCTTTTATGCAACACACAATACTTTGGTCATTCGTCACTCTTTTATGCAACAAACAATACTTTTGGTTATGCAACACAATTAACAATTAAGCGTATATAGACCTAGTTTTGTTCTAAATCACTGTACCTTGGTATAGGTAGTCAATGGGAAATATTTCTTACAAATAATAAAGCAGGTTGGTAATTTTGTTTTATTAAAATAACAATTATCGTAAATAGTGTATAAATGATATAACTATTAATAATGAAGTTGTGTAGGTGTTACTTATTTAAAGAGTTTGGCAAAACCTCCAAAAAAAGTTGGTGGTCCTATCGCTTTGCTTGAAGCAGGTCTAAGACTTTCGTTAACTCTCAAGGTATCCCTTTTATCAAAATAATGCCGATATTCTTTTAGTTTTTCAAGCCATAAATCTGAAATATTAGTAATGTTTATAATTTGATCATTAATGATTTCTCAGTATAGGCAACCAAACATACATATAAGTTGACAATATACGAATGTATTATCTGTGATTTGAATTACTTACTCTGAAATGTATCTATAGAAAAAGCTTTGCCTCCATAATCATTTGGTAGCATATCCCATGGAACGTATTCAGCCAGTGAACTCGAAGAATTGTGAAATTTGAACTAAAAACAATAAAAGTGATAAATAGACCGAAATGAAAAATTCAAGAAAAGAAGAAAACATGATTTGTTTACCGGTGAATGACCGGTAGCATAGCAGCTTTTTTGACATTTTTGTTGGTATCAAAGATTCAAGCAATTCAACATATCAAAGTGTAGAGCTTGTTGAATAATTATTTAAATTGCAAACTTACCTTTTCGTATACTTCAGGTTTTATTACCATTTTGCATATATTAAGTACTAGTTGAAATATGGCTGGAGCATGAATAAAGTGAAATGCTTGTACTTTGTCATCCAACAAATTCTAAAAACAAAATATAATTTCATGTCAATGACAGTTGATAAATTATTTGATTTACTTGTCACTGTCTTATCTAGACATATAATATTACCACAGAATAACCTATTACTAGTTGGTTATTCTGTGGTAGACTCCGTTTCACATAAGAAGAAGCCACGTGAAGTTTGCCAACTGTCTTGCGCAGAAACCAAAATCGGTCTTGTTTATCTATGTTTAACGTTTTTCATGCCGACAGCCATTTTATTATTGACATTTGAGGTTGTGTTTGAAGCAATCATTTAATATCGATATTTTTGAATATTTTAAGTGGGTTCTTTTTACGCGAAACGAAGTCTATTACTGAAATAGTTTTTTTGTTAACGTACCTCCAAAAGATAAAAAGTATCTGATATAAATTTTGGCGTAGCCTTAAATACGTGTCTCATACTCAATTCAGCCAAGTCAAAAATCAGGATTGTTTCAAGAAAGACAGACTCTTCCATTACAACTTCGTAAATGTTTAAGATCGAATTTAGCCATTGATATGCGTCAATTTCCGCAGGTGTGTCTGATTTTATTTTGAATACAATAACTCCACATCTATCTTCCAACCATTTTGGAAGTAGAATAACTTGACTAAAACAATGTTTAACTTTAGAAGAAGTTGGAAATTGAATGGATATTTTACATAACCAATATGAAACTATAAATTTTACCAAGTCTGAGCTGACAGTTGCATGAGAGGTGTATTGGGATTACAACGATCATATACTTGGGGCATTGTAGATCTAATTGTATAATATAAATCAAACGTATCTTTAACTCTTTCGATATCCATATTAAGCGTCATCAGAGCAAACTCGAGTTTATTTTGACCTAAAAAATAAATATAGATTAAAATGCTATGAATATTGCGCCATTGCGCGTTATTTAGGTTTGTTCGTAGTGCAATCACGAACCGTTGGAAACCGAACGATTCCTGCGCAGTGTATAAAAACCGTTAGCAGAGAGTCTCTTGAATTTAGAAAAACCCTCATAGATCACAGCTTGGGTAGACATTAAAAATTGAAAATAGTTGATTAAAATGCTTATTTTTGTATTCGTATACAATTATTGTAACTCACTTGGTACTTCGGGAAGATGATGCTGTGTTTCAAACCATTGCCTCACCAACATCACACTTTCTTGTAGATGTTCCTCTGTTGTTCCTAATTCTTTTAGCATCTTGTCTTTACTCTTCCTATCGACGGAAAGCGATAGAACAGTCATTTTGGCAAGTTTCTTTTAAATTAATAAAATAAAATAACTAACTATTATTTCTTCGTTATCAGAAAAGGAACTGAGTTTGATTGATTGATAAGAGTTATAGGTTACATCCGTTTTCGGAAATAACTTTGGTCATTAGAGAAAGATAGAGATATATACAGGGTGATTTAGTAAGAGATCTCACTACGAGATTTGATATGTGGAATTATACGAGTTGTTAGTAGTTTTGTTTAACATTGAGCTCTCTTATGGACTGGAATTTCCATTTTCAGTTGTAGGAGTTAGGTACAATTGAAGCTTTGGCAGCTCACCAGTTAAGAGTAGATATCGGAAGAACATCACAGACCTCAGAAGATAAGTTTTGTGTAATATCTTTTGTGGTACAGTACAGTTTGTCAAACGTAGGAGGAGACGCGAGTTTTAAAATATGGCCACGTTCCCTAGTGTGCAATGGTCAGCGGCTGAATTCATCAGTTGTTAGAGGTACATTGACTAGTAAAGATCGCAGAGTACTGTTTTTTTTGGGTCGATATGGGAAACTCATGTTCGAATGGGTCCAGGACACAAACAGTGTTGGACTCATCCCAAAGGGGATGCCTACCAACCAAACCTACCTCAAACTCGCCGTTACCCCCGCCTCGGAATCACTACCCTAGCATACTTCGACACGGGCGGCGGTCCCTCGCACACTCACCTCTCACACCGTCGGCTTCTCCCTATCTATCACTCCTACCTCTCATGTCTTTTTCTCCCCCTAATCATGCTCTCCACTGCGTCACTTACCTCCATCCATTCCTCCTCCCCCCTCAACATTATCTCCACTATGTTCTCCCAATACACCGCTTCCCCTAGTTTCCTCTCCAACTTCTTCAGTACTTTCCTTATTCCCTTCCCTTTTTTGGAAAACTTCATGTGGAATACAAAATCTTTGATATATTTTCGAGAAGGAGAAGGGAATAAGCTTTTTTGTGTGCCGCTGTTTTTGTTCTGCGTTATTTTTGTGCTGCGCTATTTTGACTGACGCCATTCTGCTACAGAGCCAAAATATGTAACAGGTGAAAATAATCGTACATATATTTGTGAAGATGAATTTATTAGATCAAATCAAATAATATGTTCCTAAAGTTAAATGGTGAAGAAATCGAATAGGTTGAATGGTGCGTTTGGGCGAAGTTCTTCATTTACTTTCAAGGTGTCCAAGTTATCAAAATATTCTTTGTAGTCCTTGTACTTTTTGATCCAGATTTCTAAAAATATAAATAAATAAATCAAAAATATGAAATTATGAGACACATATTATTAGGTATTGAATTCTTTGAAGTGAAAACTTCTTTAGGCGCGTTGAGCACTTTTTTTGGGTGAAGAAAAAACATGGATTTTTCGTCATCGTCACGCTTTTATGCAACACACAATACTTTTGGTTATGCAACACAATTAACAATTAAGCGTATATAGTGTTGCATAAATCATCGTCACGCTTTCCATGAGCTATAAGGGATTCATTTATTGGTGTTTTCATTTCTGTCTCTACGTTTTTTATGTATAATTGAGGCTTACCTTCTAAATCTTTTAAATATTTCTCATTGCCTCCATAATCTTTAGGTAATACATCTGCTGGAAATGAATCTCTGAAGCTGTCAAGTGTTGAATGCAAGTGCAACTAAAAATATCTTCACTTAAAATAATGAATTGTTTAACGGACACGGAATACTAATGAATGAGAATTTAGCATTCCGTGCGTATTACACATTATATTTTTGCTATGACAGTTTTAAAAGAATCATATATTAACTGTAGATGGACAAAGAAAGTGTTTTTTTTTATAATACTCACTCTTTCGTATATGGCTGGTCTTATTAAAGCTTTTATTATCTTCAAGGCTAGTTGAAACACGGGGGGATTATTTATAAAGTGTATTGCTTTGAAGCTACCGAATCCTTCCTGAAAAATAATTATTAAAAGTTAATGTTTTTATGGTGAGTTTATAAAGATCTTCAGTCCTAGTTTAGTTTTAGTCTTAACTTAGCACTAGTTCCATGGAGACTATACAAGGAGATCAAACTCCATGTATTCCAATTTTCATTACCTTTGGTACTTTAAAAAATCTTCGTCTTATATATCACCAGCACTACCACTAATGCAATTTTTAACATCACACACCCTGTCCATTATAAATTTTTATTATAACAATTTCAATTTACTAGTTTTTAAAGTAATGTTTACTATTTATCCACTATAAAAAGTAAGGTTATTGTCGTGACAGTTTTAAAATGGTGCAAGATCAACAATGCGCGACGCTACGGTGAAAAAACAAACTGCTTAGATAGACGATTTTGATGACAGGTTTTGTCAATTTTTCCGTATGAGTTCGATCTACTAGTCTAGTCTCCATGCCTAGTTCTATCATAAAAACTATCATAGAAACTACTTCATTATGCTGGTGCTTCAAATGCTACTTTTATGTCAAATATTACTCGTCGTTTGTTCTATCCACAGAACAGACAGAACTAGTGTAGGTATAGATCTATGATTCTAACAAAATCAAACGATAATGAAAGCAACTGTTACCAACATAAGTTGGGGAATAGCAATAAAAATGGCGACCATTGGCAGCCATTTAATGAAAATGAATACTTACGTCCGCCATCTTTACACAATTCAAGATGAACATTGGGGTGATTTTTAATACATGTTCTAATGTAAAATTTTCCAGATCATAAATTAATACATAGTTTAACATTACATTTTCTTGAATGTTAATTTCGTGAGCGTTTATAGCTGCTGCCAACCACCAATGCGGATCGAGTTCTGGTGGTACGTGTTTTCGCAACTTTAGTACCATCACACCGTAAAGATTATCCAATTGTTTTGGCAAAGGAATTATTTGACTGTAACAAAGAAACAATATAATATCGGTTAGTTAGAGCAGAAACATTGTTAGAATAGATCGAAAATAATAGAATTACCTAATACTATTATAAGGCGCTACAAAGTTTTGAAAAATATGTTTAAAAAACAATGACCGTTCAAATAAGAAGGAACAACTACTTCTCGGGGTATATGCCGCGTCAGGCATTGAATTACACCTCTAAGTCAAACGGGGTCGGTATATCTGCAAGATATAATGGTTTGTAATTAGAAGGGACAACATCACTTGTAGACAGGTTTCGGCGTAATCTAATGTCTGTCGGGGCATATAGCCCGAGAAGTAGTTGTTCCTATAGATGTAGATCTTCGATCTACTGATAACACTCGCTTTACTAAAATATAGCAATTTTACAGGAAACTGTAATTAAGTAAATTGCTAGAATACTTACGCGGAATCAATTGTTGTTTGCATTTCGGGAGTACTTGGATTGGAATATTCAAAAACTGTGGTTAAAGATGTTCTCATGGTATAATATGCATCTAATCTTTGTTTTGTATGTTCAATGTTGAGTTTGTTGTTCAATAAAAAAAATTCTATTCTATTTTTGTCTAGAAAAAAACAGAAAATATTACCAAGTAGATGAATAAATACAAATGGAAGAAAATTAAAGTGAGGGAAAGAGATTTAAAAGAGCAGAAAAGAGGAAGGCATGTAAAAAGGTATGATGGTTGATGTTGGAATATTCCCAATGTGGCCATTTCTTCTAATACACACACACGTGCTAGATGAGCCCGTCCCTCCGAGGATGCATCTCTCTGGGGAGGACTTCCACCTCACCCACCATCTTATCCGATGGGTCTCATGGTCGTCGTTCGCGTTTTTCGCGTACAGCTCGTCCCTAGCCAAATGGCTGCTGGCTGGGGTCAAGCTGTCTTCTCCAGGCCGTATAATCGCGGTGGTTATTTCTTCTAACTTGTTTTGGTCTTCTGTGATGTGTTGTTTGCGCTGCCTCTACAAAGTGCTTCCTTAGCCGACGAACTGCGGCTAAAGACGACCTATTAGCTGAGCTAATAGACTTGTCACCTGCTCGAGAATCTGTTGTTTCGTCGGTGTTGTCGTCGTCTTCTAGTTGGTTGCTGCTTGGGCGTAGCTGACTCTTGGCTTCGTTGTATTTGTTGCTGTTTTCCTTGTCTTCAGGTTGTTTGGGGCCTGTGGGCATCCTATGTAGTTCGCCTGGTGTTCTCCCTGGCAGTTTGCGCAGGTGGCTGGCTTGTTCTTCGGTCTTGGATACTCGTTTGATCTGTTTGGTCCTCCGCACTTCACGCATTTAGTGCTTATGCTGCATTCTGTCTGTCCGTGGTGGAATCCTTGGCAATTGTAACACTGCGTCAGCCCGTTTCCTCTTCTTTATTCCTCCCATCTAATCCTAATGTTTTGTATGTGTTGTATTTTTTGGATTTTGTCCTTTTCTTCTACTTCGAGCTCTACCATGTAGATCGGTAGTGGTTTCCTATCTCCAAATCTGGAGTGAAATTGGCTGATTTTCCCTATCTTGATTCCTTCTTTCTCGATTTCCTCCTTTATTTCTTCGGTGTCTTCGCAGTTTGTCAATCCTCGGATGACAATCTTTGCTTTTCATTCTTCTCGTGGCATGTGCGTATACCACTCCACTTCCTTCCTTTCTTCTCTCAGGTACCTTCTTAGCTTCCTGTAGTTTTCGGGATCTTCACAAGGGATCTTTTACTTCAAGTCTTTATCGGATAGTTATGAACCTTGTCCTGATTCCCATCCTGTGAATGTCTTTCCTCACGGAGCTCCAATGGTGGATACTTCTTCTAATAAAGGAGGTAAAGGAAAACATGAGGCAAAAACTTGAAAAATCGATGTCAGTGAATAAAATAAGATTCAGGTGGAGAATGATTAAGTGTTAGAATAGATTGTTGGATTACTGAACCGTATTTAAATATCAAGCTGTATATTTTGTTCCCATATATCGTCTTAATATTAAAACTTACTTGGTGTTTCTGGTAGATGAGGCTGAGTGTTAAACCAGTCTCTTATTATTGTGACAGATTCATTTAAGTCTTGTTCTGATTTGTTTAAATAATTTAAAATCGTCAATTTAGATCGTATATAGATATGTGGAACGGAATCCATTTTATAACACTACATTTAAGTAACTTTACAACAAGAAATCAAATTCGTGATAAAATGAGTAGATTTGTTTGATCTTAAACGATAATTACACAGGAAATAAACCGATAAAATTTTTTATTAAGTTTATCTGAATATCTAATATAATAATATGAAAATTAACGTATGCTGAAGATAAGGCGCAATTGACCTTTTCCAAGTACGTCATCGACACGAATTTCTGTCACCGGACAACCTTCACACTATATTCTAATATAATCTCAAACCGAATAATAAAACACGATAAAACTCATAACAATTGATTTTTTACACAAATTTACCAAAACCAATTAACTTTTGTTCTCGATTTATATTTAAATCAGTAAAAGATGCTATTTCTATCCATCTTTCTGAAGGTTGTTCGTGATCAGCTGACAACAAGGCGCGGGATGACGTCACTTGGAAACGCTCTATTCACATAGAACAGACGTCAAGCGAGGACGAGACACTGACGTCCCTGACGATCGCCATTCTGTCCTTGGAAATTTTGGAAATTGACCAATTTCCATGCAATTTCCACAAATGTTCGGGCATCCCTTTTTCATTTAGATTCACTTCAAGCAGATCCTTCTTTTGCAGCAACGTCTGCTGTTTCAGTCCCTTCTATCACTAACGATACTGAAAAAAATCTCAAGAGGAGAAGTACCTATGATAGGTGTTTAATGGCTTCATGGTTGGTTTTAACGAAGGGTTCTTGTGTGTGGTACGTTTTGCAAATATTTGTATTTTTGTCCGAGAAGCAGTCTCACTTTCATGTGGCTACTCTAGAGGAAGCTTGGACTAGTAAACAGTGTTCACCAGAAATTAATTCTATACCATATTAAAAGATCCTCTTCCATTGGATACTTGGTACCATTAGCCAGAGGCTTTGGTCCTTGGTACCTTATCATTTAGGCTTTTTGAGCTCTTGGTTGTACCGTTTATGTGAAGAAACCAGTTGTCCTTCTTGGAGAGAAATCCTTCATTCGGTCATCTAGTCGTAGGAGTTTATATCACATTAGAAGATAATGTGTGAGGCTGTTTCCTCCAGTACGTCTGTTTTGTTTGAATCCATCGATATGTACACCACCGAGCTGCAGTGGTACTCAGATGCTATACAGAAAGATGCTGGTCTTACTTTAAAGATCTTCACTGCTTCTTCTTTTACAGAAGGATCAGCTAATTGTCCTATCTTTACCAATGTAGAAGAAACGAGGAGTTTCTGTTGATTAGTTTCATAGTTCATATTGAGAAGGACTTATTGGCTGTTGAGATTGGCTGGTGAGGAGATTAGAGAAGAATTATGGTATGGTTCTCATGTTTTATTGCTAGATTCTTATTCTATTGTTCGAGTTGTTTTGAATCTGCTGGTACTGGTCTGTTTCCAGAGATAAGTCATCATATTTGGAACTATTTTAGAAGACTTCGAGTCCTCGGTATCTTAGCATTTAGGCTTTTTGTGCTCTTGGTTGTACCGTTTATGTAAAGAAACTAGTTGTCCTATTTGGAGAGAAATACTTCATTAGGCTATCTAGTAGTAGGAGTTTATATCTCCAATAACACAGTTCTTCACATTCGAAGATAATGTGTGAGGCTGTTTCCTCCAGTACGTCTGTTTTGTTTGAATCCACCGAAAGATGCTGGTCTCACTTTAAATTATGTAAAGACACCAAGTAGCACTTATCAGGCTCAACAGTCTTTTCACTAGGTCCTTCTTGGAGAAAAATCCTCCCTTGGATACACCCCCGTGCTGCAGTGGTACTTAGATGTACTACAGAAAGATGCTGGTCTTACTTTAAAGATCATCACTGCTTCTTCTTTACAGGAGGATCAGCTATTCGTCCTATCTTTACCAATGTAGAAGAAATGAGGAGTTTCTGTTGATTAGTTTCATAGTTCAAATAGGGATGTGAGATTAATGGAAAAGAATCGATTAAATAAAAATCGATTTTTCTTTATTCAAAATTAATCGATTTGTCAAAAATCGATTTTAATAAAAATAAATCGATTTCTGTGAAAACATCGATTTTTTGTATATTATTTTAAAAAGTACATGCTTTTCATATTCCGATAATAAACCTAAGAGATTCATTCATTAACAATTTATTCGATTAAAAATCAAATAAAATTATATGAAAATTGTCAAAAATTTTGAAATATGGTCAAAATGGTCAATAATTATTGTAAAAAACTGTTAAAAATGTACAATTTTTGTCAAAAATGGTCAATAATTATCCAAAATTGTCAAAAACTGTCAAATACTGTCAAAATTTGTCAATAATTGTTAAAATTTTGAAAAATGGTCGATAATTGTCAAAATTTTTTAAATAAACTTGAAAAATGGTCAAAAATTGTCAAAATGGTCAATAATTGTCAAAAATGGACGATAATTGTCAAAAATTTTTAAATAAACTTGAAAAATGGTCAAAAATTGTCAAAATGGTCGATAATTGTCAAAAATGGACGATAATTGTCAAAAACTTTAAAACATTTTTGGAAAATGGTCAAAAATTTTCAAAAATTTTCAAAAATTGTCAAAAATGGTCAATAATTGTCAAAAACTATCAAAAATGGTCAAAAATTGTCAAAATTTTTGATAAATTGTCAAAAATGAACAATAATTGTCAAAAACTGTCAAAATTGGTCAATAATTGTTAAAATTTTGGAAAATGGTCGATAATTGTCAAAAATGGCCAATAATTTTGTAAAAATGGTCAAAAATTTTGAAAAATTCTCAAAAATGGCCAATGATTGTCAAGAACTATCAAAGAATTATTGTAAAAAACTGTTAAAAATGGACAATTTTTGTCAAAAATGGTCAATAATTATCCAAAATTGTCAAAAACTGTCAAAAATTGTCAATAATTGTTAAAATTTTGAAAAATGGTCGATAATTGTCAAAAATTTTTAAATAAACTTGAAAAATGGTCAAAAATTGTCAATGTGATCAATAATTGTCAAAAATGGACGATAATTGTCAAAAACTTTAAAAAATTTTTGGAAAATGATCAAAAATTGTCAAAAATGGTCAATAATTGTCAAAAACTATCAAAAATGGTCAAAAATTGTAAAAATTTTTGATAAATTGTCAAAAATGAACAATAATTGTCAAAAACTGTCAAAATTGGTCAATAATTGTTAAAATTTTGGAAAATGGTCGATAATTGTCAAAAATGGCCAATAATTTTGTAAAAATGGTCAAAAATTTTGAAAAATTCTCAAAAATGGCCAATGATTGTCAAGAACTATCAAAGAATTATTGTAAAAAACTGTTAAAAATGGACAATTTTTGTCAAAAATGGTCAATAATTATCCAAAATTGTCAAAAACTGTCAAAAATTGTCAATAATTGTTAAAATTTTGAAAAATGGTCGATAATTGTCAAAAATTTTTAAATAAACTTGAAAAATGGTCAAAAATTGTCAAAGTGATCAATAATTGTCAAAAATGGACGATAATTGTCAAAAACTTTAAAAAATTTTTGGAAAATGATCAAAAATTGTCAAAAATGGTCAATAATTGTCAAAAACTATCAAAAATGGTCAAAAATTGTCAAAATTTTTGATAAATTGTCAAAAATGAACAATAACTGTCAAAAACTGTCAAAATTGGTCAATAATTGTTAAAATTTTGGAAAATGGTCGATAATTGTCAAAAATGGCCAATAATTTTGTAAAAATGGTCAAAAATTTTGAAAAATTCTCAAAAATGGCCAATGATTGTCAAGAACTATCAAAGAATTATTGTAAAAAATGGACAATTTTTGTCAAAAATGGTCAATAATTATCCAAAATTGTCAATAATTGTTAAAATTTTGAAAAATGATCGATAATTGTCAAAAATTTTTAAATAAACTTGAAAAATGGTCAAAAATTGTCAAAATGATCAATAATTGTCAAAAATGGACGATAATTGTCAAAAACTTTAAAAAAATTTTCAAAAATTGTCAAAAATGGTCAATAATTGTCAAAAACTATCAAAAATGGTCAAAAATTGTCAAAATTTTTGATAAATTGTCAAAAATGAACAATAATTGTCAAAAACTGTCAAAATTGGTCAATAATTGTTAAAATTTTGGAAAATGGTCGATAATTGTCAAAAATGGTCAATAATTTTGTAAAAATGGTCAAAAATTTTGAAAAATTCTCAAAAATGGCCAATGATAGTCAAGAACTATCAAAGATGGTCAAAAGTTGTCAAAAACTGTCAAATATTGACAATTATTTTGAAAAATTGTCAAAATTTTGAAAAATAGTTGTCAAAAATTGTTGAAGTTTTTGAAAAATTGTAAAAAATTTTGAAATATGGTCAATAATTTTGAAAAATGGTCTAAAATTTTGAAAAATTGTCAAAAATGGTCAAAAACTATCAAAAATTGTCAATTATTGTTAAAAACTGTTAAAAATGGACAATTATGGTCAAAAACTGTCAAAAATGGTTAAAAATTGTCATCATTTGGAAAAATGTTCACTAATTTTGAAAAACAGTCAAAATGGTCAATAATTGTCAAAAATGGTCAATAATTGTTAAAATTTTGAGAAATGGTCAATCATTGTCAAAATTTTGAGAAATGGTCAATAAATAATATGAGCCGTTTCCGAAAATTGATTTAAACACGTAATTTATAAAATCGATTTACTAAAAATCGATTAATATTACTATAAAAATCGATAACCAAAAATCGATTACAGGAAAAAAATAATCGATTTATACAAAAATCGATTCTTTTTTAAAATCCATAAGTTCAAATTGAGCAGGACTTATTGGCTGGTGAGTATTTGGTGACAGTGGGGAGGTGTACTTAAGAGTATCTTGGTGACATAACAGATAGGTGGAAGGAAGCGTTTTGTTTTACTTTATACTTCGTAAAGAATGAAACTTCTGCTGCTTTTTGCGAGTTGTTTTGAATCTGCTGGTACTGATGTGTCTCCAGAGGTAAGTCAACTATTTTAGAAGACTAGATGATTAAAAACAACGATATTAAAAAAAAACTTATTTTTTACTGTTAAAGTATGACATTTATCGAGATTTACTTTTTATCTTCGTGCTGGTAACTAATGAGATTGAACTATGACTCACTCGCTTCTTCTATAAAGCTCAATTAACGCAATCAGTGCCGATAGAAGCGAAGCCACGTTTTACAAGAAAGCCGATTCATTTCCTCTAAGGGTTTCACCCCAGGAAAATTTCATTTGGGTAATGCAAAGAGAGAGCGTTATTCTAACATCGGCCATTGAACACGTGACGTTGAAAAATCTACAGGATATATAATTAAAGAAATATACTGATGATTAACGTTACCTACATATCCGACACTTTGTTGTTACTCTCAATTCAGACTAACGAAATTTGATTATGAAATAAAGAAACTTTGGTAAATTTAAAGCGAACAAAAATGTTATAGCATCTAAGTGTATAGTTCATCTAGATTATAAAAGACGTCGTTATTTCTTTTAACCATCTATTGTCACAATTCCTATTACCAGCTATAAAGTTAGACTTTCACTTCTCACGATTTCCACCTACACTCCTTGATTCTGCGGTTATGCAGATACGGATTTGTCAATTGATTTATAAAAAGTACCGATTTTATCATCTAAGTAGCAGCTGGAAAACGAAAATAACACTAAAAAAATGACGATAACCGTATAACAATTTTTTGACTTTGTTGAAAAATATTTACGTTTTAATAATAATGTCTATCTATCTATTTAATTGCGTCTTAAATTATGTAAAGTACAACTCTGAGCTTCGTGACAACAACAACAACGCGTATCTTGTTATTGTTTTCTGGTTCATTTGAGGATTGTGGTTGGCGATTGTAAATCAGTTTTTAAATGAGAGCAGGAAATGTAACAAATTAGAAATTTTAAATTGTGTAATTGAATATTGTTTATGAGCACGAAATCCATCGAATCAATTTTATGAGATGTCAGATTCTAAAGAAAAAGAATTTTTGAAGTAATTCTTAGGAAGGAAAAATATGCAGGAAGACATAAGGTCGCAATCTCAACCATTTTAAATTTTTCAATCTACTAATTACAAATAAGCATAAAACCATCAAAGAGAATATAAAAAGTATTAAAAATGTTTCCCTTACAATCTCCCTCTATCCGACAGATTTACTCCTCCGTATTCACTTTTACCCCTTTCCGTAGTGCGTACCTCCTTGACCCACTTCATTTCCTCTCCTTTTCCTCCTAGCATCGGGTATCCCCTTCTCCATTCCACTATCTTCCTTGGTCACCCATACCTTCTCATCTCCTATCATTGGATTTCCCACCTTCACCTCTGTTCCATCCCCCTTTTTACCACCCCAGTCCCTATCTCTAACCTCCTTCCATTCTTCCCAGTCTCTTGGCCTCATCTCCCATCGTGTTTGCTTTATCCTCAACCTCTCCAACCATTTTAAATTTGTTTATCTACAAATTACAAATAAGCATAAAAACATCAAAGAGAATATAAAAAGTATTAAAAATGTTTCCTCCAGAATCCTCCTCCATCCGACAGATTGACTCCTCCGTATTCACCCTTACTTCCTTTCCATAGTGCGTACCTCCTTGACCAACTTAATTTTCTCTCCTTTT
Organism: Lochmaea crataegi; assembly: GCA_947563755.1. Classification (NCBI taxonomy): domain Eukaryota; kingdom Metazoa; phylum Arthropoda; class Insecta; order Coleoptera; family Chrysomelidae; genus Lochmaea; species Lochmaea crataegi. Next base: position 5,463,503 of record OX387426.1, on the reverse strand, counting down.
CCTCCTAATATCGGGTACCTATCCCTAAACATCCTCTGTATCCCCTTCTCCATTCCACTGTCTTCCTTGGTCACCCATACCACCCATACCTTCTCATCTCCTATCATTGGATTTCCTACCTTCACCTCTGTTCCCTCCCCCTTTTTACCATCCCAGTCCCTACCTCTAACCTCCTTTCATTCTTCCCAGTCTCTTGGCCTCACCTCCCATCGTGTTTGCATTATCTCCTTCCTATCGTCCTCCCTCCTCAACCTCTCCAACCATTTTAAATTTATTTATCTACAAATTACAAATAAGCATAAAAACATCAAAGAGAATATAAAAAGTATTAAAAATGTTTCCTCCAGAATCTTCTTCCATCCGACAGATTAACTCCTCCTCCTTCCTTTCCATAGTGCGTACCTCCTTGACCCACTTAATTTCCTCTCCTTTTCCTCCTAATATCGGGTACCTATCCCTAAACATCCTCTGTATCCGCTTCTTCATTCCACTGTCTTCCTTGGTCACCCATACCACCTTTACCTTCTCATCTTCTATCATTGGATTTCCCACCTTCACCTCTATTCCTTCCCCCTTTTTACCATCCCAGTCCCTAACTCTAACCTCCTTCCATTCTTTCCAGTCTCTTGGCCTCACCTCCCATCGTGTTTGCATTATCTCCTTCCTATCGTCCTCCCTCCTCAACCTCTCCAACCATTTTAAATTTATTTATCTACAAATTACAAATAAGCATAAAAACATCAAAGAGAATATAAAAAGTATTAAAAATGTTTCCTCCAGAATCTTCTTCCATCCGACAGATTAACTCCTCCTCCTTCCTTTCCATAGTGCGTACCTCCTTGACCCACTTAATTTCCTCTCCTTTTCCTCCTAATATCGGGTACCTATCCCTAAACATCCTCTGTATCCGCTTCTTCATTCCACTGTCTTCCTTGGTCACCCATACCACCTTTACCTTCTCATCTTCTATCATTGGATTTCCCACCTTCACCTCTATTCCTTCTCCCTTTTTACCATCCCAGACGCCCTTCCATCCTTCCCGGTCTCTTTGCCCCACCTCCCATCGTGTTTGCATGATCTCCTTCCTAAGAGTCTTGAAATTCTGTTTTTTCCTCCAGCAGACTCCGACTGAGAGTTACCGGCTCTTGATCATGTTGCTCTACGTGGTCCATCTTCTTGGTCGTTTTGCTCCCCCAGCCTGGTCTTGGCTGTTCTGGGAACATGAACTGGTGTCTCCTCGGCATCCACGGAAATTACGGCGGCAAAATCCGAGCATGGGTCGACGACCACTAGGATCATCGCTATTCTGATCTGGATCTCCACGATAGGATCCTCTGAAGTATCCTCCTCCTTAAAAGCCTCCACGATCGCCTTTTGGTCTACACTTTTGGCGGACCGCCACCTCTGCTGCTTCCTCGTCTTCCTCTTTTAGGGTACTACCATTGACAATACCCTCGTCTACGATAGGCGGTGTAAGGCGAACCCCTTATCATTTCTATTGATGCCAGTTACCTTTGTTACAAGTACTTCCTTCTGTCTTATGTCTTATGCTGTTCTGACGTTGCTTTCTGCTCAGCTTCAGCTGTGATGGTCCAGCCATGATGGTAGGACCGGTGGAAGATGTTATACCGCTACCTCACCTTCCTTTCAAATTCAGTTGACCTTCATCGAGTTTTATTATGATTCACTTAATACTAATTATTTTTCATGTAATATAATTTACTGAATATAAAACAGTTTCTAACAAAGGATTACTAATCAATTAGACTGTAGCTTTATTCAAAGAAGTATTCTCAGCCGCTGCACAGTTTGTGTAACTAGGAACAATAACAGGAAGAGTCCAATCTGGTCATATAAGACGCCATCCGGTCTTTGATTGGACAGATGTTTCGTATGAATCACGTAAACAATGTTAAGGTGTCATTTTCTTTTAATGCAATTCGTCTTGGTAATTACAGTAATACTTTGAAAGAAATTCCGTTATAAAAACTGAGATTTTAGTAAAAACATTCATTTCAAAAGCTCGGACGTCTTCCAGACAATACATTACTTCTCCAAACGCCTTAAATTTAAAAAAATATCTTTTGATAAACCACCCCTATACCACTCAGCGTAAAATTACCACCCGGTCTAAACACAAAAACGCAATATGTCGTCGAAACACCGAATTCATCAACTTAATAAGTGCACATGCAATAAAACCATATAAGATGTATTACCCCTAGATCGAGATCCACCCCCGATTCCTAGTTATATAAGAGCGGTAAGGGTAGTTTACCCCAATGAATACATCCAACTCATTACGTGGTCGTGAAGTCACGGGGATTGTCCAAACACGAGGACGTCGCCACTTAATCGGGACGGAGATACACGATCGCTACTTGACGGAAAATACCGATGGAAAATAATATTGATAAGAGCGATAGTGGGAGTGCTTGCAAATTCTTTTGGTTTGTTCTTTAAAAAAGTGACAGTTTTTTTTATACATTTGAGGTTAAACTCTATCCAATTGAATGCTGGTTTCCATTTTTAATATTTTCTTCGTTCCACTAAAGCTTATTCATAAATGCGACAGAGTAATAAATCGCAACACATTTCTGTGTCGGGCAGGTAGCTTCACACCGTATAAAGACGAGTTTAGGTTTTTCAGTTTTATTCCACGTTTGTTCTGAGTTTTCCTTTGCTTTTCTTTTCAATTAATTTAGCTTCCTATATTTTTTAGTCCGCCTTGTGCCTTCTATTTTTTGTAAATTCCCCCACCATCCCAATTGTCTGTATTCTGTAAATTTTAGTATTGATTGTATTTCTGTATCTCCTCTTATATCTGTGTCCCTAATTTTATCTCTCTTCTTCTGTAACGCTCTTCTTAAGTATTTCATTGCTTCTTCCTCTATTTTACTTTTCTGTGATTTAAATTTTTTTGAGTTGATATTCTTCGATACTTCTTTATTGTTTATGACTTATTCTTTTATTAATTTCGGCTTCTTGCGTCCCCTCACTTGTTCTATTTTAATTTCTTCAAGCCCTCTTTCTATAACCATAACCCTCGTTGTAGGGCGTCGACCCAGCACTCTGTGAAGCAGAGTCGAGCGCGGTTAGTACTTGGATGGGTGACCACTGGGGAAACACCGTCGTAGAGCCCATACAACCTGCAGAGAAACACCTTAGATTACTAGGGTCAGCAGCATATCACAGCTCGGAGGAATTATACTATTGAGCACGAGGTATAATGTAGATATGCCGTCCTTAGGATGAGACGTAAAACCGAGGTCCCGAGTCCAAGGAAATTGGGCTCGATAAGGATCCCTACCACTGGCTGGAACACTAGTGGATTCGGCAAAATTTCCGATTAGGAATAGAGTACTCCCGGCGTCGTTAATCATAATCTTTCCTTTCCTTTCCTTTCCTTTCCTTTCCTTTCCTTTCCTTTCCTTTCCTTTCCTTTCCTTTCCTTTCCTTTCCTTTCCTTTCCTTTCCTTTCCTTTCCTTTCCTTTCCTTTCCTTTCCTTTCCTTTCCTTTTCCTTTCCTTTCCTTTCCTTTCCTTTCCTTTCCTTTCCTTTCCTTTCCTTTCCTTTCCTTTCCTTTCCTTTCCTTTCCTTTCCTTTCCTTTCCTTTCCTTTCCTTTCCTTTCCTTTCCTTTCCTTTCCTTTCCTTTCCTTTCCTTTCCTTTCCTTTCCTTTCCTTTCCTTTCCTTTCCTTTCCTTTCCTTTCCTTTCCTTTCCTTTCCTTTCCTTTCCTTTCCTTTCCTTTCCTTTCCTTTCCTTTCCTTTCCTTTCCTTTCCGTTGCATTCCATGTCTCTATATTTAGTCTCAGATCTTCAAATATAACTAAATCGTCAGCGAATGTCCCTGTAATGTTGGGGATTAGGTGTGGATAGGCCTCTTTAATTGGTGGTATTGCTGGTCACTCGGAGGGTCATCTTACTTGAATAAAACAACTACTTCTGGCACTGGGATAAGTTCTATTTATTAACACACTGTACTATTATACATTAAAACTACTCAAGGTTACTAAATCTATATATAAGTATCTAGCCTTATAGCATACTTATAGTTTAACTGGATAACATAATGACTACAACTAAATTATACTGAATATGGATTACTTTCGATTACTGATTACTTATTCTCCCTTGATTGTGTTGTCGCAGGTATATTTATTCTGCGGTTGTTTACTTACGTGATGAACTTGACTCCGTACCTGTCGACCTCGCTACTTATATTTATGTAATATTCCAACGTTTAATGATTTATTGAAATTAGTTTCAAGGGAATTTATTGTTATTATTATATTAGGCCAAAAGGCATCATATCCCTTTTGACACTTCTACTTTAAATAAGATTTCTCTAAATACCTACGTAAACTTTGAGAACATAAAACGCGTGTCTGGATGGAAATTTAAATTTTTTGGGCAACAAATTTCCTCACTATTCTATTTGATAATGACTTATTGATCGCTTAGTATATGCGTGCAACTCTTGAGCACAAAAACAAATTATACCGGAATCCATATAATCGCTAGATTCGTTAGGAATTTTAAAGAGGATGTCGCTGTAGCCATCTGGGCAAATACTGTTGAAATGGTGGGTGGTTTTAATTCGATTTTTTGTTCTCCCCAACGAATGCCATGAATATTGAGATACCTATAATGAATTTTAATATTTTTGTTGTTATAGTCGGTATATTTAAGCAATAATTTATGAACTTTTGCAATGTTAGAAAGTATCAATTAGATGGAAATAGGACGGTGGAAGTATTGGCTGTGAACAAAAGAGAAAAGAAGATGGTCAAAACCATATGGAATCCTACAAAGTTTGTGATGTTGAGATGTTGTTATGGAAAGGCCTCTTTAATTGGTGATTGTAACGGTAATTTCGTTCACTTTACTTTCCTCCAGTTAATTAATAATAAATTATCGTATGGGCGGCGAATAGCCAGTCCTTTCTCATACCCAACACCGAGAAATGTTTCAAGGCTGAATATCTTTACTGTCGACGAGAGTCGCAATCAACGTTTCGAGTCCGTCTGTCGTGAAAATAGCCACTGCTATGTGCTATTCCCACTTCGACCTCGTTCTTATCTCTTCTTCTACCACTTATTAATTAAATGTGAATTAAGAATTCACTATTGAAATGTAAATTCCTTTCCTGGTCAAAGCGTCTGAGCTTGACATGAACACGAGACGTAAGTCTGTTATCTTTCACATGATTTCGTGTATTTAAATAGTGGCAAAGAGGTTTTCATTCTTCTTTCCTGTGAACATGTGCCATTGAAGCAGAATTTTATTGTTATCTTATCTTATCTTTAAAAAGTGCATTCATGTGAATGGTAAGTTATTTCGCCTAAATATTGTTAACTATTCCTTCTTAGCAGATTTCTACTTTCCTATTTTTTGTTGGTCAAGTTCAGGCTGATATTTACTATTTAATGTTATATGTTTATTTACGTGATGAACTTGACTCTCGATACCTGTCGGCCTCGTGGGTTTTATTTATGCTTTCTTTAACGTTCAATTACTTATTTCAAATAGTTTCAAGGGAATTTATTACTTATTTCATTTTATGCCAAAAGGCATCTCTACAAGTTCAACATCATTAAGTTCAATAGAAATAATCAAAATTATAAATTTCGAGGATGAAAACACCTCCGAAGGGCGGTTTAAGCATAAATTTCTCCATCCTCTGCAATTTTGGAAAATAGCATTGAACACAAATTGTGCATTTAAACATTTCTGAAGGGTGACCACCCTACTGAAACTATACTGTTTTATTCAAAAGTTTTTCCCCTAAAATAGTTAAAAATCACAACATATTTTTCCAAAACGACAGAACCACTTTCGTGAATGTTCAATTGGGAATTATATGCATTTTTTATGTTTTTATGGCGTTATTGGTAATAGCTATTAGACGCCTTTCATGCAATCCCTTAAACCTTTAGAGGATTTGATTGATGGAAAACCAATTATTATTCTACAATTTTTGACAATTCCATGTTAAGTTCGAATGTTATTAAGTGAAATGGTAGATTAAATCATTATTATTTAAACAGTTTGAACTTTATATTGACAGCAAAGAATAATGCATAGAAACTTCAATATTTAAAGGATAAGTACTTACTTGAGGGTAACTGAAGTTGTTCAAATGTCAATAGCCGGTGGAAATGAACGATATTTATACAGGGTAAATCACGACCAACAGGACGTAGTTCGTAATTTACAATAAAGGAAAAATTTCGATATATATCTGGTTAACATTAATATTTGTCAAAATTGTACATTTGATTGTAATATTACGCATATCAAAATATTGTCTATTGCAGTGGTTCCCAACCGGTGGGTCGCGACCTCCTTGGGGGTCGCGGGAGACATTTGGGGGGGGGGCCGCCATTAGGCTCACAAAAATAAAAAATTAAACATGTCTCTAAGAAATATTTCTTTATTCCTCAATTCTAAGGCTCAGCAAAACTATTTTTTAAGAATTTAGGTTCATTGCCGCTCTCTCTTAACGTCAGCAGTGAAATAAAAATATCTTTTTCTACAACTGCTATGAAAAGTGACGTATTTCTCATACCTTACTTGATTTCAAAACCAAATATTGCTCATACTGTGAGAAATAATATTTCTCACGGCACTTTGCCCACGCCACATACATTTATATGGAGAATCAAATAAAATCGACAAATATTCAGTAGGCTACTGTCATCTTTAAATACCTACTTAGTTGTCAAAAAACTGTCAGATTATATAAGAAAATATGTTAGAATTTTAAAAAATTATCAAAAATTTTGAAATATGGTCAAAAATTGTCAAAAATTTGGAAAAATGGTCAATAATTGTCAAAAACTGTCAAAGTTTTGAAAAAATGGTCAATAATTATAAAAGACTGTCAAAAATGGTCAATAATTGTTAAAAATTGTCAAAAATGGTCAATAATTGTCAGAATCAGTCAAAAATTATGAAATATTTAAAAAAATGGTCAAAAATAGTCAATAATTGTTAAAATTTTGAAAAATGATCAAAATCTGTCAAAAATTTTGAAAGTTGTCAAAAATGGTCAATTATTGTTAGAAACTGTCAAAAATGGCCAATAATTGTTAAAATTTTGAAAAATGGTCGAAAATTGTTAAAATTTTGAAAAAATTGTCAATAATTATAAAAAAATGTCAAAAATGGTCAATAATTGTTGAAAATTATTGTCAAAATTTTTGATAAGTTGTCAAAAATGGTCAATAATTGTAAGAACCTGTCAAAAATGCTCAAAAATTGGCAAAAATGGTCAATAATTGTTAAAATTTGGAAGAATGGACTAAAATGGTCAAAATTTTTGAAAAATTGATCAATAATTGTCAGAAATGGTCAATAATTGTTAAAATTTGAAAATATGGTCAAAAATTTTGAAAAAATGGTCAATTGTCAAAAATTGTCAATAATTATTAAAAACTGTCAAAATGGTCAATAATTGGCAAAAATGGTAAATAATTGTCAAAAATGATCAATGATTGTCAAAACTGTCAAAATTGGTCTATAATTGTCAAAAATGGTCAATAATTGTTGAAATTTAAAAAAATAGTCAAAAATTTTGAAAAAATGGTCTAAATTGTACGAAAAATGGTCAAAAATGGTCATTCTATTGTGCATAAGAAGCAAGCTTCTATCTGCGGTCCGACGACCGCTCATAAAATGGTCAATAATTGTAAAAAATTGTCAAAATTTTTGAAAAATGGTCAAAGTTTTTGAAAAATTGTCAAAAATGGTCAATAATTGCCAGAACCTGTCAAAAATGGTCAAAAATGGTCAATAATTGTTAAAATTTGGAAAAATGGTCTAAAATGGTCAAAATTTTTGAAAAATTGTCAAAAATGATCAATGATTGTCAAAACTGTCAAAATTGGTCTATAATTGTCAAAAATGGTCAATAATTGTTAAAATTTTGAAGAATGGTCTAAAATGGTCAAAATTTTTGAAAAATTGATCAATAATTGTCAAAAATGGTCAATAATTGTTAAAATTTGAAAATATGGTCAACAATTTTGAAAAACTGGTCAATTGTCAAAAATTGTCAATAATTATTAAAAACTGTCAAAATGGTCAATAATTGTTAAAAATTGTCAAAATTTTTAAAAATTGTCAAAAATGGTCAATAATTGGCAGAACCTGTAAAAAATGCTCAAAAATTGTCAAAAATGGCCAATAATTGTTAAAATTTGGAAAAATGGTCTAAAATGGTCAAAAGTTTAGAAAAATTGTCAAAAATGATCAATAATTGTCAAAACTGTCAAAATTGGTCAATAATTGTTAAAATTTGAGAAAATAGTCAAAAATTGTCAAAAATGGTCAATAATTGTCAGAACCTGTCAAAAATGGTCAATAATTGTTAAAATTTCATAAAAAAATTGGAGATCTTGCACCTGAAGCAAAGGGTCTCTACCGAGGCAAATGCAAGAGGTGCTCAACTCATTAATTAAAATTGTTAATTATGTAAAATCTAGTACTGTCAATAAGTACCCGAACTCTGTAAAGACATGAACTCAGATCACTCTTCTGTTTTATACTGTAGTTCGTTGGTTGTCAAAAGACAATGTTATTGTGTCTTTGTGTCTTTGAGCTAAAAGAAGAATTGAAAGTTTTTTTGGAAATGCAAGGAAAGCAGTATTTTTGCAACATCTTATTGACCCAGCTTGGATCCAAAGAGTCGCTTATTTATCGGACATCTTTGGTCAGTTAAAGAAATTAAATTTAAAACTCCAGGGAAAGGACTTGCACATTTAGTGTTTTAGAGATAATCTTCAAGCATTATTTTTATTGTTTCACAAAATCATGCCATGATGTGGCCATTGGTACATTATAAATTATATTCATTAAAATGTACCAGTGGCCGATATAGTGGCTCAAGATCACAGGGGTCAAGGTCATATGTAGACATTATATTAATCATTTCTGTCAAAGTTTTATCTAGTTATGTCAATCCGTTCCAAAGTTACCAATTGCGGTACATCCGTAAGGAACTGGCTTAAGCATTGGTGGTACTCAACGTGTTAAATAAATAGGTAAAACCGAAAAAACGAGAAGATCGGACCATTGGAAAGATCTAGGCAATAAAAGATACTCATGATAAACTACAACCAAGTGAGATCATAAATATGTATAAGCACTAAGAGTTTTGACATTTGACAGTTGTTCTAACGGGACATTGCCACCTGAACGGGCACTTCAAAAATCTGAAGCTAGTGGAGAAGGAACAATGCAAACATTGTGGAATGGAAGTAGAAATATTATTGCGGAATAAAAAGTACTACAGAATCTTAGGGAAAAACACTTGGAAAACTACTTGATAGAGAAAATTTCCCAAACGGAAGCCTGCCGAAGTCCTTAAATTTTTTCACGAAATAGGACTAAAGGAACTATTGGTATCTTTCTTCGGGAACTGAATAAAAGCAGAGGCAGATTATAGCTTTTAGGTTCAAAAAGAAAACAGGATATTAATTTGTTAAAACACAATTTTACAAATACTCAAATTGTTCCATTGAAAACTAGGTATATCCTTTTTAAATTTGTAACAATATACCGTCATTTATTGTTTGCTATACCTATATATATACCCCAAGGACTTGACTTATTGATCCTGGCCGCCATATTAGAAACAGGATCTTGTACTAGAGGTTGCTTGGCAACGTTTCCGCCCCAAGCCATTTCATTTCATATTCCGTTTTCAGCATTTTCCGCTCGTCCCCGCTTTTCCAGCCAACGCGCTTGCCAACAATGGAAACAGGGTGTGGGCATTAACTGAAGGTAAAAATGTTTAAAATTTATATGTTAATAGATGAATTATTCAAGTGTATAACTCTTAAAAACAAATTATTGAGTAACAATAATAATTCTACTCTTATGAGAGAAGAAGCATCACTTTATATCGATTTTAATCACACAAATATTATTTATTACTTAATTGTAAAACTTTTTTGTCATTTTGTGTCATTAGTTATCATAAAATCCAAAATTTCCAAGTTCTTGAAGTACCTGTGGGGGGTGGTTCATGGGAATGCAAGGTTCTTTGTAGCTGATACCAAGTGTGCTCGAAGAGGTTGAGGTCGGGTGATCGAGGGGGCAGCAGGATACTATGGAAGTCCAAAGCGTCTTTTACTAATCTTGCACGATGCGGTTGAGCATTATCGTCTAAAAAGAAGAAAGTTGATCCAATAGCAGCATGAAACAAACGTATAACATTGTTAATAACTTGCTGTACGTAACTCTGCGCAGTCATGTTACCATCAAGCACTAACAATTCTGTACGCCCATTAAAAAAATGCAACTGTACCATAGCTAAACAGATGAACTTCCTGCACTGCTCTTCGATTTCTGAGCACTACACGAACATGGCGACTATCAGAAAACGTCCATACCTCGACTCATCTGTTCTGTTTACATAATATAAGTACACAATTCATATGTTCCTTAGCCCATGCCAATCGAGCATGCATATGAATTTGTGTTGATGGAACTCTTCTCAACTCTCAAAACTCTCGACTTTCAAGACTCTTGACTCTCAACTCTCAAGGCACTCGACTCTCGATTCTCGACTCTCAAGACCCTAGACTCTCGACTTTCCACTTACAAGACTCTAGACTCGACTCTCAAGACGCTCGACTCCCGACTTTCAAGACTCTAGACTCGACTCTCAAGTCACTCGACTCTCAAGACACTCGATTCTCGACTCCCGACTCTCAAGACCCTAGACTCTCGACTTTCCACTTTCAAGACTCTAGACTCGACTCTCAAGACGCTCGACTCCCGACTCTCAAGACTCTAGACTCGACTCTCAAGTCACTCGACTCTCAAGACTCTAGACTCGACTCTCAAGACACTCGATTCTCGACTCCCGACTCTCAAGGCCCTAGACTCTCGACTTTCCACTTTCAAGACTCTAGACTCGACTCTCAAGACGCTCGACTCCCGACTCTCAAGACTCTAGACTCGACTCTCAAGTCACTCGACTCTCAAGACTCTAGACTCGACTCTCAAGACACTCGATTCTCGACTCCCGACTCTCAAGACCCTAGACTCTCGACTTTCCACTTTCAAGACTCTAGGCTCGACTCTCAAGACGCTCGACTCCCGACTCTCAAGACTCTAGACTCGACTCTCAAGTCACTCGACCTTCAAGACACTCGATTCTCGACTCTCAAGACCCTAGACTCTCGACTTTCCACTTTCAAGACTCTAGACTCGACTCTCAAGACACTCGACTCTCGACTCCCGACTGTCAAGACTCTAGACTCGACTCTCAAGTCACTCGACTCTCAAGATCCTAGACTCGACTCTCAAGACACTCGATTCTCGACTCCCGACTCTCAAGACCCTAGACTCTCGACTTTCCACTTTCAAGACTCTAGACTCGACTCTCAAGACGCTCGACTCCCGACTCTCAAGACTCTAGACTCGACTCTCAAGTCACTCGACTCTCAAGACACTCGATTCTCGACTCTCAAGACCCTAGACTCTCGACTTTCCACTTTCAAGACTCTAGACTCGACTCTCAAGACACTCGACTCTCGACTCCCGACTCTCAAGACTCTAGACTCGACTCTCAAGTCACTCGACTCTCAAGATCCTAGACTCGACTCTCAAGACACTAGACTCTCGACTCCCGACTCTCAAGACTCTCGACTCTCGACTCTCGACTCTCGACTCTCGACTCTCGACTCTCGACTCTCGACTCTCGACTCTCGACTCTCGACTCTCGACTCTCGACTCTCGACTTTCGAGTCGGCGTGAATGTAAGTTGACCTCGGGTAATCTTCGACGTACTGTTTCAATTGAAACCGAAACACCAGAAGCATTCCAAAAAACGCTGTTGTATGATCCGTACAAGTAACCCTTCCAAGTCTCTTTCTCACGTTTCCAGCTGCTCCATATGTACGGAGAAGCCGCAAAATGATACTTTCACTGACTTGGAAAACGCCCACAACCTCTCTCTGAAGAAGACGACCCTCCCAAATTATACCAATAGCCCTACTAGCTTCATCCGTCTAGGCATCAAAACAAAATTCTAAATTTTAAATTGACAGTTGACTGATGAAAAATTCTTGAAAATACAAAAGAAAAGTACTTACCCTAAAGGTAAGTAATAGTAAACAATAATAAAGTTCCGCAATTTCTGTTGAAAATTGGCTTTGTTTTTATGGTATTGTCTCCATGGATTTTCCGTCTATCTCGGCTAATTCTTGTCTGTATAATTTGGGGGAGACGTACACGTGTTCTAACTAGAATGTCTCATTAAACTAACGAAGACACGTGCTTTGATGCAAAGCCTGCACGTGCGCGTCCGGCTAAACTTAATTCCCTCGATTCCCAATGAGAAGTAACTTAATAGCATAAAATATATTGAATCGTATTTGTTTCATTTGGGTTTATTTCATTTCTATTGATTGTAAAAACGATATATATTATCTTTCGTAAAAACATCTATCTATAACTTAACCAAAAAGAATAAAGTGGAAATTCAATTATATAATTTTTATTCATTTATAACACATTGAAATTATTTGAAAGTTATTTAACAGGAAGGAGCTAAGCAGTTAGAATTGATAATATATTGAGCAGTTACAAATCGATCGACTGTGGAGTACCTCAAGGATCCGTGCTGGGACCGACACTATTCAATGTAAATATATTAAAGGACTTTTTGCATATAGTACTAACCATTCGATTTTGCTAAACTGGGATGGGTTGGAAGCATGAAGTCGGGAAGGAACGTTGGTGTGGTACACAGACGGATATAAAACTGACAAAGGAACAGGAGCTGGAGTCCATGGTACCAGACCCAGGTGCAAACTCCACGCATCGTTGGGCAAGTTTGCATCTATATTCCATGCAGAAATCTACGCTATCGACACGTGTTTGCAAATGAACATCGAAAGGAGGTATAGAGGCCAAAAGATCCTCATACTCTCAGATAGTCACACTGAAATCTTTAGCATGTCCCCAGATCAGATCTAGACTGATCTGGGCTATCGATAGCGATAGAAAACATGCCTATTTTTTCAAAAAAATATAAACTTTACTTTTAAAACGACTTTAAAAATCATAAAATTTGAAAGTCCGCCAAAACGCGCTTTACGTCATAAAGATGGCTGCCCCATCCGTTGACGTCACTCCATTTGTTTACCGTGTATCACGCTCTGAGTTTTTGTGACCTTATTTGTTTCTGAAAGCTTTAAAAATGGATAAATCCGAAAAAAAACTTTGTATTCCAAGTATTGCATTGTTCCAGAGTGTAAATCAACGTCTATTAAAACTCCAGACAAAATATTTGTTACTTTCCCTGGTGGCGCAAGCAAAAATGTACTTGAGAGAAGGGCATTGTGGTTGCAAGCTATGCGTCGAAACAAAGACGATATTTCGACAAATACTACTCCTTTTGTTTGTGAAGACCATTTTAATGTAAGTTCCTACTTCTATGTTGGTAATTTTTCTTCTTAAATAGTTTGAGGTTATGTATCTATATGTCTAGGAATCAACCATAAAAACATTATTTTCTTACCAACTCAGGCCAACATGGCATCGAAATATGGTTGGTATATATTATATATGTATAATACATAGTTTAAATCGTACTTACGATAATGCTTCAAATCCTCTTATTTCCTCTGCATTAAAGCAGCTATTTGACTTCATTAATTCAAGCAGCATAAATGAGTCTACTTTGGGCAAGTTATCAGTTTGTGCTTTTACAAAACCTTCGCTAGCCATATCTTTACTCACAAAATATGAAAGAATCGTCACTATACTAGTAAATAAAATATTTTCTTCTAAAAGTTTTAAAATATCCTCGGAAATATCGAATATTTATGTCCACTTTCCGCTTTACGTTGACTTTTAGAAATAAAAAAAAAGCACACACAAACACGTAATGGTCTCAAACAAACATATAAATGATATTTTTACGTCGATTGAGCAATTAATAGTTAATTAGAATACAATATAAACGCAGAACCTAATGCAATACCGGCCATATTGACAAATGTAAACAAATGGTATGACATCACACGTATCATCGGTAGCGTTCGAAAATCCTCGGGTGGTGGTCGGAAAGTGCATTAAAATTTGAATTTTATTTTAAAATTTGGAAGTAATTTCCAATGGAAACTGGTTTATTTCCTATTATTAGTTATTTTTGCCTTATGCTCACCGATGAAAGGCTGCCGTTCGCACTTATGTAGTTTACTTTTTGTTGCTACACAATATCAAACCTAAATTGTTATAAAACTGCTACAATATTCCCTACATCTTCAAAACTCTCGGAAACTCACATACATCAAAAGACACAAGCGATGCAGCTGCGCCAAATTCAAGGGGATAAATTGCATTAAGCGATATTATCAAATGTCTTTTCGGTCAATTGAAGAGATTGTGAGTCATCTAACTCAAATGGCATGTCGCAGAGATATGATGGCTTACTGTTCCGGTTTGACACGCGTCTTAGAATTTTCCGGTCACGTGGCTTTCTATCAGTTAATGGCGAGGGGTTAGTTTTTCGATGTATTGGTAACTTTTTAAAATGAAATTATGCATGTATTCTGCTAATTCGCCAAATGTTTGTAAAGAAAGTGCATTTCTTTAATCTCAATTTTTCGGCGCTCAGTCGTTATCACCTAGCGTGAATAATTCAATGTTGATAGAATGACAACACATGTCAATATTGAAAAATTTATCAGTCAAACTGTAAAAAGGAATAATTAAGAAATATACTTTAATTGTCGTTTCTCTATTTACAGAGCAACATTGTGAAGTTTATTTATTCCCAATTATTGAAGATTAATCTTATAAAACGACAATCTTAGTCACAAAATAATTTTGTGGACATAAATTAGTAAGATAAACGTTATTTCTTACATCGAATAGGAAAATAAAACTTAACTAAGATGGTCTTTCACTCAACAATCACATTCATACAATGAAAATTATTTTTAATACTTGAAATTATGCAACTTTTTATACATTAGTGTATTTACAGTGATACCGTTTTAAATAAGCCAAAACGAAAAGCAAAATGGACGATACAGTTGTATCTGAATTTGCAAAATATCTAAGTTTCTTTTATATACACTCACAAGTAAGTTTTTTATTTTAAAATACTAAATACAATGGAGAAGCTAGGTTTTGATTTCATCATTCTACCATCAATATCTATGCTATAACATCAATAGCCACAAGTTAAAATAAAATGTATGCAATACCAGATGAACTTACATCCATTAGCCACCATAAAGAATTATCGAAAACATCTGCATACAGTAAAGTGACAAATAACCTGAAAAAAAGACACCAAATTAGAAGAGTATGGACAAAGATTACAGTATGGATAACACTAAGTGAGGAGCTCATGAAAGATTATATAGATGAAGATGGGAATTTACAGTTCAAAGACCAATTCTTAGAAGAAATAACTGATGAACAGCTAAATGGAACCCAAACAAAAGAAACAGGCTCTTTAGAGAAATTGATTGAAAAGCTAATACAAAATACACAAATAAAAAATTCAAAATTACTAGAAATTAAAAAAAAATAAAATAAAATTCTTTAAAAGTGAAAATATTTGAAATTGAAAAGTATGTTGATATCTTCATTATAGATGAAAAACATTTTCAATACGATTTTTTAATTGGACTAGACTTAATAAAGCAGTTCAAATTGATTCAAGATGAAAAATTAAAAATAACTCATAAAATTTCCATTCCCAATGGACTTGCCTACCTTTTGAACTACAAACGTCACCAGTAATATTACAGAAAATATTAAGTAATATATTGCGAAAATATAAACTCACTAATTTCGCAGTTAACTACAGTATTCGCCAGCTAACTTGATGTCCTAAATGCTTTCTAGGGAGCTATTGACGCCGCCCATCCGATAACTGTAAACAGTGCCCTGCAAGTTCTGAGGATACGCTTTCTGTTACAAATTAACACAACTTATACAATTAATAAAGTAAAGTCCGTCCGGAAATATATGATCCTAACTTAATAAATAATATTTAATTCTTTGTTATAATTATTGGTATATTGATTTTAATAGAAACGGATTTGCTTTATACCTGAAAGCTAATGTTTAACTAAAAAACCAACTACCTATTCCAAAAAAATTAAGGTTTAATGTTGGTTTAATGTTACTTCTCATGGTTCCAGATAAAGTCCTGGTAATATTCCAGATATAGGTAGTGATATCCTGGATACGGTCCTGGTTCAGATGGAGTCCTTGCTAAAGTTCCTAATCAAGGTACAGATGAGGTTCTGGTTCCAGGTAAAGTCCCAGATAAAGTTCCAGGTAAAGTGTCCCAAGTAAAGTTCCAGGTAAAGTGTCCCAAGTAAAGTTCCAGGCAAAGTTCCGGTTTCAGGTAAAGTTCTTGTCCCAGGTAACGTTCCTGTCCCAGGTAAAATTCCCAAGTAGAGTGTCCCAGGTAAAATTCCTGTCCCAGGTAAAATGCATTCACAAGAATGCACTTTTTAAATTTAAGATACAGTAAAATTTTGCTTCAATAGCACATGTTCACAGGAAAGAAGAATGAAACCTCTTCGCCACTGTTTAAATACATGAAATCATATGAAAGAAAACAGACTTACGTCTCGTGTTCATGTCAAGCTAAGACGCTTTGACTAGGAAAGGAATTTACATTTCAATAGTGAATTCTTAATTCACATTTAATTAATAATTGGTAGAAGAAGAGGTAAGAACGAGGTCGAAGTGGGAATCTCAAAATAGCAGTGGATATTTTCACGACAGATGGTACTCGTTCGGCCCGTATGAGAACGTTGACAGTAAATATATTCAGCCTCGAAACATTTCTCGGTGTTGGGTATGAGAAAGGACTGGCTATTCGCCGCCCATACGATAATTTATTATTAATTAAATAGAGAAAAGTAAAGAGAACGAAATTAACGTTACACACAATTGGTGGTTTTGGAGGGTCCAAATCTACAAAGAAATATCTACACCTTCTAGTGGATCATTTCACCAGATACGCGTTTATTGCAAACGATTTGGTTAAATTGGTCAATAAGGTCTCGGAAACAGAAGATATAGGTATGCTGCTCACAGACCAGTACCCTGGAATCAATTCAAAAGAGTTCAAAAAATTCTTAGACGGAAAACAAATTCTACTGGTCTTTATAGCTGTGAACGCACCAATTTCAAATGGATTAAATGAAAGATTGAACCAAAATAAAATCAGAAGTAAAATAAATGGGAATAGGAAAAAAATAACTTGGACAACAATAACTCAAGAGTGTGTTGATAAATATAATGAAACTGAGCACTCAATTACTGGTTTTGTCCCAAAATACCTATTATGTGGTACAGAGCTACCAATGTTAAATGGAATAAAAAGTCAAATTAGTTCTTACAAGAACTGATTTTAACAATAAATACACTTTTAATCCAAAAATTCGCTAAAAACAAGACAGTAAACTAAGCATGCATAACCTCAAATACGGTAATGTCAAATTCAACTTTTAGTACGATCAGTTAGTCACGTTACGTCAATTATATCGTTGTCTCTTTTTACTATGGCAAATTTAAAGAAACTATTACGTATGTCTTGTAGTAAGTCTTGTGAAGAAGACAATCGATCGTAGGTTGTTATGTTTGATTTAGATTGATAGAAGAAGATAGAATGTAGAAAATATGTGTTGCATAAATCGTAGATTGGATCACTTGATGGAAAAGCTTCACCGTTTCTACTGTAGCAATTTTGCCAACGGAGTTAAAGCAGACAGTGGCAAAAGAAAACTGGATAGAAGATAAAAAACACCCTTTAGAAAATACAATTAGATCACTCAATTATAATAAAATACTATTTGATAAAACCAGAAAACACTTCGAGTTTAAAATTGGAGATTGGGTTTATGTGGAAAATGGAAATAAATTAAATCGGAAGAAATTAGATGAATTAAGAATTGGTCCATATAAAATAGTGGAAAAGATATCAAATTCGATTTATAAAATAAACACTGGTCGGGAAAAATCAGAGTACAAACTTTTCCATATCACAAAACTCATCCCAGCTACACACATTGAGGATAGGATAAAACAATGAAGGAAACTGATAAAAAATACAAAATTTGTAGTAGATTTTCTTGCCTACGGGGGGAGATGTAAAGAAAGTGTATTTTTCGGCGCTCAGTCGTTATCGCCTATCGTGAATAATTCAATGTTGATAGAATGACAACACCGTTATAACTCGAAAAATTTCCAATATTTTAATTTGAATTTTTTGTTCATGGTTTATGACTATGAAAACTACCTTCTACCAAATTTTCATCAAAATCGAACAATTTTTGACGAAACTAAAAATAAAAAACGAAAAATACAGTTTTTTGCGTTTTCGAGCTAATTTTGAGGTTATGTGAAAAAGTCACTAATGAAAAAGTTGTAGATATTTCCAAGATCTACAACTTTTATGATCAAATTTTTTTTCTAAAACCTCATCTCTGGCCGGAAATCGCAATGTCTTTTTCCACCCCCCAAAAAAAGTGTTTTTTACCGAAAAAACGTCAAAATTCGAAAAATTTCCAATATTTCAATTTGAAAATTTTTTAATGGTTTGTGACTATGAAAACTACCTTTTATCAAATTTCCATCAAAATCGAACAATTTTTGACGAAACTAAAAACAAAAAACGAAAAATCCGGTTTTTTGCGTTTTTCGAACTAATTTTGAGGTTATGTGAAAAAGTCACTAATGAAAAAGTTGTAGATATTTCCAAGATCTACAACTTTTATGATCAACTTTTTTTTCTAGAACCTCCTCTTTGGCCGGAAATCGCAATGTCTTTTTCCACCCCCCAAAAAAGTGTTTTTTACCGAAAAAACGTCAAAATTCGAAAAATTTCCAATATTTCAATTTGAAAATTTTTTAATGGTTTGTGACTTTGAAAACTCCCTTTTACCAAATTTCCATCAAAATCGAACAATTTTTGACGAAACTAAAAACAAAAAACGAAAAATGCAGTTTTTTGCGTTTTTCGAACTAATTTTGAGGTTATGTGAAAAAGTCACGAATGAAAAAGTTGTAGATATTTCCAAGATCTAAAACTTTTATGATCAACTTTTTTTTCTAGAACCTCATCTTTGGCCGGAAATCGCAATATCTTTTTCCACCTCCCAAAAAAAGTGTTTTTTACCGAAAAAACGTCAAAATTCGAAAAATTTCCAATATTTCAATTTGAAAATTTTTTAATGGTTTGTGACTTTGAAAACTCCCTTTTACCAAATTTCCATCAAAATCGAACAATTTTTGACGAAACTAAAAACAAAAAACGAAAAATGCAGTTTTTTGCGTTTTTCGAACTAATTTTGAGGTTATGTGAAAAAGTCACTAATGAAAAAGTTGTAGATTTTTCCAAGATCTACAACTTTTATGATCAACTTTTTTTTCTAGAACCTCAACTTTGGCCGGAATTCGCAATAAGGTCTTTTTCCACCCCCCCTCAAAAAGTGTTTTTTTACCGAAAAAACGTTTGTGACTATGAAAACTACTTTCTACCAAATTTTAATCAAAATCGAACAATTTTTGACGAAACTAAAAATAAAAAATGCAGTTTTTTGTGTTTTTCGAGCTAATTTTGAGGTTATGTGAAAAAGTCAATATTGAAAAAGTTATCAGTGGAACTGTAGGATTATTGAAGATTAATCTTATATGTTTATAAAACTTTCACATGTTGATATTTTATTTATTATTTTTTCGGTAATGCCCTGAAACACTTTTTGAGGGGGGGTGGAAAAAGACCTTATTGCGAATTCCGGCCAAAGTTGAGGTTATGTGAAAAAGTCACTAATGAAAAAGTTGTAGATTTTTCCAAGATCTACAACTTTTATGATCAACTTTTTTTTCTAGAACCTCAACTTTGGCCGGAATTCGCAATAAGGTCTTTTTCCACCCCCCCTCAAAAAGTGTTTTTTTACCGAAAAAACGTTTGTGACTATGAAAACTACTTTCTACCAAATTTTAATCAAAATCGAACAATTTTTGACGAAACTAAAAATAAAAAATGCAGTTTTTTGTGTTTTTCGAGCTAATTTTGAGGTTATGTGAAAAAGTCAATATTGAAAAAGTTATCAGTGGAACTGTAGGATTATTGAAGATTAATCTTATATGTTTATAAAACTTTCACATGTTGATATTTTATTTATTATTTTTTCGGTAATGCCCTGAATGACTTTTATGATAAAATCGTTACTACAGAAATATTGCGAACCTGGCGCTTCCGCCAAATATTAGACAAACCTCTATAAAGTAATAGCAAACTAAATAACTACCTTTAAATATTTGTATTTTTTTATTATTAATCATGGTATTATCTACTTCATTTATCTCTCTCTGAATACAATTATATCTTTATTTGCGCATTCGCCAAATATTGAACTACACCTCCAAATCACAATTATTCAATATATTATTGTAATTGTAATAAAAAATTAAGTTTCTGGTACAATTCCGGAGAAAAGAAGGCAGAGCTCCAGATCCCTTTGCTACAATGAGCTCAAGAAACTTGTCGACTCATGTGATGGAAATAAACCAGATAAAGAAACATTTTTATTGTTTCTAAGTAATAATTAATGCTAAATGAATTGAAAGTGTCGTTTGATGCTTGCCTATTGATTTTGAAGTAGTGGGAAACGGGAATATTTTCAATTGCTCCTGTTTTGTATGTATGTATATTGGGGAGACATTCACCTAAAAGATCTATTGTGCCCTCTTCCTTCTACTTAGTTCCTGAGAAAAGTCTCAGAGACTAGTAGCTCCTTTAGTCCTATTTCCCGGAGGAATTTCAGGATATCTGCAGGATTTAACTCCCTCTTTTATCCAGTAATCTCCTAGTTGCTCTGATGGTTGATGCTGCGTGGATTGCCGGAGCTTGAGAGATATTAGTGGAGGTAACTATTTTTTGGGGAGTGGTTATTGAAAATTTATAAATATTCTGATAGAAAATATACACGGTGTACCAGGAGAAGAAGGTTATTATTCTGAACGAACTTTTGGCCAAAAAATCAATAACTAGTGTCCATTACGAAGGTGAAATTTTCTTGCATTTTTTGTCAAATTCTCAACCGACAATATCAACAATAAAATTTTCTACATTCCCATGACCAATTCGGTTTTTAACAAATCAAAATATTTAACAACCTTGAAATAGAAAATTTCGGTGTGACTAAGCAAAAAATTCTCTAGTTTCGGTCACGCACGTATCACTCTAAAAAGAAATCTCAATCTATAATGCCCCAAACAAAATATATACCGTGTCGTAAAGAATTCCTAAAGCCCCAGTCGAAATTTTAAAAGTGTCTAATTGCCTATTCATTTCTCATAATGATATTTTCGGTAGGTAGAGCCTCTAAGACACTTGTAGCGTCGCTTGCTAATGGAAGAAGCACCTGTACGGTCATTTTGGCCAGACAGATTTTAGGTATAGTGAAGGCGCTTATTTGCAAAAAAAAACTTGAAGAAACCTATAATGGAACTGATGATATTTTTATTTTAATATCTGATCCATTTTCACTTTAAAGTTCATTAATAAATTGTAATTTCTCTATACACCAATGTTTATAACAATTACCAATATGACAGATCTGTCAAAAACGTTTTGTTGGAGATGAAAAGGCGAAGAATGCTCTACTGATGAAGATAAATAACCAATAGGCGGGGAAATAGGACTAGTTCTTTTATTTGATCACACTGTAAATATAGTTACAAGACGAAGGTGTTTTAAACTGTCAGTGGTTGTCAAATTTATGAGTTTTAAGGATCAGTTACTCAGTTAAAATCGATTCAACATGAAATTTACTAAAATAAACTGAAAAGCTCACCAAACCTACAAACCCTCCCCAAATTCTGTCACGTAGCACGTAACGTTTGACGTAGCACGTGACGTTTGACGTAGCTCCTGTTTGATGTGGCATTTGGTGAACTTTTCAGGAGGGCATGCGCATTTCCGCTGGGCTAGTACCGGCTTACTATATCTACTCTTTTTGTTTTATACATTTTATTTGTTAGTAAATGAGAAAGAAAAAATATATTTATATTTTCAGAAGCTGCGACTTCAACTGTGAATCGTTTTTGTATCTTATCGAAAGAGAAAACGTTCTAGCAAAAATGAAATTTTTTTCCTGGTACTATTTAGGAATATCACTGCATTTTTTTTTTAAATTTGTCATACAAATGACGGTACTAAATCAGTCTAGGACGTTCACGGCGCCACCCCCCATGAAGTAACACAAAGATACACGAAACAGGGGTTTATTCTTTCTTTTAGGTTTGTCCGTCTTCAATTTGTTTGACTCTTTGACGCAGTAATCGTGCAGGTGCAACAAATACTATTATTGAGGTACTTCGAAGGTAACATTTTTTTCAATTCTTTGATAAATTTACGTGTTTTTATGAATGTAAACAGGATGTTATTGACCAAAAGGGCGGAGAGGTGTTCAAAAAAGGTTTACGTCTTGTTATCAAGTTGCTGATATTTATATGGGCTTTTAAAAGGGCCGAAACTATTTTACCTGGAAAGTAAATTCTAATTATTGTTTTTAAAATACAGTTTTTACCTGTAATTTTGTTAAAATCGGCTTTATTTTGGCTTCACACGAGATGATATAAGGCGAGACAAAAAAATAAGACTTGAACTCGTCTCGTCGAGTATCGTTATTAATTTTAAGTTAATTCACACTACAAAATCTTAAGTTGTTTGATTGCTTATTGAAGAAATATGAAGAAATATATACAGCATGTCCCATTTGCAGAAGTAATTGTAACTTCAAAAGTAGACTATTAGTACGTCAACTTGAAACACCCTGTACACTATGGAAATACGCTGGGAGATTTTTATGGTAGGTATATGATTCGTTTATATCCCAGTCTATTGGAGAATGTTTCTCTAATATTATTGCAGCACTATATTTTCATTAAATTGTCTTAAAATATGAATAACTTTGCAACGCCGCAAATAATTAACAAAAACAAAATACTGTCGTAAAGCTTACATCGAAAAAATCAAAAGACAATAATATACAAGGTGTACAATTTAAAAAATTACAAAATTTATTTTGTATTCCACAAACACTAACCACCCTGTATATTTCAAAATATTTTGAGTTTGTTGTCAATGTGGGACTATGTGGCACTGTAATATTATATATTGTGTCATAAGGGCAGAAACTGAGCTTTAGCAGCCCGAGACTATTAGTTGTTCGAGCGAGCGTAGCGAGCGAGGGCAGTTGATAGTTAAGGGCTGCTAAAGCGTTTCCTGCATGTCTTGTACACAACTGTTTTTCGCCTACCGAATAAACCAAAAGAAAATAACCAAAAACTTTGACATTCAATGACGTTTAATTAAAAAATTTACATGAAACGTCAAAGTATTCAAATGTCAGATGATGTAAAACTTCAAATACAGTGGCGTTAAGAATTTTCCGCCCTTGGGCTGTTAAACAATATTTTCCGCCCTGTTTTTGGTGTTCATATGATTGGTTTTCCGGTAAGGTAGGCGAAAAATTATATTTTTGTATTTGTTCCTGGAATACTCAATTCCCTGAAGATCCCTGAAGTAAGTTCCCTGGGGTAGTTTCCGAGAGAAAGTTCCTGGAGTATACAGTTCCTGAAATACACATGTCTGGAATACACTGTTCCTGGCATACACATGCCCTGGAATACATATTTACCTGATGACACAGTTCTCTGGGGTAAGTTTCTTGGAGTAAGTTCCTGAGGTATACAGTTCCTGGAATGCACATGCCCTGGAATAAACATTTGCCTGAAAATACAGTTCCCTGGGGTAACTTCCCTGGAGTGAGTTCCTGGAGTATACAACTATACAGTTCCTTGAATACACATGCCCTGGAATACACATTAACCCTGAAGACACAGTGTTTTCTGGGGTAAGTTTCTTGGAGTAACTTCCTGTAGTCAATTCCCTGGAATCAATTCCGTGAAGTAAATTCCTGGAGTATACAGTTCCTGGAATACACATGTCTGGAATACACAGTTCCTGGAATACACAGCTCCCTGAAAATACAGTTCCCTGGAGCAAGTTCCTGGAGTATACTGTTCCTGGAATACACATGCCCTGGAATACACATTTCCCTGGGATAAGTTTCTTGGAGTAACTTCCCTGGAGTCAATTCCCTGGAGTGTACAAGTCCTGGAACACACATACCTGGAATACACAGTTCCTGGAATGCACAGTTCCTGGAATGCACATGCCCTGGAATAAACATTTCCCAGAAAATACAGTTCACTAGGTTAACTTCCCTGGAGTAAGCTTCCTGGAGTAACATTGCTGGAGTAAGTTTCTGGAGTATACAGTTCCTGGAATACACATTTCCCTGAAGATACAATTCCCTGAGGTAAGTTTCCTGGAATAACTTCCCTGGAGTAAAATCCTGGAATACACATTTCCTTGAAGACACTGTTCTCTGGGGTAACTTCCCTGGGATAAGTTCCCTGGAGTAACTTCCCTGGAGTATGTTCCTGGAATGCACATGCCCTGGAATAAACATTTCCCTGAAAATACAGTTCCCTGGGGTAACTTCCCTAGAGATAATTCCCCGGAGTAAGTTCCTGGAGTATACAGTTCCTGGAATACACATTTCCCTGAAGATACAATTCCCTGAGGTAAGTTCACTGGGGTAAGCTTCCTGGAATAACTTCCCTGGAGTAAGTTCCAGGAATACACATTTCCTTGAAGATACAATTCCCCGAGGTAAGTTAACTGGGGTAAGTTTCCTGGAGTAACTTCCCTGAAGTAAATTCATGAAGTATACAGTTCCTGGAATGCACATGCCCTGGAATAAACATTTCCCTGAAAATACAGTTCCCTGGGGTCACTTCCCCGGAGAAAATTTCCTGGAGTATACAGTTCCTAGAATACACATGCCCTGGAATACACATTTCCCTGAAGACACAGTTCTCTGGGGTAAGTTCCCTAGGGTAAGTTTCCTGGAGTCAATTTCCTGGAGTATACAGTTCCTGAAATACACATGCCCTGGAACACACATTTCCCCGATGACATAGTTCTCTGGGGTGAATTTCTTGGAGTAACTTCCCATGAGTCTATTCCCTGGAGTATACAGTTCCTGGAATACACATGTCCAGAATACACAGTTCCTGGAACGAACATGCCCTGGAATAAACATTTCCCAGAAAATACAGTTCACTAGGTTAACTTCCCTCGAGAAAATTCCCTGGAGTAACATTGTTGGAGTAAGTTTCTGGAGTATGCAGTTCCTGGAATACACATTTCCATGAAGATACAATTCCCAGAGGTAAGTTTCCTGGAATAACTTCCCTGGAGTAAAATCCTGGAATACACATTTCCTTGAAGACACTGTTCTCTGGGGTAACTTCCCTGGGAGAAGTTCCTGAAGTATACAGTTCCTGGAATGCACATGCCCTGGAATAAACATTTCCCTGAAAATACAGTTCCCTGGGGTAACTTCCTTAGAGATAATTCCCTGGAGTATACAGTTCCTGGAATACACATTTCCTTGAAGATACAATTCCCCGAGGTAAGTTAACTGGGGTAAGTTTCCTGGAGTAACTTCCCTGAAGTAAATTCATGAAGTATACAGTTCCTGGAATGCACATGCCCTGGAATAAACATTTCCCTGAAAATACAGTTCCCTGGGGTCACTTCCCCGGAGAAAATTTCCTGGAGTATACAGTTCCTAGAATACACATGCCCTGGAATACACATTTCCCTGAAGACACAGTTCTCTGGGGTAAGTTCCCTAGGGTAAGTTTCCTGGAGTCAATTTCCTGGAGTATACAGTTCCTGAAATACACATGCCCTGGAACACACATTTCCCCGATGACATAGTTCTCTGGGGTGAATTTCTTGGAGTAACTTCCCATGAGTCTATTCCCTGGAGTATACAGTTCCTGGAATACACATGTCCAGAATACACAGTTCCTGGAACGAACATGCCCTGGAATAAACATTTCCCAGAAAATACAGTTCACTAGGTTAACTTCCCTCGAGAAAATTCCCTGGAGTAACATTGTTGGAGTAAGTTTCTGGAGTATGCAGTTCCTGGAATACACATTTCCATGAAGATACAATTCCCAGAGGTGAGTTTCCTGGAATAACTTCCCTGGAGTAAAATCCTGGAATACACATTTCCTTGAAGACACTGTTCTCTGGGGTAACTTCCCTGGGAGAAGTTCCTGAAGTATACAGTTCCTGGAATGCACATGCCCTGGAATAAACATTTCCCTGAAAATACAGTTCCCTGGGGTAACTTCCTTAGAGATAATTCCCTGGAGTATACAGTTCCTGGAATACACATTTCCTTGAAGATACAATTCCCCGAGGTAAGTTAACTGGGGTAAGTTTCCTGGAATAACTTCCCTGGAGTAAGTTCCAGGAATACACATTTACTTGAAGACACTGTTCTATGGGGTAAGTTCCCTGGGATAAGTTTCCTGGAGTCACTTCCCTGGAGTAAGTTCATTAAGTATACAGTTCCTGGAATGCACATGCCCTGGAATAAACATTTCCCTGAAAATACAGTTCCCTGGAGAAAATTTCCTGGAGTATACAGTTCCTTGAATACAAATGCCCTGGAATACACATTTCCCTGAAGACACAGTTCTCTGGGGTGTTTCCTGGAGAAACTTCCCTGGAGTCAATTCCCTGGAGTAAGTTCCTGGAGTATACAGTTCCTGAAATACACATGCCCTGGAATACACATTTCCTTGATGACACAGTTCTCTGGGTAAGTTTCTTGGAGTAACTTCCCAGGAGTCAATTCCCTGGAGTATACAGTTCCTTGAATACACATATCTGGAATACACAGTTCCTGGAGTGAACATGCCCTGGAATACACATGTCCCTGAAAATACAGTTACCTGGGGTAAGTTCCTGGTGTATACAGTTCCTGGAATACACAAGCCTTGGAATCAATGTTGCCAGATTTTTTTTGCCAGGTCGGGATTTTGGAAGTTTTTGAGTGAAAAAAGCGGGATTATTTCGTCGATAGCGGGACATTGTAAAAAAAACGTATATAATCAGAAGTTTTTGAATATTTATCATTTATTTCTGGCATCCGAACATTGTAAATTCATCTGGGAAAAACGCCTTTCAGGAAAGCAGTTTGATTATGGGATACCTAATATGAAAGACACTAGTTTAAACATATTCCTGGTATCTTTTTTTGGAAACTGTTGAAAGAGCTGGAGCTAGTTCTGTGCGGTGGTGGCAGTATTGTCTTTGGTGTCGATTATTCCCGAAAAGCGGGACTGAGCATATCCCGCGCGGGACATTTAATTTTGATATAAAGTCGGAACGTCCCGCCAAAATCGGGACATCTGGCCACCCTGCCTGGAATACACATTTTCCTGAAGATACAGTTCCTGGAGTAAGCTTCCTGGAGTAACTTCCCTGGAGTGAGTTCCTGGAGTATACAGTTCCTGGAATACACATTTTCCTGAAGATATAATTCCCTGAGGTGAATTCACTGGGGTAAGTTTCCTGGAATAACTTCCATAGAGTAAGGTCCTTGAATACACATTTCCCTGAAGACACAGAGTTCTCTGGTGTAAGTTCCCTGGGGTTAGTTTCCTGGAGTAAGTTCCTGTAATACACACACTACCTGGAATGCACAGTTTCCTGGAGTAAACTCCCTGGATTCGGTTCCCCGATTACACTATTCCTGGTATATATAGCATAAAATGATCTTCCTGGAATACACATCTACATTCCACAAGTAACAAAGCCCTGAGAACTGGCTTTGTTATTTCCAGATTTAAATCAGTTAGGCAAGAAACTTCGTAATTCATAAATTAAATTTAACACTTGGTATTCTTTTAAATTTCAATACATATCATCTTTTTCGAAGTGCATTTTTGTTTCATTTTATATTTTTCAGTTTCGGTGTGAGAGACCTATAGTGGAAATAATTGGCGCACCCTATATTAAATATTTCGTATAATATTAAGAGAGAGGCGAGTGAGTAGTAGTTTTGTGTAAAATATTTCTCATGAAACGAATTCATTGATGACAATAATAAAAATGCGTTCTAACGAATTCCACACGATATTTCTTAAAAGTAGACCATAAATGGGAGCAAAAAAATCACTGTTATTTAAAGATAATCTCGCAAAGAATCCTCGAAACTCACGTTCTCTCTTTTAACTCTCTCAGAAAAGTTTCCATTCTAAAATCAACAGCGCTCAGGTGTTCGAATTCATGGTTTTGTTATCTTTGATATTCATCCAACAATCACGTTTTGACAATAGAGAGTGGCTGGCTCTACGTGGAAGATATTATTAATTGCCCACTTCTTTTATTCAGTAAAAGTAACCGTTAATTTGACAGAACAAATTTTTGTTATTCTTTGCCAAGTGGATTTACAAAAAAAATGATATATTATAGGAGTATGCAGTTTTAATCGGGGGTTATCAAATTAGACCTAATTAGCAACAGAATAACGAAAACCGTATATCGATTTATTTTTCATGTCCCGAGATATCTTAAGAAAAGTGTAAATTTACGAATACCGTAAATACAGCCATTTTATCCTCAATATGGCTGCCGAACTGCCAGCCAATTAAAAATACTATTGTCGCCACTGTCTTGTATAAGTCACTGTATAAATAGATATATGAAAACGCCATCTAGTGGTAATAGTTGACCAATTTGAATATCTGTACCCATATAACAAGGAAAAGTCTTTCCAGCGAATGAAAATTTGTTAAGATCCGTTGGTATAAATGCAAGATATTTTATACTTTTTAACCTAACTTGAGTTGGAAAATTTTACGATGAATTTTGACTATAGATCCAAATTATGTTGGTAACACTTTTTCCCCTATATTTAAGTTGCATGTATTGGTTTTGGATTGTCAAATGTTAGTTCTATGTCAAATCGTTTTGTTAAATCCTCCATTGGACCTGCCTATACATGCCGTGTTTTTTAGAATACAAAAAAAATATGAAACAAATTCACCATTATAAACAATATTTTACTTTTGTCGTTGTTATCTTCACTTTAAATAACCTTTCCTTATTCGAGCAACTCGACGTATAGTCGAAGACTCAAAAGAAAAAAATAAACTTAAAAAAAAGACCGGTTAAGAATGTTCAATCATTGCTTTGTTGTGAACGATTGTTCACGGTCTCTATCAGTACAATTAACTCTCTTTTCCACCAACTTCCAACCACTTCCAAACAAATCCAAATCCACGTAAGCCGTGGACGAGGCTGCAGACAAGGACAGGTAAAGAGGGATGAGGAGCAAAGAGTAAAGCTTAATACACAGGACCGAATTAGATGTATTAGATCTTGAAAATACAACAATTTTTTTGGTTATAGTTTAATATTTCCTATTTTGAGAAGTTAAACAATAAATGGGGGACTTCGGTCCCCCATCCCCATCTATTCCTTTTACAATTTTTCGAGTAACGGAGTTTCAGCCCTGGTTCATTTTTTAAAAATTATACATCCAACATTTACAACTGACGTCTGTCAACCGAAAGGGTTTTCCTGAATGTTGATTTCACCAGCAAGTGAATTGCATTCATTAAAACCATAGAACTAAATCACACAGTTGATATAATTAATACGGAGTTTCAGCCTTGGTGTATTTTTTAAAAATTATACATCCAACATCTACAACTGACGTCTGTCAACCGAAAGGGTTTTCCTGAATGTTGATTTCACCGGCAAGTGAATTGCTTTCATTAAAACCATAGAACTAAATTACACAGTTGATATAATTAATACGGAGTTTCAGCCCTGGTGCATTTTTTAAAAATTATACATCCAACATCTACAACTGACGTCTGTCAACCGAAAGGGTTTTCCTGAATGTTGATTTCACCGGCAAGTGAATTGCATTCATTAAAACCATAGAACTAAATCACACAGTTGATATAATTAATACGGAGTTTCAGCCTTGGTGTATTTTTTAAAAATTATACATCCAACATCTACAACTGACGTCTGTCAACCGAAAGGGTTTTCCTGAATGTTGATTTCACCGGCAAGTGAATTGCATTCATTAAAACCATAGAACTAAATCACACAGTTGATATAATTAATACGGAGTTTCAGCCTTGGTGTATTTTTTAAAAATTATACATCCAACATCTACAACTGACGTCTGTCAACCGAAAGGGTTTTCCTGAATGTTGATTTCACCGGCAAGTGAATTGCATTCATTAAACCATAGAACTACATCAGACAGTTGTTATGATTAATACGGAGTTTCAGCCCTGGTGCATTTTTTAAAAATTATACATCCAACATCTACAACTGACGTCTGTCAACCGAAAGGGTTTTCTTGAATGTTGATTTCACCAGCAAGTGAATTGCATTCATTAAAACCATAGAACTAAATCACACAGTTGATATAATTAATACGGTGTTTCAGCCTTGGTGTATTTTTTAAAAATTATACATTCAACATCTACAACTGACGTCTGACAACCGAAAGGGTTTTCCTGCATGTTGATTTCACCGGCAAGTGAATTGCATTCATTAAAACCATAGAACTAAACTACACAGTTGATATAATTAATACGGAGTTTCAGCCTTGGTGTATTTTTTAAAAATTATTCATCCAACATCTACAACTTTGCATTCATTAAAACCATAGAACTAAATCACACAGTTGATATGATTAATACGGAGTTTCAGCCCTGGTGCATATTTGAAAAATTATACATCCAACATTTACAACTGACGTCTGTCAACCAAAAGGGTTTTCCTGAATGTTGATTTCACCAGCAAGTGAATTGTATTCATTAAAACCATAGAACTAGATTATACAGTTGATATGATTAATGCGGAGTTTCAGCCTTGGTGTATTTTTTAAAAATTATACATCCAACATCTACAACTGAGGTCTGTCAATCGAAAGGGTTTTCCTGAATGTTGATTTCACCGGCAAGTGAATTGCATTCATTAAAACCATAGAACTAAATCACACAGTTGATATAATTAATACGGAGTTTCAGCCTTGGTGTATTTTTTAAAAATTATACATCCAACATCTACAACTGAGGTCTGTCAACCGAAAGGGTTTTCCTGAATGTTGATTTCACCAGCAAGTGAATTGCATTCATTAAAACCATAGAACTACATCACACAGTTGTTATGATTAATACGGATTTGACACAATTCTAGCTAAACCGAATATCTATAAATATCTGAGTTATTTCTATAACAATATTTTAACGAAAACATAATGATTTGAAAATAAAGAAACAATTTAAAGTTTTATAGGCGTCCAGTTAGTTTGTAGCAGTTTTATAAGAGTTAATAAATATCTACAAACTTTAAAATTTCTTCTGTATACAGGGTAATCCACAAACTTTCTTCAGTGTACAGGGAGTTCCATGAGTTCGTACCAAAAACATCCTTTCTTAATTAATGAACTTTAATATAGAGCTTAATACTTTGTTCTCTAAGCTTTTATCGGTAAAAACATATCGAGTCCGCATCTGTATAAATATGTAGGAATGCAGCGGTGGCGGCAAATAAACGGAGTTGTGAGAGAAGCAACATCAGCAGGAGCGGTGGCGGAGAGCTGTAGTCGCCGTGTGGCGCCGGTAAGTCTGGCGCACACCTGCACTCTTACAAGAATCGAAAGATCTGACGACGAGAGCTCGGACCTCGACTGAGGACCACTCGTTATTGCTAATGATGAAAGGAACTTGACTTTTTCTCAAAAGCGTTACCATAAGAACTGTAATTATATCTTTATCTTCAATAATACTATCCATACTATGACAAAATTAACCTCTGTTGAGACGAGATGATTTTTTTTTCAAATTTTAAGTAACTAAGGCTTTAGTCACATTTTTCTTATTCCATCTCTATTAATGGGACAACGGGCCACACCGTGAGAGGAGCGGTGAACGGCGGCGGACACCGGCCACCGTGTGAACCGATAACCCGTCCTCAGCCTCACCCACATCCTTCTCGGTATTTTTTCTTGGTGCTTAATGTACAGTAGACGTAATAGTTTATTCTATGATGTTATAAATACAAGTACCTACATCGTTCAGTAATATTTGATTAGAATATAAAACTAGTACCACCTATTATATTAAAATTAAAACGAAATAATCTGTAAAACTTCAAATTTGTAGAATCAGCAGACGGAGTTTGTAAATTTGTTTTTTCAACTCATTGACACCTATTTACTTAATTACAGTTACCTGTAAATAATTGTCATATAAGTAAAGTGTTATTTCTAGACGTCAAAAAATAATAGTTCAATACTATTAAACGCTTTACAAAATTAGAAAAATTAATTTCCAAAGAGCAGACCGTCCACTAAGAAGCAACAACTACTTCTCGGGCTATATGCCCCGACAGATATTGAATTACACTTCTAAAGTAAACGGGGTTGATATATCCGTTAAGATAGAACCAACCATTCTGGTTTGCGATTAGAAGGAATAACATCACTTGTGTACCGGTTTCGGCGTTTTTGCGCCTCATCAGCACAAGGTAGATGCTATTCGTCCAGAAGCTCTGAGAGCATAATCCTGGACTAGAGACTACGTTGATACCACACCAATACATTAGCCTTAGTGAAGGAAATGTTAAGAGTGCGATATCGGCGACATCTCTACATCTAATCACAAACCAAAATTCTATATCGACAAAAAACCATCTCGGTTTTGTAGGTATTTACTTAATTACAGTTACCTGTAAATAATTGTCATATAAGTAAAGTGTGATCTCTAGACGTCAAAAAATAATAGTTCAATACTATTAAACGCTTTACAAAATTAGAAAAATTAATTTCCAAAGAGCAGACCGTCCACTAAGAAGCAACAACTACTTCTCGGGCTATATGCCCCGACAGATATTGAATTACACTTCTAAAGTAAACGGGGTTGATATATCCGTTAAGATAGAACCAACCATTCTGGTTTGCGATTAGAAGGAATAACATCACTTGTGGACCGGTTTCGGCGTTTTTGCGCCTCATCAGCACAAGGTAGATGCTATTCGTCCAGAAGCTCTGAGAGCATAATCCTGGACTAGAGACTACGTTGATACCACACCAATACATTAGCCTTAGTGAAGGAAATGTTAAGAGTGCGATGAGGCGCAAAAACGCCGAAACCGGTCCACAAGTGATGTTATTCCTTCTAATCGCAAACCAGAATGGTTGGTTCTATCTTAACGGATATACCAACCCCGTTTACTTTAGAAGTGTAATTCAATATCTGTCGGGGCATATAGCCCGAGAAGTAGTTGTTGCTTCTTAGTGGACGGTCTGCTCTTTGGAAATTAATTTTTCTAATTTTGTAAAGCGTTTAATAGTATTGAACTATTATTTTTTGACGTCATTGACACCTGGTATATTTTTCTTTTGCTAACCTGCAATGAATACAAAACAGCTTAGAAATCTGCGAAATCATAATAACCAGTTTAGATGAACTTCACCTGTGTTTAAATAAATTATTATCGTTCTAGAACGTATCTTATATTTTTTTAAAAAGGATGTAAACGTAGCTTAATTTCAGTAATGTGCGCAGCAACGTAAGGTAACGTACCCTGATTGCCGTTTGAAAACCCAAAAAGTCCAGAATTTTGACCGAAGAAAAGTTTTTGCTATAGAAGTGTCAATTATAATAGGTAATAAGTTGAGCATGTCCAAGAGAGGAGCTAATATACTTGAAAAGGGATGACCCTTCATCCTGCACATCTTCAATGCAAATGTTTCCCGAGAATTCTTCGTAATGCCTGGTGATGTCGAAGGAGTAAATATATCGTACAATTAGTGCGAATCTATGTGTCAATGAGACCCAGCGATCTTTTTTTCCGGACTTACACAATGAATCTTAAGTGGATATGTTATCTATGGTATTAAAAACCAATGAACTAAATCATACAAATAATTAAAAAAATATTTTTATAACAAAAAATTCATTTCGCTAAACCCTTGGACCAGTTTCTGTCTACGCTATTGTTACGCACTTTTTTTTCAATCTCGCAGAATAAACACAATTTATTAACTACACGTTCCACATAAATAAAAACTATTTCGACCATTTCATCTGACAAAGAAAAACAGGCTTACCAAACGACTAAGCAACCAAACACATGTGTTTCTAATCACACAAAAACTCTAATTTTAAATGCCACCTAAACTTAAGAAAGCAAATAAAAGAAAATTGTGGGTGTTAAATATACTTTTGTTAGCAAAATTTAACTTTATATAAGGTACCACCAAGGAAATTTTGATTTAAGTCAATGTGAAACTTTTTCAAATTCTTAATTCACCATTAACATGAATTTAAAAAATATATATAAAAGTATTAAACGAGTTTGAAAAACTTTATATTATGCAGTTTGAAAGGTGATTATTCAAATCTGCATTTCCCAAACTTTTAATGAAATTATAATTATATACAGAGTATTTCAATGAAAACTTAAATTTTTGAACCAAGGGGTAGGTATGGAAATATTTCGCGATATAAATTGCTTTTTTTTAACTCCCTTAATGCTTGGAAATTTCAACTCAAAATCTAATCTGATATGTAAAATTTTCTCCTGAATCGATTGGTGAAGACTAGAACTTTCTATCTTTCCAATTAGCCGAGTTATGAATATTTTTTGTTTTGAAAAGTGGATTTTCGAAAATTCCATGACCCTATTTGAAGATGAAAGAATTATTTTATCAAAAAACACACTGTGCCAGTCGATTCCCCATCCCAAAAAACCCTTTATTACAGATTTTTGGCAATTTTCATATTTTTTTGTCGAAAATTTAGAACCAAGAGAAATATTTCGCGATATAAATTGCTTTTTGCTAACTCCCTTAATGCTTGGAAATATCGACTTAAAATTGACTCGTATATATAAAATTTTCCCCTAAATCGATTGGTGAAGACTAGAACGCTCTATCTTTCCAATTAGTCGAATGATGACTATTTTTTGTTTTGAAAAGTGGATTTTCGAAAATTTCATGACCCTATTTGAAGGTGAAAGAATTATTTTATCAAAAAACACACTATGCCAGTCGATTCCCCATTCCAAAAAACCCCTTATTACAAATTTTTAGCATTTTTCATATTTTTTTGTCGAAAATTAGAACCAAGGAGAATATTTCGCGATATAAATTGCTTTTTGCTAACTCCTTTAATGCTTGGAAATACCCACTTAAAATTGACTAGTATATGTAAAATTTTCCCCTGAATCGATTGGTGAAGACTAGAACGTTCTATCTTTCCAATTAGTCGAGTTATGAGTATTTTTTGTTTTGAAAAGTGGATTTTCGAAAATTCCATAACCCTATTTGAAGGTGAAAGAATTATTTTATCAAAAAACAGACTGTGGCAGTCGATTCCCCGTCCCAAATAACCCCTTATCACAAATTTTTAGCATTTTTCATATTTTTTTGTCGAAAATTAGAACCAAGGGAAATATTTCGCGATATAAATTGCTTTTTGCGAACTCCCCTAATGCTTGGAAATATCACCTCAAAATCCAGTCAAATATGTAAAATTTTCCCCTGAATCTATTGGTGAAGACTAGAACGTTTTATCTTCTCAATTAGCCGAGTTATGAGTATTTTTTGTTGTGAAAAGTGGATTTTCGAAAATTTCATGACTCTATTTTAAGGTGAAATAATGATTTTATCACAAAACTGATTGTGCCAGTCGATTTTTCGGCCCAAAAAACCCTTCTTTACGAATTTTTAGCATTTTTTATAATTTTTTTGTCGAAAATTTAGAACAAAGGGGGTAGGTATGGAAATATTTTGCGATACAAATTGATTTTTTCTAACTCCCTTAATCCTCGGAAATATGGACCCAAAATTCACTAAAATATGTAAAATTGTCCCCTCTATCGATTGGTGAAGACTAGAACGTTCTATCTTTCCTATTTGTCGAGTTATGAGTATTTTTTGTTGTGAAAAGTGGATTTTCGAAAATTTCATGACTCTATTTTAAGGTGAAATAATGATTTTATCACAAAACTGATTGTGCCAGTCGATTTTTCGGCCCAAAAAACCCTTCTTTACGAATTTTTAGCATTTTTTATAATTTTTTTGTCGAAAA
This sequence comes from Lochmaea crataegi, assembly GCA_947563755.1. NCBI lineage: Eukaryota > Metazoa > Arthropoda > Insecta > Coleoptera > Chrysomelidae > Lochmaea > Lochmaea crataegi. The sequence goes on along the minus strand of OX387426.1, from coordinate 5,427,428 downwards.
TTTAGAACAAAGGGGGTAGCTATGAAAATATTTTGCGATACAAATTGATTTTTTCTAAATCCCTTAATCCCCGGAAATATAGACCCAAAATTCACCAAAATATGTAAAATTGTCCCCTCTATCGATTGGTGAAGACTAGAACTTTCTATCTTTCCTATTTGTCGAGTTATGAGTATTTTTTGTTTTGAAAAGTGGATTTTCGAAAATTTCATGACTCTATTTTGAGGCGAAATAATGATTTTATCACAAAACTGATTGTGCCAGTCGATTTTTCGGCCCAAAAAACCCTTCTTTACGAATTTTTAGCATTTTTTATAATTTTTTTGTCGAAAATTTAGAACAAAGGGGGTAGCTATGAAAATATTTTGCTATACAAATTGATTTTTTCTAACTCCCTTAATCCTCGGAAATATGGACCCAAAATTCACTAAAATATGTAAAATTGTCCCCTCTATCGATTGGTGAGGACTAGAACGTTCTATCTTTCCTATTTGTCGAGTTATGAGTATTTTTTGTTTTGAAAAGTGGATTTTCGAAAATTTCATGACTCTATTTTAAGGTGAAATAATGATTTTATCACAAAACTGATTGTGCCAGTCGATTTTTCGGCCCAAAAAACCCTTCTTTACGAATTTTTAGCATTTTTTATAATTTTTTTGTCGAAAATTTAGAACAAAGGGGGTAGCTATGAAAATATTTTGCGATACAAATTGATTTTTTCTAACTCCCTTAATCCTCGGAAATATGGACCCAAAATTCACTAAAATATGTAAAATTGTCCCCTCTATCGATTGGTGAAGACTAGAACGTTCTATCTTTCCTATTTGTCGAGTTATGAGTATTTTTTGTTGTGAAAAGTGGATTTTCGAAAATTTCATGACTCTATTTTAAGGTGAAATAATGATTTTATCACAAAACTGATTGTGCCAGTCGATTTTTCGGCCCAAAAAACCCCTCTTTACGAATTTTTAGCATTTTTTATAATTTTTTTGTCGAAAATTTAGAACAAAAGGGGTAGCTATGGAAATATTTTGCGATACAAATTGATTTTTTCTAAATCCCTTAATCCCCGGAAATATAGACCCAAAATTCACCAAAATATGTAAAATTGTCCCCTCTATCGATTGGTGAAGACTAGAACTTTCTATCTTTCCTATTTGTCGAGTTATGAGTATTTTTTGTTTTGAAAAGTGGATTTTCGAAAATTTCATGACTCTATTTTAAGGCGAAATAATGATTTTATCACAAAACTGATTGTGCCAGTCAATTTTCCGGCCCAAAAAACCCCTCTTTACGAATTTTTAGCAATTTTTATAATTTTTTTGTCGAAAATTTAGAACAAAGGGGGTAGCTATGGAAATATTTTGCGATACAAATTGATTTTTTCTAACTCCCTTAATCCTCGGAAATATAGACCCAAAATTCACTAAAATATGTAAAATTGTCCCCTCTATCGATTGGTGAGGACTAGAACGTTCTATCTTTCCTATTTGTCGAGTTATGAGTATTTTTTGTTTTGAAAAGTGGATTTTCGAAAATTTCATGACTCTATTTTAAGGTGAAATAATGATTTTATCACAAAACTGATTGTGCCAGTCGATTTTTCGGCCCAAAAAACCCTTCTTTACGAATTTTTAGCATTTTTTATAATTTTTTGTCGAAAATTTAGAACAAAGGGGGTAGCTATGAAAATATTTTGCGATACAAATTGATTTTTTCTAACTCCCTTAATCCTCGGAAATATGGACCCAAAATTCACCAAAATATGTAAAATTGTCCCCTCTATCGATTGGTGAAGACTAGAACTTTCTATCTTTCCTATTTGTCGAGTTATGAGTATTTTTTGTTTTGAAAAGTGGATTTTCGAAAATTTCATGACTCTATTTTAAGGCGAAATAATGATTTTATCACAAAACTGATTGTGCCAGTCGATTTTTCGGCCCAAAAAACCCTTCTTTACGAATTTTTAGCATTTTTTATAATTTTTTTGTCGAAAATTTAGAACAAAGGGGGTAGCTATGGAAATATTTTGCGATACAAATTGATTTTTTCTAAATCCCTTAATCCCCGGAAATATGGACCCAAAATTCACTAAAATATGTAAAATTGTCCCCTCTATCGATTGGTGAAGACTAGAACGTTCTATCTTTCCTATTTGTCGAGTTATGAGTATTTTTTGTTGTGAAAAGTGGATTTTCGAAAATTTCATGACTCTATTTTAAGGTGAAATAATGATTTTATCACAAAACTGATTGTGCCAGTCGATTTTTCGGCCCAAAAAACCCTTCTTTACGAATTTTTAGCATTTTTTATAATTTTTTTGTCGAAAATTTAGAACAAAGGGGGTAGCTATGAAAATATTTTGCGATACAAATTGATTTTTTCTAACTCCCTTAATCCTCGGAAATATGGACCCAAAATTCACTAAAATATGTAAAATTGTCCCCTCTATCGATTGGTGAAGACTAGAACGTTCTATCTTTCCTATTTGTCGAGTTATGAGTATTTTTTGTTGTGAAAAGTGGATTTTCGAAAATTTCATGACTCTATTTTAAGGTGAAATAATGATTTTATCACAAAACTGATTGTGCCAGTCGATTTTTCGGCCCAAAAAACCCTTCTTTACGAATTTTTAGCATTTTTTATAATTTTTTTGTCGAAAATTTAGAACAAAGGGGGTAGCTATGGAAATATTTTGCGATACAAATTGATTTTTTCTAAATCCCTTAATCCCCGGAAATATAGACCCAAAATTCACCAAAATATGTAAAATTGTCCCCTCTATCGATTGGTGAAGACTAGAACTTTCTATCTTTCCTATTTGTCGAGTTATGAGTATTTTTTGTTTTGAAAAGTGGATTTTCGAAAATTTCATGACTCTATTTTAAGGCGAAATAATGATTTTATCACAAAACTGATTGTGCCAGTCGATTTTTCGGCCCAAAAAACCCTTCTTTACGAATTTTTAGCATTTTTTATAATTTTTTTGTCGAAAATTTAGAACAAAGGGGGTAGCTATGGAAATATTTTGCGATACAAATTGATTTTTTCTAAATCCCTTAATCCCCGGAAATATAGACCCAAAATTCACCAAAATATGTAAAATTGTCCCCTCTATCGATTGGTGAAGACTAGAACTTTCTATCTTTCCTATTTGTCGAGTTATGAGTATTTTTTGTTTTGAAAAGTGGATTTTCGAAAATTTCATGACTCTATTTTGAGGCGAAATAATGATTTTATCACAAAACTGATTGTGCCAGTCGATTTTTCGGCCCAAAAAACCCTTCTTTACGAATTTTTAGCATTTTTTATAATTTTTTTGTCGAAAATTTAGAACAAAGGGGGTAGCTATGAAAATATTTTGCGATACAAATTGATTTTTTCTAACTCCCTTAATCCTCGGAAATATGGACCCAAAATTCACTAAAATATGTAAAATTGTCCCCTCTATCGATTGGTGAGGACTAGAACGTTCTATCTTTCCTATTTGTCGAGTTATGAGTATTTTTTGTTTTGAAAAGTGGATTTTCGAAAATTTCATGACTCTATTTTAAGGTGAAATAATGATTTTATCACAAAACTGATTGTGCCAGTCGATTTTTCGGCCCAAAAAACCCTTCTTTACGAATTTTTAGCATTTTTTATAATTTTTTTGTCGAAAATTTAGAACAAAGGGGGTAGCTATGAAAATATTTTGCGATACAAATTGATTTTTTCTAACTCCCTTAATCCTCGGAAATATGGACCCAAAATTCACTAAAATATGTAAAATTGTCCCCTCTATCGATTGGTGAAGACTAGAACGTTCTATCTTTCCTATTTGTCGAGTTATGAGTATTTTTTGTTGTGAAAAGTGGATTTTCGAAAATTTCATGACTCTATTTTAAGGTGAAATAATGATTTTATCACAAAACTGATTGTGCCAGTCGATTTTTCGGCCCAAAAAACCCTTCTTTACGAATTTTTAGCATTTTTTATAATTTTTTTGTCGAAAATTTAGAACAAAGGGGGTAGGTATGGAAATATTTTGCGATACAAATTGATTTTTTCTAACTCCCTTAATCCTCGGAAATATGGACCCAAAATTCACTAAAATATGTAAAATTGTCCCCTCTATCGATTGGTGAAGACTAGAACGTTCTATCTTTCCTATTTGTCGAGTTATGAGTATTTTTTGTTGTGAAAAGTGGATTTTCGAAAATTTCATGACTCTATTTTAAGGTGAAATAATGATTTTATCACAAAACTGATTGTGCCAGTCGATTTTTCGGCCCAAAAAACCCCTCTTTACGAATTTTTAGCATTTTTTATAATTTTTTTGTCGAAAATTTAGAACAAAAGGGGTAGCTATGGAAATATTTTGCGATACAAATTGATTTTTTCTAAATCCCTTAATCCCCGGAAATATAGACCCAAAATTCACCAAAATATGTAAAATTGTCCCCTCTATCGATTGGTGAAGACTAGAACTTTCTATCTTTCCTATTTGTCGAGTTATGAGTATTTTTTGTTTTGAAAAGTGGATTTTCGAAAATTTCATGACTCTATTTTAAGGCGAAATAATGATTTTATCACAAAACTGATTGTGCCAGTCAATTTTCCGGCCCAAAAAAACCCCTCTTTACGAATTTTTAGCAATTTTTATAATTTTTTGTCGAAAATTTAGAACAAAGGGGGTAGCTATGAAAATATTTTGCGATACAAATTGATTTTTTCTAACTCCCTTAATCCTCGGAAATATGGACCCAAAATTCACCAAAATATGTAAAATTGTCCCCTCTATCGATTGGTGAAGACTAGAACGTTCTATCTTTCCTATTTGTCGAGTTATGAGTATTTTTTGTTTTGAAAAGTGGATTTTCGAAAATTTCATGACTCTATTTTAAGGCGAAATAATGATTTTATCACAAAACTGATTGTGCCAGTCAATTTTCCGGCCCAAAAAACCCCTCTTTACGAATTTTTAGCAATTTTTATAATTTTTTTGTCGAAAATTTAGAACAAAGGGGGTAGCTATGGAAATATTTTGCGATACAAATTGATTTTTTCTAACTCCCTTAATCCTCGGAAATATAGACCCAAAATTCACTAAAATATGTAAAATTGTCCCCTCTATCGATTGGTGAGGACTAGAACGTTCTATCTTTCCTATTTGTCGAGTTATGAGTATTTTTTGTTTTGAAAAGTGGATTTTCGAAAATTTCATGACTCTATTTTAAGGTGAAATAATGATTTTATCACAAAACTGATTGTGCCAGTCGATTTTTCGGCCCAAAAAACCCTTCTTTACGAATTTTAGCATTTTTTATAATTTTTTTGTCGAAAATTTAGAACAAAGGGGGTAGCTATGAAAATATTTTGCGATACAAATTGATTTTTTCTAACTCCCTTAATCCTCGGAAATATGGACCCAAAATTCACTAAAATATGTAAAATTGTCCCCTCTATCGATTGGTGAAGACTAGAACGTTCTCTTTCCTATTTGTCGAGTTATGAGTATTTTTTGTTGTGAAAAGTGGATTTTCGAAAATTTCATGACTCTATTTTAAGGTGAAATAATGATTTTATCACAAAACTGATTGTGCCAGTCGATTTTTCGGCCCAAAAAACCCTTCTTTACGAATTTTTAGCATTTTTTATAATTTTTTTGTCGAAAATTTAGAACAAAGGGGGTAGCTATGGAAATATTTTGCGATACAAATTGATTTTTTCTAAATCCCTTAATCCCCGGAAATATAGACCCAAAATCCACCAAAATATGTAAAATTGTCCCCTCTATCGATTGGTGAAGACTAGAACTTTCTATCTTTCCTATTTGTCGAGTTATGAGTATTTTTTGTTTTGAAAAGTGGATTTCGAAAATTTCATGACTCTATTTTAAGGTGAAATAATGATTTTATCACAAAACTGATTGTGCCAGTCGATTTTTCGGCCCAAAAAACCCTTCTTTACGAATTTTTAGCATTTTTTATAATTTTTTTGTCGAAAATTTAGAACAAAGGGGTAGGTAGCTATGAAAATATTTTGCGATACAAATTGATTTTTTCTAACTCCCTTAATCCTCGGAAATATGGACCCAAAATTCACTAAAATATGTAAAATTGTCCCCTCTATCGATTGGTGAAGACTAGAACGTTCTATCTTTCCTATTTGTCGAGTTATGAGTATTTTTTGTTGTGAAAAGTGGATTTTCGAAAATTTCATGACTCTATTTTAAGGTGAAATAATGATTTTATCACAAAACTGATTGTGCCAGTCGATTTTTCGGCCCAAAAAACCCTTCTTTACGAATTTTTAGCATTTTTTATAATTTTTTTGTCGAAAATTTAGAACAAAGGGGGTAGCTATGGAAATATTTTGCGATACAAATTGATTTTTTCTAAATCCCTTAATCCCCGGAAATATAGACCCAAAATTCACCAAAATATGTAAAATTGTCCCCTCTATCGATTGGTGAAGACTAGAACTTTCTATCTTTCCTATTTGTCGAGTTATGAGTATTTTTTGTTTTGAAAAGTGGATTTTCGAAAATTTCATGACTCTATTTTAAGGTGAAATAATGATTTTATCACAAAACTGATTGTGCCAGTCGATTTTTCGGCCCAAAAAACCCTTCTTTACGAATTTTTAGCATTTTTTATAATTTTTTTGTCGAAAATTTAGAACAAAGGGGGTAGCTATGGAAATATTTTGCGATACAAATTGATTTTTTCTAAATCCCTTAATCCCCGGAAATATAGACCCAAAATTCACCAAAATATGTAAAATTGTCCCCTCTATCGATTGGTGAAGACTAGAACTTTCTATCTTTCCTATTTGTCGAGTTATGAGTATTTTTTGTTTTGAAAAGTGGATTTTCGAAAATTTCATGACTCTATTTTGAGGCGAAATAATGATTTTATCACAAAACTGATTGTGCCAGTCGATTTTTCGGCCCAAAAAACCCCTTTTTACGAATTTTTAGCATTTTTTATAATTTTTTTGTCGAAAATTTAGAACAAAGGGGGTAGATATGGAAATATTTTGCGAAACAAATTGCTTTTTTCTCAAAAATTATCAAAAACATAATCGATTATCGATTATATAAAATAATCGAAAATGATCGAATAATCGAAAAAAATCGATTAATCAAAAATAATCGATTAATCGAAAATAATCGATTATTCTAAAATAATCGATTATTCGAAAATAATCGATTAATCGAAAATAATCGATTAATCGAAAATAATCGGTTAATCGAAAATAATCAATTTTCGATGATTCAAAAAACTGATTGTGCCAGTCGATTTTCCGGCCCAAAAAACCCCTCTACGAATTTTTAGCAATTTTTATAATTTTTTTGTCGAAAATTTAGAACAAATATGGAAATATTTTGCGATACAAATTGATTTTTTCTAACTCCCTTGATCCTCGGAAATATGGACCCAAAATTCACTTAAATATGTAAAATTGTCCCCTCTATCGATTGGTGAGGACTAGAACGTTCTATCTTTCCTATTTGTCGAGTTATAAGTATTTTTTGTTTTGAAAAGTGGATTTTCGAAAATTTCATGACTCTATTTTAAGGCGAAATAATGATTTTATCACAAAACTGATTGTGCCAGTCGATTTTTCGGCCCAAAAAACCCCTTTTTACGAATTTTTAGCATTTTTATGATTTTTTTGTCGAAAATTTAGAACAAAGGGGGTAGCTATGGAAGTATTTTGCGATACAAATTGATTTTTTCTAACTCCCTTAATCCTCGGAAATATGGACCCAAAATTCACTAAAATATGTAAAATTGTCCCCTCTATCGATTGGTGAAGACTAGAACGTTCTATCTTTCCTATTTGTCGAGTTATGAGTATTTTTTGTTTGAAAAGTGGATTTTCGAAAATTTCATGACTCTATTTTAAGGCGAAATAATGATTTTATCACAAAACTGATTGTGCCAGTCGATTTTTCGGCCCAAAAAACCCCTCTTTACGAATTTTTAGCATTTTTCATAATTTTTTTATCGAAAATTTAGAACAAAGGGGGTAGCTATGGAAATATTTTGCGATACAAATTGATTTTTTCTAACTCCCTTAATCCTCGGAAATATGGACCCAAAATTCACTAAAATATGTAAAATTGTCCCCTCTATCGATTGGTGAGGACTAGAACGTTCTATCTTTCCTATTTGTCGAGTTATGAGTATTTTTTGTTTTGAAAAGTGGATTTTCGAAAATTTCATGACTCTATTTTAAGGCGAAATAATGATTTTATCACAAAACTGATTGTGCCAGTCGATTTTTCGGCCCAAAAAACCCCTCTTTACGAATTTTTAGCATTTTTTATAATTTTTTATCGAAAATTTAGAACAAAGGGGGTAGCTATGGAAATATTTTGCGATACAAATTGATTTTTTCTAACTCCCTTAATCCTCGGAAATATGGACCCAAAATTCACTAAAATATGTAAAATTGTCCCCTCTATCGATTAGTGAGGACTAGAACGTTCTATCTTTCCTATTTGTCGAGTTATGAGTATTTTTTGTTTTGAAAAGTGGATTTTCGAAAATTTCATGACTCTATTTTGAGGCGAAATAATGATTTTATCACAAAACTGATTGTGCCAGTCGATTTTCCGGCCCAAAAAACCCCTCTTTACGAATTTTTAGCAATTTTTATAATTTTTTTGTCGAAAATTTAGAACAAAGGGGGTAGCTATGGAAATATTTTGCGATACAAATTGATTTTTTCTAACTCCCTCAATCCTCGGAAATATGGACCCAAAATCCACTAAAATATGTAAAATTGTCCCCTCTATCGATTGGTGAAGACTAGAACGTTCTATCTTTCCTATTTGTCGAGTTATGAGTATTTTTTGTTTTAAAAAGTGGATTTTCGAAAATTTCATGACTCTATTTTAAGGCGAAATAATGATTTTATCACAAAACTGATTGTGCCAGTCGATTTTTCGGCCCAAAAAACCCCTCTTTACGAATTTTTAGCATTTTTTATAATTTTTTTATCGAAAATTTAGAACAAAGGGGGTAGCTATGGAAATATTTTGCGATACAAATTGATTTTTTCTAACTCCCTTGATCCTCGGAAATATGGACCCAAAATTCACTAAAATATGTAAAATTGTCCCCTCTATCGATTGGTGAAGACTAGAACGTTCTATCTTCCTATTTGTCGAGTTATGAGTATTTTTTGTTTTGAAAAGTGGATTTTCGAAAATTTCATGACTCTATTTTAAGGCGAAATAATGATTTTATCACAAAACTGATTGTGCCAGTCGATTTTCCGGCCCAAAAAACCCCTCTTTACGAATTTTTAGCAATTTTTATAATTTTTTTGTCGAAAATTTAGAACAAAGGGGGTAGCTATGGAAATATTTTGCGATACAAATTGATTTTTTCTAACTCCCTTAATCCTCGGAAATATGGACCCAAAATTCACTAAAATATGTAAAATTGTCCCCTCTATCGATTAGTGAGGACTAGAACGTTCTATCTTTCCTATTTGTCGAGTTATGAGTATTTTTTGTTTTGAAAAGTGGATTTTCGAAAATTTCATGACTCTATTTGAGGCGAAATAATGATTTTATCACAAAACTGATTGTGCCAGTCGATTTTTCGGCCCAAAAAACCCCTCTTTACGAATTTTTAGCATTTTTTATAATTTTTTTATCGAAAATTTAGAACAAAGGGGGTAGCTATGGAAATATTTTGCGATACAAATTGATTTTTTCTAACTCCCTTGATCCTCGGAAATATGGACCCAAAATTCACTAAAATATGTAAAATTTTCCCCTCTATCGATTGGTGAGGACTAGAACGTTCTATCTTTCCTATTTGTCGAGTTATGAGTATTTTTTGTTTTGAAAAGTGGATTTTCGAAAATTTCATGACTCTATTTTGAGGCGAAATAATGATTTTATCACAAAACTGATTGTGCCAGTCGATTTTCCGGCCCAAAAAACCCCTCTTTACGAATTTTTAGCAATTTTTATAATTTTTTTGTCGAAAATTTAGAACAAAGGGGGTAGCTATGGAAATATTTTGCGATACAAATTGATTTTTTCTAACTCCCTTGATCCTCGGAAATATGGACCCAAAATTCACTAAAATATGTAAAATTGTCCCCTCTATCGATTGGTGAGGACTAGAACGTTCTATCTTTCCTATTTGTCGAGTTATGAGTATCTTTTGTTTTGAAAAGTGGATTTTCGAAAATTTCATGACTCTATTTTGAGGCGAAATAATGATTTTATCACAAAACTGATTGTGCCAGTCGATTTTCCGGCCCAAAAAACCCCTCTTTACGAATTTTTAGCATTTTTGATAATTTTTTTATCGAAAATTTAGAACAAAGGGGGTAGCTATGGAAATATTTTGCGATACAAATTGATTTTTTCTAACTCCCTTAATCCTCGGAAATATGGACCCAAAATTCACTAAAATATGTAAAATTGTCCCCTCTATCGATTAGTGAGGACTAGAACGTTCTATCTTTCCTATTTGTCGAGTTATGAGTATTTTTTGTTTTGAAAAGTGGATTTTCGAAAATTTCATGACTCTATTTTGAGGCGAAATAATGATTTTATCACAAAACTGATTAGCTATGGAAATATTTTGCGATACAAATTGATTTTTTCTAACTCCCTTGATCCTCGGAAATATGGACCCAAAATTCACTAAAATATGTAAAATTGTCCCCTCTATCGATTGGTGAGGACTAGAACGTTCTATCTTTCCTATTTGTCGAGTTATGAGTATCTTTTGTTTTGAAAAGTGGATTTTCGAAAATTTCATGACTCTATTTTGAGGCGAAATAATGATTTTATCACAAAACTGATTGTGCCAGTCGATTTTCCGGCCCAAAAAACCCCTCTTTACGAATTTTTAGCATTTTTGATAATTTTTTTATCGAAAATTTAGAACAAAGGGGGTAGCTACGGAAATATTTTGCGATACAAATTGATTTTTTCTAACTCCCTTAATCCTCGGAAATATGGACCCAAAATTCACTAAAATATGTAAAATTGTCCCCTCTATCGATTGGTGAGGACTAGAACGTTCTATCTTTCCTATTTGTCGAGTTATGAGTATTTTTTGTTTTGAAAAGTGGATTTTCGAAAATTTCATGACTCTATTTTAAGGCGAAATAATGATTTTATCACAAAACTGATTGTGCCAGTCGATTTTTCGGCCCAAAAAACCCCTCTTTACGAATTTTTAGCATTTTTTATAATTTTTTTATCGAAAATTTAGAACAAAGGGGGTAGCTATGGAAATATTTTGCGATACAAATTGATTTTTTCTAACTCCCTTGATCCTCGGAAATATGGACCCAAAATTCACTAAAATATGTAAAATTGTCCCCTCTATCGATTGGTGAGGACTAGAACGTTCTATCTTTCCTATTTGTCGAGTTATGAGTATCTTTTGTTTTGAAAAGTGGATTTTCGAAAATTTCATGACTCTATTTTGAGGCGAAATAATGATTTTATCACAAAACTGATTGTGCCAGTCGATTTTCCGGCCCAAAAAACCCCTCTTTACGAATTTTTAGCATTTTTGATAATTTTTTTATCGAAAATTTAGAACAAAGGGGGTAGCTATGGAAATATTTTGCGATACAAATTGATTTTTTCTAACTCCCTTAATCCTCGGAAATATGGACCCAAAATTCACTAAAATATGTAAAATTGTCCCCTCTATCGATTGGTGAGGACTAGAACGTTCTATCTTTCCTATTTGTCGAGTTATGAGTATTTTTTGTTTTGAAAAGTGGATTTTCGAAAATTTCATGACTCTATTTTAAGGCGAAATAATGATTTTATCACAAAACTGATTGTGCCAGTCGATTTTCCGGCCCAAAAAACCCCTCTTTACGAATTTTTAGCAATTTTTATAATTTTTTTGTCGCAAATTTAGAACAAAGGGGGTAGCTATGGAAATATTTTGCGATACAAATTGATTTTTTCTAACTCCCTTAATCCTCGGAAATATGGACCCAAAATTCACTAAAATATGTAAAATTGTCTTCTCTATCGATTGGTGAAGACTAGAACGTTCTATCTTTCCTATTTGTCGAGTTATGAGTATTTTTTATTTTGAAAAGTGGATTTTCGAAAATTTCATGACTCTATTTTAAGGCGATTTTATCACAAAACTGATTGTGCCAGTCGAGTCTTCGGCCCAAAAAAACCCTCTTTACGAATTTTAGCATTTTTTATAATTTTTTTGTCGAAAATTTAGAACAAAGGGGGTAGGTATGGAAATATTTTGCGATACAAATTGATTTTTTCTCAAAAATTATCAAAAAACATAATCGATTATCGATTATATAAAATAATCGATTATTTTCGATTAATCGATTATTTTCGATTAATCGATCATTTTCTATTAATCGATTAATCGAAAATAATCGATTAATCGAAATAATCGATTAATCGAAAATGATCGATTAATCGAAAAAAATCGATTAATCGAAAATAATCGATTAATCGAAAATAATCGATTAATCGAAAATAATCGATTATTCGAAAATAATCGATTATTCGAAAATAATCGATTAATCGAAAATGATCAATTTCGATGATTCAAAAAACTGATTGTGCCAGTCGATTTTCCGGCCCAAAAAACCCCTCTTTACGAATTTTTAGCAATTTTTATAATTTTTTTGTCGAAAATTTAGAACAAAGGGGGTAGCTATGGAAATATTTTGCGATATAAATTGATTTTTTCTAACTCCCTTAATCGTCGGAAATATGGACCCAAAATTCACTAAAATAGGTAAAATTGTCTTCTCTATCGATTGGTGAAGACTAGAATGTTCTATCTTTCCTATTTGTCGAGTTATGAGTATTTTTTGTTTGAAAAGTGGATTTTCGAAAATTTCATGACTCTGTTTTAAGGTGAAATAATGATTTTATCACAAAACTGATTGTGCCAGTCGATTTTTCGGCCCAAAAAACCCTTCTTTACGAATTTTTAGCATTTTTTATAATTTTTTTGTCGAAAATTTAGAACAAAGGGGAAATATTTTGCGATACAAATTGATTTTTTCTAACTCCCTTAATCCTCGGAAATATAGACCCAAAATTCACTAAAATATGTAAAATTGTCCCCTCTATCGATTGGTGAGGACTAGAACGTTCTATCTTTCCTATTTGTCGAGTTATGAGTATTTTTTGTTTTGGAAAGTGGATTTTCGAAAATTTCATGACTCTATTTTAACGCGAAATAATGATTTTATCACAAAACTGATTGTGCCAGTCGATTTTCCGGCCCAAAAAACCCCTCTTTACGAATTTTTAGCAATTTTTATAATTTTTTTGTCGAAAATTTAGAACAAAGGGGGTAGCTATGGAAATATTTTGCGATACAAATTGATTTTTTCTAACTCCCTTAATGCTCGGAAATATAGACCCAAAATTCACTAAAATATGTAAAATTCTCCCCTCTATCGATTGGTGAAGACTAGAACGTTCTATCTTTCCTATTTGTCGAGTTATGAGTATTTTTTGTTTTGAAAAGTGGATTTCGAAAATTTCATGACTCTATTTTAAGGCGAAATAATGATTTTATCACAAAACTGATTGTGCCAGTCGATTTTTCGGCCCAAAAAACCCCTCTTCACGAATTTTTAGCATTTTTTATAATTTTTTTGTCGAAAATTTAGACAAAAGAAAACGAAATATTTTGCGATACAAATTGATTTTTTCTAACTCCCTTAATCCTCGGAAATATGGACCCAAAATTCACTAAAATATGTAAAATTGTCCCTTCTATCGATTGGTGAAGACTAGAACGTTCTATCTTTTCTATTTGTCGAGTTATGAGTATTTTTTGTTTTGAAAAGTGGATTTTCGAAAATTTCATGACTCTATTTTAAGGCGAAATAATGATTTTATCACAAAACTGATTGTGCCAGTCGATTTTTCGGCCCAAAAAACCCCTTTTACGAATTTTTAGCATTTTTTATAATTTTTTTGTCCAAAATTTAGAACAAAGGGGGTAGCTATGGAAATATTTTGCGATACAAATTGCTTTTTTCTAACTCCCTTAATCCTTGGAAATATCGACTCAAAATTCACTAATAGATATAAAATTGTCCCCTCTATCGATTGGTGAAGACTAAAACGTTCTATCTTTCCAATTAGTCGAGTTATGACTATTTTTTGTTTTGAAAAGTAGTATTTCGAAAATTTCATGACCCTATTCGAAGGCGAAAAAATGATTTTATCAAAAACTGATTGTGCCAGTCGATTTCCTGTCCCAAATAACCCCTTATTACAAATTTTTAGCATTTTTCATATTTTTTTGTCGAAATTTTGAACCAAGGTATGGAAATATTTCGCGATATAAATTGCTTTTTCCTAACTCCCGTAATGCTTGGAAATATCAACTCAAAATCCAGTTAGCGTCATTCCGGAAGAAACATAACTCAAAAAACACAGTTTCGTAGAAAACCCACTTAAAAATTCAATATTTTAAAACTGTTAATGTGGAAGTTGCAAAAAATGTAACTAATATTTTTTTTATTCTGACATTATCGAACAGTGAAGTTATCGATATTTTAAAAGTACATTTAGAATTCACGTCATTTTTGACACTTTTTATTATATAAGTGTCACTTTTCTTGAAAAAAAGACATTGTTTTTGATTTAAGTCATTTATTAATGTAAGAAAACTAACTTACAAACTATTGTAGATTGAAAGGCCGTTTTTTTGAAAATCGAGAGTAGAGAACTCTTTTTTTTTCTGAAAGGCCTACTCTCCTTTCGTATGCATTTTTTAAGACGATTTTATCGAACATGATGTGTTTGTTAATTTTTTTATATCAATTTCCTGAAACTCATTTTGTTCATAGCTGGTTTTATAGAAAATTTTGCCAACGTTTTCCTTATCTACTCTTAAAATCTTGTCTTCCGTAATTTTAAAATTCTCACCATTTTCATTTTTGCGCACACTATTCCATCAAAAAATGTCACACGCCAAAGATTTTAAATCAAAAATGTCATCATAGCTGATTTCAGTGACTTTATACGGAGTACCAGTTTTTTTAGCACATCGTATAAGTGAATAACTTTGTGCTGGTGAATAATTTGGCCCAGATTTTTTGGCTCGACTAATCTGTCGTTCGATTACAGAATGGGCATTATCGCCTTCGTTTTGGGTTTCTAAAAATTTGTGTATTATATTTCTGATATGAGTGTATTTTGATATGTACATAGCCATTATAAACTTGTTTTTCTGCTGGCCTGCACAATTGTCAGAAAAAAAATTACATCCACCTCCGTACAAATTTCGTCCTGTGAAGTACCGAATCTTGCTTCTATTGTATCAAGGTAGCGTATTAGACTCGATCCAATTTCATTTGATCCTCTTTGTGCCTCAGCTTCATTCCATTCAAAACACTCAACTTCATTCGATTTTAGATCAAATACAGTGAGATTATAAACACTCTTGACCAGATGGGCAGGAAAGCACTGCCTGTAGATCAAACACTGCTACAACTGTATTTGGGGACATAATCTGGTACATTGATGGTTCCTAAACAAACCATGTCATTGGGGCTGGTATAAACGGACCTAGAAAGAGAATGGTCTTCAGCCTTGGTCGATATACTTCTTGCCTTCGACCCTTCGAGTAAGACCTCGGGCGTCCTTTAAGGGAGATAATAATTATCCATTTTTTCCATATTCCAGCCAATGTTTTGGATGATAACGGACTAGTCTTGCAGATGTTTTGGTCAAATATACTTTCTCTCTATTTGTATAAAAATTTATTGGAACACACTGTATACGTATATACACGTGCAAGCCGTACTAATTACGATCGACGCGACCGACGCCGTTTTGTATCGCTAACATAACGAACAGTCGGAACGCATATATCCGTGTGGCGATGCGATGATATGTGTCATCGGCGTCAAGACGCTCTAGCACGTGCTTCGCCATGTGGTAGAATAATGACAGACGATCGCACATGGCGCACTGCTGCCGTTTTTGTTTGTCAGTACAACCCCGAAATAAACCGACATCAGCTGCCACACCTGGCCGGACATTTTTTGCCAGTAAACAGCCGCCGCGGCGCATCTAACTCTTTTCCTGATCAACTGAAATGTTAATTAATTATTAAGCAGACGCTACAGATATATTATTACTAAAATATTTGGAGCTAAAACGAAATATACCAGATAATATTTTGTGATTTATATAGCATTGGTCGACTACATGTTGTAACAAGTAAACTGTTAACTGATTCTTATGAAATTTTTCTGTTGAAGCACATTTTGTGCAACATAAAACCAGCCAGCATAAAATCGCTCGTGAAAAATTCAAAACCGCACCAATCAACTACAGACAAACACAAGGTGTCTCACAGACGTGTCGTCTGTAGTTACGGGTTTCTATTTATTTATGGGGATTGCATTTTTCAGTAAAGTGGCTGTATTTTATTTTTATTAATATAAGGAGGTTAGCAAGAATGACTTTTCTGAATACAGGAAATAAGATAACCTGGAACGGTCGCAAGTCAGCTAAAATCACAAATCCCGTTAAATGACAAAACTTACGACAAAAACTTCATGAAAAAGGTACGCAAAATGTCGAAATTTACCACAAAAACAACTAATTTTCTGGAGAAATGTCAAGTTTCACTAAAATTGTTGAAATTGGTAACAGAAGCTTAAGATCCTTTTAGATTTTACAGTGAAAATGTTAAAAATCACGCAAGAAACAAAATGTCAAAATTCATCTCAAACTTTCTGATTTTTTTCAAAAAACGTCAAAATTCAATAAAAATGTCAAAAATCACAAAGGAAATATAAAATTTTGTCACATTTTATGGTAAAATAGTTAAAAAGTGATGACAGAGAAATGAAAAATTTTGCAAAATGTAATACTTCACTAAATATGTCAAAAATCATAACATATTTAACGCTAAATAACAAAGTTTACTCGAAATATCAAAATTCGCTTGATGTTCTCAGAAAATCCGCTAAAATTTGAGACCGAAATCTAAGGTTGATGCTAGTTGTCAAAATTCATGCCAAAAAATGTCAAATTCAACTTAAAATGCTAAAATTAACCACAGAAATCTAAGATTTTGTCACATTTCATGCCAAATTGTGAAAATATTTAAAAAACACATCTGATTTTCTCAAAAAATGTCAAACTTTCGCATGAAATTGTCAAAAGTCACAAATCCCGTTAAATGACAAAACTTACGACAAAAACTTCATGAAAGAGGTACGCAAAATGTCGAAATTTACCACAAAAACAACTGATTTTCTGGAGAACTGTCAAGCTTCACTAAAATTGTTGAAATTAGTAACAGAAGCCTAAAATCCTTCTAGATTTTACAGCGAAAATGTTAAAAATCACGCGAGAAACAAAATGTCAAAATCCATCTCAAACCGTTTGATTTTTTTCAAAAAAACGTCAAAATTCAAAAAAGGTGTCAAAAATCACAACGGAAATATAAAATTTTGTCACATTTTACGGTAAAATGGTTAAAAAGTGATGACAAAGAGATGAGAAATTTTGCAAAATGTAATACTTCTCTAAATATGTCAAAAATCATAACATATAACAAAGCTTACTCGAAATATCAAAATTCGCTTGATGTTCTCAGAAAATCCGCTAAAATTTGAGACCGAAATCTAAGGTTGATGCTAGATGTCAAATTCAACTAGAAATGCTAAAATTAACCACAGAAATCTAAGATTTTGTCACAAAATGCCAAATTGTAAAAATATTTCAAAAAAAACATCAGATTTTTTCAAAAAATGTCAAAATTTCGCATACAATTGTCAAAAATCACAAATCCCTTTAAATGACAAAACTTACGACAAAAACTTCATAAAGTAGGTACGCAAAATGTCGAAATTTTCCACAAAAACAACTGATTTTCTGAAGAAATGTCAAGCTTCACTAAAATTGTTGAAATTAGTAACAGAAGCCTAAAATCCTTTTAGATTTTACAGTGAAAATGTTAAAAATCACGCCAGAAACAAAATGTCGAAATCCATCTCAAACCGTTTGATTTTTTTCAAAAAAACGTCAAAATTCAATAAAGATGTCAAAAATCACAACGGAAATATAAAATTTTGTCACATTTTACGGTAAAATAGTTAAAAAGTGATGACAAAGAGATGAGAAATTTTGCAAAATGTAATACTTCTCTAAATATGTCAAAAATCATAACATATAACAAAGCTTACTCGAAATATCAAAATTCGCTTGATGTTCTCAGAAAATCCGCTAAAATTTGAGACCGAAATCTAAGGTTGATGCTAGATGTCAAATTCAACTAGAAATGCTAAAATTAACCACAGAAATCTAAGATTTTGTCACAAAATCCCAAATTGTAAAAATATTTCAAAAAAAACATCAGATTTTTTCAAAAAATGTCAAAATTTCGCATACAATTGTCAAAAATCACAAATCCCTTTAAATGACAAAACTTACGACAAAAACTTCATGAAGTAGGTACGCAAAATGTCGAAATTTTCCACAAAAACAACTGATTTTCTGGAGAAATGTCAAGCTTCACTAAAATTGTTGAAATTAGTAACAGAAGCCTAAAATCCTTTTAGATTTTACAGTGAAAATGTTAAAAATCACGCCAGAAACAAAATGTCGAAATCCATCTCAAACCGTTTGATTTTTTTAAAAAAAATCGTCAAAATTCAAAAAAGATGTCAAAAATCACAACGGAAATATAAAATTTTGTCACATTTTACGGTAAAATAGTTAAAAAGTGATGACAAAGAGATGAGAAATTTTGCAAAATGTAATACTTCTCTAAATATGTCAAAAATCATAACATATTTAACGCTAAATAACAAAGCTTACTCGAAATATCAAAATTCGCTTGATGTTCTCAGAAAATCCGCTAAAATTTGAGACCGAAATCTAAGGTTGATGCTAGATGTCAAATTCAACTAGAAATGCTAAAATTAACCACAGAAATCTAAGATTTTGTCACAAAATGCCAAATTGTAAAAATATTTCAAAAAAAACATCAGATTTTTTCAAAAAATGTCAAAATTTCGCATACAATTGTCAAAAATCACAAATCCCTTTAAATGACAAAACTTACGACAAAAACTTCATAGAGTAGGTACGCAAAATGTCGAAATTTTCCACAAAAACAACTGATTTTCCGGAGAAATGTCAAGCTTAACTAAAATTGTTGAAATTAATAACAGAAAATAATGTCAATATATAAAAGAAATTACAGTAATTGTAAAAATATTTCGAAAAAACCATCTGATTTTCCCAAAAAATGTCAAACTTTCGCATGAAATTGTCAAAAAGACTCATTCTTCTAGTAATTTAGATACAAATACGATTTATAAAGTGATTTTCCTGTATAAAATCAAAATAAAAGGCTAAATAGTTTGTGTAAATTAATGTGCAAAGTAATAATTGTATAACAATAATTTTGTAACGACATTTTACTCCTCGTAAGAATAAGAAAAATACTACCAAACAAAATATGGTAATGATGAAGTCATCAAAACCGTAAAGTTGTGTCAGAAATTTTATTTACTAGTTCACCATATCCGCTGACGTTTTGTAACAAAAATCAGGAAGTACAAAGCTTGTATAATTTGAGTTGATTAAGTTCAGATAATGTTTCAACTATAATTATGTAGTTACTGTCGAAGATAAATTTTAATCTGGTGTCGAGTTTATTTAGTGTCTTCTATTGGTGATTGTTAAAAGTAAAAATATGTTTACCTGATGAAATTTGAATATTTAGAAATTCGTGTAAAACGTCTCAACACACTACATACCTACATAAACACCCACAAAGATTCCTCTAAAACCGGGATAAATATTAATAGAAACAAAAATAAAATAAATTTACTTGGTAAATTGTTGTTTTTGAAAAGTTAATATTGTTCGTCGGTGTGTTGTTGCACCTGCGGATATATTTCAATTAACAGTAATGAAGTCTCATTGTCTAAAGTCGAATGATTAATTTTTTTCAAGTGTTATAATATGCAACGTCTGCTCCTTGTCGCTTCATTGGTAATAAACGTTTCGATAAGGTCCAGCTATGCAGCTGCACATATTTAGCACAACATCCATTATATGTTAATGTTATTAAAGTTCACACGTGGCTTATACTCTCACAAATTCAACTAAAAAACAACTGTTATAATCGTACAGAAAGAATATTTTTTTTATTTGCTACAATCTGGTCTAAGACCAATGGACAACTTTTTGAAGCTTGCTTCTTATTGCACGACATAGGACTTTTGGGAAGGCTAGTGAACTCGTGAAACGTGTGATGTTACGAAAAAGCGTTCGTCACGCGATAACTCATTCAAGCGACTGTGCGCAATCTCTCTTGCCGCACTGAGCTCGCACACCTATAGGTGTGAAAAATTGTCAAAAATTGTCAAAATTTTGTAAAAATGGTTAATAATTGCCAAATATGTTGAAATTTTTGTAAAATTGTCAAAATTTTTTAAATATGGTCAAAAATTTGGAAAAATGATCAAAAATTGTCAAAAACTGTCAAAATTTTGAAAAAATGGTTAATAATTGCCAAATATTTTCAAAAATTGTCAAAAATTGTCCAAAAATTGTCAAAAACTGTCAATAATTGTCAAAAATTTTGAAAAATGATTAAAATTTTTGAAAAATTGTCCAAAATGGTCAATAATTGTCAAACACGGTCAAAAATTGTCAAAACCAAACCAAACCAATCAATAATTGTTGAAATTTTGAAAAATGGTCAAAAATTTTTAAATATGGTCAAAAATTTTTAAATATGGTCAAAAATTGTCAAGAATTTGGAAAAATCGTCAAAAACTGTCAAAATTTTGAAAAAATGGTTAATAATTGCCAAATATTTCCAAAAATTTGGAAAAATGGTCAATAATTGTCAAACACGGTCAATAATTGTCAAAACCAAACCAAACCAATCAATAATTGTTGAAATTTTGAAAAATGGTCAAAAATTGTCAAAATTTTGAAAAAATGGTCAATAATTGCCAAATATGTTAAAATTTTTGAAAAATTGTCAAAAATGGTCAATAATTGTCAAAGACGGTCAATAATTGTCAAAATTCGTCAAAAACTGTCAAAAATGGTCAATAATTGTTAAAATTTTTGAAAAATTGTCAAAATTTTTTAAATATGGTCAAAAATTTGGAAAAATGATCAAAAACTGTCAAAATTTTGAAAAAATGGTTAATAATTGCCAAATATTTTCAAAAATTGTTAAAAAACTGTCAATAATTGTCAAAAATTTTGAAAAATGATTAAAATTTTTGAAAAATTGTCCTAAATGGTCAATAATTGTCAAAGACGGTCAATAATTGCCAAAATTCGTCAAAAATGGTCAATAATTGTTAAAATTTTTGAAAAATTGTCAAAAATTTTTAAAAATGGTCAAAAATTGTCAAGAATTTGGAAAAATCGTCAAAAACTGTCAAAATTTTGAAAAAATGGTTAATAATTGCCAAATATTTTCAAAAATTTGGAAAAATGGTCAATAATTGTCAAACACGGTCAATAATTGTCAAAACCAAACCAAACCAATCAATAATTGTTGAAATTTTGAAAAATGGTCAATAATTGTTGAAATTTTGAAAAATGGTCAAAAATTGTCAAAATTTTGAAAAAATGGACAATAATTGCCAAATATGTTAAAATTTTTGAAAAATTGTCAAAAATGGTCAATAATTGTCAAAGACGGTCAATAATTGTCAAAATTCGTCAAAAACTGTCAAAAATGGTCAAATATGTTAAAATTTTTGAAAAATTGTCAAAATTTTTAAATATGGTCAAAAATTTGGAAAAATGGTCTAAAACTGACAAAATTTTGAAAAAATGGTTAATAATTGCCAAATATTTTCAAAAATTGTTAAAAAACTGTTAATAATTGTCAAAATTCGTCAAAAACTGTCAAAAATGGCGAAAAATGATCAATAATTGTTGAAATTTTGAAAAATTGTCAAAATTTTGAAAAAATGGTCAATAATTGCCAAATATTTTAAAATTTTTGAAAAATTGTCAAAAATGGTCAATAATTGTCAAAAACGGTCAATAATTGCCAAAATTCGTCAAAAATGGTCAATAATTGTTAAAATTTTTAAAAAATTGTCAAAAATTTTTAAATATGGTCAAAAATTTTTAAATATGGTCAAAAATTGTCAAGAATTTGGAAAAATCGTCAAAAACTGTCAAAATTTTGAAAAAATGGTTAATAATTGCCAAATATTTTCAAAAATTTGGAAAAATGGTCAATAATTATAAAAACTGTCAAAAATGGTCAATAATTATTAAAAATTGTCAAAATTTTTGAAAAATTGTCAAAAATGGTCAATAACTGTCAGAACCTGTCAAAAATGCTCAAAAGTTGTCAAAAATGGTCAATAATTGTTAAAATTTGGAAAAATGGTTAAAATTTTTGAAAAATTGTTAAAAATGATCAATAATTGTCAAAACTGTCAAAATTGGTCAATAATTGTCAAAAATGGTCAATAATTGCCAAATATGTTAAAATTTTTGGAAAATTGTCAAGAATGGTCAATAATTGTCAAAGACGGCCAATAATTGTCAAAATTCGTCAAAAATGGTCAAACTTTTTTAAAAATGGTGAAAAATTCACGAAAAATGGCCATTCTATTGTACATAAGAAGCTCACCTTTTTTTTTATATAGACAGGTTGCTCTATGTTTCGTTTTCCCTTTGAAGCCGCAAATATCAAAGAAAAAAGTGGTAACATTCAGTATTTGTGTCGACATGTATAAATCTGGATTAATAAACTCTATTGTTCGTTATTTGCTGTTTATAAACCGTTGTTATCGTGTTGTTTCCACGTTTTTCGTCGTTGCTCTCGATTAACCAAATTTTATCTTGTTATTCGTACGTTCCAGCTCCGCTAATGAAAACTGATATAAACTAGTCGACTCGGGAACAACATTACACATAACTAATCGCCAGCAACGTGAAAAACACGGCGAGCAACGAACAACGGAAATAATAGAGTTTATAAATCCATCTTTAGTAATGACTTCGGTGGAGAGACACTGTCGCTGTTTGTTGCTGCTTTTCATGGATAGTCCAGTAAATGAAGGATTAAAAGTAGGAAAAGTGTACAAAAATCCTACCGGTCCATGAATTTTCCGTGAAGCGAAGGGTTGAAGTACCTAAACTCATCGAATGGTCAACTCTCCTTAGGACAATTAAAGTTTATTAATTATTTTTTTTTCTAATCGGGTCTTTTCAACGTTTTGTATGCCTCTGTATATCTGAAAGAGTGTTTGTCTATATTGGTCGGCCACGTGGCACCTTATGGCATAAAATTTGATCCTTGATTTCTCAAAGGACACTAGTGAATGTAATAAGGTTAAACAGGGGCACTGCTTTGCATCGCTTCCAATGTGCCTTATTACATTATTCATAAATGCTGTCAGAATATGTAGAATATTGCGTTTAATAGTATACAACAGACTTGACATAAATCGACGTGAATGAATAAGATATTTTAAGGTTTTAGTACAGAGTGTGGATGGGGAAAATTGAGTACATTTCACTTTTGTTAAGTGAGGAAGAAATAGGATTAGAACAACTATTAGCTATTTTACAGTAAATAATTTGTTTTTACTTCTACCTTCCTGACTGCGACACACCTTTTTCGATGTTACACTCATTAACAACAAAAATCTTTCTACCGTGAAGGGATGTTCAGATTATTTTCCGGAAATAACAATTTAGTGATTATTTACCATGTTTCGAAACAGGTGCTTCCTGACTTGATTATTTTTCTAATAGACGATAATTGTTGATTGACTTTTTCAAAGTCATTTAGCTCCGACAATTACATTAACAGTATCACTCGATATCCGTTCAGGTGCAACAACAAAAAAAATGTTTCCTGTGATTATTACGCGTCCTACCAGAATTTTATGTAGTGTAGGGTTATTCGTAAAACACTTGAAAATCAGTGGAGTTTGCGCTGTAAAAATTTTTCGTAACGAAAATGTATATACATTTTTCGCGATTATGTTGAAACTACTGGCACCATTGTTAATGAAATTTTATATGACAATGCTTTGCAAGCTGACACATCCAATGAATTTGTTTCAACTTTCATAGATGGCGCTAGTTACACGGGTTGTACATGAAGTGTTCAATCAGTTTAGTGTAAGTGTTTAAAATGCACCCTGTATATAGGAGCCGTGAAGGGAGTGAAAGAAAGAACGAAGACGGATGCTGAGGAGAAGAGGTAGGATAAAGGGAAAAGGGGGATACAAAGAGAAGAAGAAGGAACTGGAGCGTAGGGTGGAGAGGGAAAAAGGAGGGAAGTGGGAAGAGTTACTGGGGGAATTGGAAATCAATCCATGGGGAAAGGCGGTGAAGGGGATGTAGCCCATTTTAATCTTTTGTTACTACAAATGTGCCTAGCCATTGTAGTACTTTCTCTCGAAGGTCTGTTATGATTATCTCCCCTATTTGGGTACTCCCAGGAAAATGAGTTTCTAGTAAGAGTCTCACTCTTTCCATCTCATTTTCGGTATATTTACCGTCTGGCTTCCTCAAAGTCATATCTGTGTTGACCCTACTTTTTGCCATGACTTTGTAGAGTCTTGCCGCAGCAGGTGTTGTGTTTATATCTTCACAGAATTTTCTGAAGCTGTCTCTTTTAGCTTTTATAATTTCCTTATAGTAGGTGTTTCTCACCTCGGTGTATCTCTGCCAGTCTTCGGTGAGTTTTGCTCTATAAAAAAGGTCCCGGGTTTGAGATCTTAATTCTGACAGATGATCTATCAGGGTGCATTTCTGCTGCTTCGTTGTTCTTGAAGAGGGTAGCTCGATTCAAATGCATCGATTATTGCCCTGTTCAGGTCCTCAAGTTCATTTTCCAGATCGAGATGGTGCCCTCCCTTTTCTCTGGATAAAATCAGATGTTTTTTTTTGAAATATTTTTACAATTTGGCCTGAAATGTGACAAAATCTGAGAACATCAAGCGAATTTTGAGATTTTGGGTGAGCTTTGTTATTAAGCGTGAAATATGATATGATTTCTGTCGGGATTTTTGACATATTTAGTGAAGTATTACATTTTGCAAAATTTCTTATCTTTCTGTCATCATTTTGGACTATTTTACCGTAAAATATGACAAAATTTAATATTTCTGTTGTGATTTTCGACATTTTTTTGAAAAAATCAGACGGTTTGAGATCAATTTTGACATTTTGTTTATGGCGTGATTTTTAACATTTTCGCCGTAAAATCTAAAAGGATTTTAAGCTTCTGTTACTAATTTCAACAATTTTAGTGAAGCTTGACATTTTTCCAGAAAATCAGTTGTTTTTGTGGTAAATTTCGACATTTTGTGTACTTATTTCATGAAGTTTTTGTCGTAAGTTTTGTTATTTAAAGGGATTTGTAATTTTTGACAATTTCATGCGAAAGTTTGACATTTTTTGAGAAAATCAGATGTGTTTTTTAAATATTTGCACAATTTGGCATGAAATGTGACAAAATCTTAGATTTCTGTGTAGTCCAGTAAAAAAGACCGTGAATTGACTTTTTGTGCTGGAAGGCCCCGATCAGGTTGATAAAGTCAATTTGGGCATGAGGAATCGAATGAATATGTTCGGGGCGGACTCATCGCCCGGGAAATAGTGGAAATTGCGGAAAAACTGTTCGGAATTCATGTTTTTCGCAATTATTTCAATAACCATAAACAATAGCGAAAAAAGTTTCAAATAAATGTTGTAGAGCGTGAAATTTTACATCGAAATCACCCTCACGCGTGAACATTCATTTAGTATTTGTTTTGTCATTTAACGGGATTTGTGATTTTTGACAATTGTATGCAAAAGTTTGACATTTTTTGAAAAAATCAGATGTTTTTTTTTGAAATATTTTTACTATTTGGCATGAAATGTGACAAAATCTTAGATCTCTGTGGTTAATTTTAGCATTTCTAGTTGAATTTGACATTTTTTTGGCATGAATTTTGACATCCAGCATCAACCTTAGATTTCGGTCTCAAATTTTAGCGGATTTTCTGAGAACATCAAGCGAATTTTGATATTTCGAGTAAGCTTTGTTATTTAGCGTTAAATATGTTATGATTTTTGACATATTTAGAGAAGTATTACATTTGGCAAAATTTCTCATCTCTCTGTCATCACTTTTTAACTATTTTACCGTAAAATGTGACAAAATTTTATATTTCCGTTGTGATTTTTGACACCTTTTTTGAATTTTGACGTTTTTTTGAAAAAAATCAAACGGTTTGAGATGGATTTTGACATTTTGTTTCTGGCGTGATTTTTAACATTTTCACTGTAAAATATAAAAGGATTTTAAGCTTCTGTTACTAATTTCAACAATTTTAGTTAAGCTTGACATTTCTCCAGAAAATCAGTTGTTTTTGTGGTGAATTTCGACATTTTGCGTACCTACTTCATGAAGTTATTGTCGTAAGTTTTGTTATTTAAAGGGATTTGTGATTTTTGACAATTGTATGCGAAAGTTTGACATTTTTTGAGAAAATCAGATGTGTTTTTTAAATATTTTCACAATTTGGCATGAAATGTGACAAAATCTTAGATTTCTGTGGTTAATTTTAGCATTTTAAGTTGAATTTGACATTTTTTGGCATGAATTTTGACAACTAGCATCAACCTTAGATTTCGGTCTCAAATTTTAGCGGATTTTCTGAGAACATCAAGCGAATTTTGATATTTCGAGTAAACTTTGTTATTTAGCGTTAAATATGTTATGATTTTTGACATATTTAGTGAAGTATTACATTTTGCAAAATTTTTCATTTCTCTGTCATCACTTTTTAACTATTTTACCGTAAAATGTGACAAAATTTTATATTTCCTTTGTGATTTTTGACATTTTTATTGAATTTTGACGTTTTTTTGAAAAAAATCAGAAGGTTTGAGATGAATTTTGACATTTTGTTTCTGGCGTGATTTTTAACATTTTCACCGTAAAATATAAAGTGATTTTAAGCTTCTGTTACCAATTTCAACAATTTTAGTGAAACTTGACATTTCTCCAGAAAATCAGTTGTTTTTGTGGTAAATTTTGACATTTTGCGTACCTACTTCATGAAGGTTTTGTCGTTTAAAGGGATTTGAGATTTTAGACAATTTCATGTGAAAGTTTGAATTTTTGAAAAAATCAGATGTGTTTTTTGATATATTTTTACAATTTAGCATGAAATGTGACAAAATCTTAGTTTTCTGTGGTTAATTTTAGCATTCTAAGTTGAATTTGACTTTTTTCTTATCTTTCTGTCATCATTTTTGACCATTTTACCGTCAAATGTGATAAAATTTTATATTTCTGTTGTGATTCTTGACATCTGTATTGAATTTTGACGTTTTTTTGAAAAAAATCAAACGGTTTGAGATGAATTTTGACATTTGGTGTGACTTCTGAAGTTTCTGGCGTTATTTTTAACATTTTCACCGTAAAATATAAAAAAAAGGATTTTAAGCTTCTGTTAGTGAAGATTGACATTTCTCCAGAGAATCAGTTGTTTTTGTGGTAACTTTTGACATTTATCGTTAAATCCGACGTACCTGTTGTAAGTTTCGAAGTCTAACGGAAAATCTAACACTTTTGTTGTTCAATATGATTTCTTTCAATATGATATTTTAGTTTAGGGATAATAACTAAATAAAACTTTTACCGACTGAGCTCCGTCAGCGTAACAAGAAGTTTGTCGATGCGCATACAATTCTCAACACTCTAGCTGTTCTGGTAGACCTATACCTGAATAAAATGCTAGTTAACAATCGCATTTCATTGGTATTATGAACAACATTTTTTTCTGTGCAGGTCACTATTTTCGAAGTTCTTCGGCTTCATTATTGGCTGTTTCCGGAGTAGATCTTCACACTGTTAAACGTCATATGGTGGCTGGAAAAGTGACACTGTGCTGAAGGATATATAGAAAATTCACCTTCGCCCAGTATACCTAGATATTTTTTCATTATAATCCTCAGTACTCTAATGAAATCATCATAATACTCATCCAATAAAGTATGTCATTTTGACACTAAAAATGATAATCTCGTTAAAATTAATTTGCGATGTATAAAATGGAGGTATAGGTTAATTCTGTTCACTGAAAATTGTCATCGAACAAAAATTTACATATTATTAGTGGTCTAAGTATTTTTGATGATTATAACTGACCCAGTATATTTCACAAATAGACGTTCAGCATATGGTCAATGTTTATAACAGCAACTATTTTCGATTTATTCATAGCTAAAATACCAGGAAAGCATCGACAGATGCTGATAATGTTTGCAATGTATGAGTTATAGCAGAATGACCAGATGGAGGAGATGATAATAGCAATGGTTTTTATACATATCTACACACACACGCAGGATTGACCTGGCAAGGATTCAGAAAAACAAAGGAGCTTGCAACGAGTATTATTACACATTTGTTTACTACAATTCCACGTATTCTATGATAATTTATCATACAGTGTGTTCTTTTACATCTAACAATTCTTTTTTAATAGCTGTTAGTGAAATACTTTTCAACCCCTTAAAAATTCTCTGTCTGTC
The DNA here is from genome assembly GCA_947563755.1 of Lochmaea crataegi. Classification (NCBI taxonomy): domain Eukaryota; kingdom Metazoa; phylum Arthropoda; class Insecta; order Coleoptera; family Chrysomelidae; genus Lochmaea; species Lochmaea crataegi. The sequence goes on along the minus strand of OX387426.1, from coordinate 5,398,855 downwards.
AGTTTGTATTTTATTTATTTATTTATTCACTGGGAAGACGCACATTAAACAATTAAATATATTTGAAAATAAAAGTTTTACCAAACAAAATATAAATTTTTAGTAGCATTCCAACTATGAATTAAAATATAGAATACACACATTTATAACGCTCCACCGGATGCACACAGTTATGACCGTTCAATATCCGCTTTAGAAAAAGCTCTATGTTTTATTACAAATCTCTTGATTCCATTGAGCACCTGTTTTATGAATGAAATAGTACTAGTATTGTAGGAACTACCTGTAGTACCAGTAGCGGACAAAATAAAGGCAAAGGAAGTATTTATACATTCTTACAGGTGTCCTGAAGACGCATACCATAAATTTTGATATAATCAGTATCCTTTATCTAAGGAAACAATTTAGAAACTGCTCAACTGCTACTTTTATAGTCATTTGGTTGGTAATTAACGTGAAAATTTTTAGTCTAATTTCCACATTTCCAGTACTTTTCAGTAATAGATTCGTAAATATAACTGCGGTGCTGGCAAGGTCCTACCCTTTGGACGATGGCTAGAGCTAGGAATAAACGCTGGAGGGATGCGACCAGAGAGGAAGTACAGAAATGGATGGAGAAGGAAATGGAGAGAAGGTGAGAGGAGTATGAGGGCGCGCTAAAAGGAGCGATTGGGAATAGGAGAGATTGGATGGACCGGAAATTCGGGGAGGTGAACTACTTCTTGACACAGGTGTTCACTGGACATGGGGACAAGATTGGGAAAAGAGAGACTGGAGTGTGCGAGAAGTGTAAAGTGGAGGATGATATGGAGCATGTCTTTAGATGCTGGAGGAACGAGGAAGTGCTGAAGAAGTTGGAGAGGAAACTAGGGGAGGCGGTGTATCGGGAGAACTTGGTGGAGATAATGTTGAGGGGGAAGGAGGAATGGATGGAGGTGAGTGGCGTAGTAGAGAGCATGTTAGGGGGAGAGAAGGAATCGATATGGCATGAGAGGTAGGAGCGATAGTTAGGGAGAAGACGACGGTGTGAACGGAGAGTATGGGAGGGACCGCCGCCCGTCTCGAAGTATGCTAGGGTAGTGATTCCGAGGCGGGGGTAGGATTGGAGGATTATCGATGGTTTATCGATAACTATCGATATTTTTGACTATCGAGAAAAATAGATAGTTTTCGGTACTATCGATAGTTGATATAGAATAAAAATGCTATCAAAAAATGGGACAGAGAGAGAGAGAGAGGGATGGGAGAGAGAGAGAGAAATATGAAAGAGAGATGAGAGAAAGAGATGGGATAGAGAGATAGGAGAGAGAGAGAGAGAGAGAAAGATATAGGAAAGAGAGATGGGGGAGAGACAGAAAGAGAAATAGTTAGGAAAGAGAGAGATATGGGAGAGAAAGAGAACGAGATAAGAAAGAGAACGAGATAAGAAAGAGAGAGAGAAAGAGAGAGTTAGGAAAAAGAGAGGGATAGGAAAGACAGAGAGAGATGGGAGAGAGAGAAAGAAAGATGGGAGAGAGGGGGATATGGAAGAGAGAGAGATGGGAGAGAAGGAAAGGTGGGACAGAGAGAGCAATATGAGAGCGAGAGATAGGAAAGAGAGAGAGATGGAGGAGAGAGAAAGAAAGATTAAAGATATGGGAGACAGAGGAAGAAAAATGAGAAAGAGATGGGAGAGAAAGAAATAAAAATGAGAGAGAGAGATGGGAGAGAAAGAAAGAAAAATGAGAGAGATGGGAGAGAGAAGAAAGAGGAAGAGAGAAAGACGGGAGAGAAAGAAAGTGTATTGCGTGTGATTACATTAATTATTTTAAACTGTCAGAATCTAAGACGGATTCGGTAGGGTTCACGACCCTCGGAATATTGTAAGACTTTTTTTTTCTTATTAGACCATTTTTGACAATGTTTCAAAAATTTTGACAATTTTTGACTATTATTGACCATTTTTGACCATTTTCCAAAAACTTTGACAATTTTTGACAATTAATAACCATTTTTCAAAATTTTGATAATTATTGACCATTTTTACAAAAATTTGACAATTTTTGATCATTTTCCAAAAATTTTGACAATTTTTACCGTTTTTCAAAATTTGGACAATTATTGACCAATTTTGACAGTTTTTGACAATTATTGTTCATTTTTGACAATTTATCAAAAATTTTGACAATTATTGACCATTTTTCAGAATTTTGACAATTATTGACCATTTTTGACAATTTTTCTAAAATTTTGACCATTTTTCAAAATTTGCGACAATTATTGACTATTCTTTCAAAATTTTGACAATTTTTGACAATTATTAACCATTTTTGACAATTTTCCAAAAACTTTGACAATTTTTGACAATTATTAACCATTTTTCAAAATTTTGACAATTATTGACCATTTTTACAAAAATTTGACAATTTTTGATCATTTTTCAAAAAATTTGACAATTTTTGACCGTTTTTAAAAATTTTGACAATTATTGACCATTTTTGACAAGTATTGACCAATTTTGACAGTTTTTGACATTTATTGTTCATTTTGACAATTTATCAAAAATTTTGACAATTATTGACCATTTTTGACAATTTTTCAAAAATTTTGACCATTTTTCAAAAAATTTGACCATTTTTCAAAATTTTTGACAATTATTGACCATTCTTTCAAAATGTTGACAATTTTTGACAATAATTGACCATTTTTCCAAAAATTTTGACAATCTTTGACCATTTTTCCAAATTTTAAGAATTATTGACCATTTTTGATAATTATTGACCAATTTTGACAGTTTCTGACAATTATTGACCACTATTTTAAAATTTTGACAATTATTGACAATTTTTCAAAATTTTTGATTAAAATTGACCATTTTTCAAAATTAGAGATGAGATGTCAGATATCAACTTTACCGATGTAAAACTATCGATAACAATCGATAGTAAAAATAGCACTATCGACAAATATCGACAGTTTTCCATTCCTAGGCGGGGTAACGGCGAGTTTGAGGTGGGTTTGGTTGGTAGGCATTTTGAATCAATTTCCAAGTATTAAGTAAAATACGAGAAAATCGTGAAAACTGAGCAAGAAGAATGGGTTTTGTAAGGGGAAATTAGTGATTTTATCAACTGGTTACTAGAAAATAATGATAAAGTAATTAATAACTTTTTCCAGAATAAAATAACAATAAATTGGCAATAGATGTCGAAGATAATACACTGCTGAACAATTGAAGTGGATAATATGAAAATTTCTGAATTTTCTTTGTAACTATATGAAAGAAAAAACGGTATTTACCTGGAATGAAAGTTTATTCAGAGAATAACAAAAGCCACCCAAAAATCAAATATTCAATATAGAAAAATGGGTGTTTAAGAAAAAATGACAAATTAAGTAAAATAAAATCATACAAAGTTCTTTCATTATCAATTGTTGAGCAGTGTAGTTTAATACTATTAACGTCTTACAAAGTACCTAAATAAATTGACAGTAATATGACAATTATGGCAAGTTAATATTGTCATTAGTTTTATGATTAATGATAATTTATTAATTTTTCCATGAAATTAACATTATTTGTATGACGAATAAATAAATAAATATTTATCCCGTGTAACAAAGGATTTAGAAAAACATAATAACATAATGAAGAATTTAAAAAAAAATTATAATCCTTTTGATTATTGACTTTTATATAGCATGAGTAGCAGAAAAAAATATAGCTTCTGGTTATACGCAAGATACAAGCGTGTTCCGTTAATAATAATAATAATAATAATAATATAAGTAACAAAAACCAAATCATCTTAAAGCAAAACACCCGGCGTCGTTAAGAGGCAATGTGTCTAACGCGATATTTTTCTTAACAAACGAAAAGAAATCTGTTTTCTGTACACTGATTGTACCATGTGGTATCATTGGCAAGTAACTGGGGAAATATGGTAAGCAGATTGTGAGAGAATTCAAAATAACTCGACTTAAAATAAGTCAAAAATGCGATGGTTAACATACTGCGTACAGATTTTTGGCTGATTGAAGAACGATCCTGTTTTACTAGAAAATTGCTCTTGTTCTTTGATATGTGAGAACGGATCGGTGTCTAAATGTCAACAAAATACATCACAGCTTGCAATAAAGAGTAATACCGAAAAATACCGAAAATATACACGGTGAAGAAAAAAAAAATTCAATCAATTCAAATTTAATTTCTATAAAATTATTTTATTATCACTTCCACGTGCTTTTCTAATAATGACACTCCATCTCCTGTCATACAAATCTAGCTACTACTGACATCTTTATCTCTCTAATTTTCATATCAATCTCTTTTGTCATAATAAGAAAGACAACCCAACACCAACCCATCGTTGTGTATGTGAGTGTGAGTGATTTTTCTCCCTTTTGAACAGTTGGCAGCAATGTTATTACCTATTGAAAACTAAATGGGATCTGAAACGAGATATTATCAATGTAACATTTCACGTCATTTCGAATGCAACTGTTTAATATTTGAACAGGCCAAATAGAATTACGTCAGGGGTGGAACAAGGGTTACGACAAGAAATGGAAAATTGAAAAAGGGAATGAAAATTCATGTCGTTTATATTAATAGTCGATGAGGATTGGTTTACACAGAAAAAAAAGTGTTTTATTTGAAATTTTATTATAGTTTTAGTCTATTTGGATTTTATTGAAAGCACAAATTTTGTAGAGCTGTACAAAAATCGCTTGTTAAAATCGTAAATCGGTGCCGGTACGGAAATCCTCTAGATGTAGTTAAAGTTTGTCCAAAAGCACGTGTTCCTTTCCCTTGCTAACATACGCCTATCAGAGGAAAAAGTCGGCAAGGTAGACGAACACGTGGTTTAGCTCCAGCATGTCGGACAAGACTTAAACTCGTCCTGAATTAGAATCTCAGCGGCTTTTGCCTAGTTTACTTATCAATTTTAGAGAACGCTTTATTGGCCCAGTTGACTTAGAAATATAACTTCTAGTCCAGTTTACCTTCGTTCTTACCTGTAGTCAAAATTATATTCTAGATTAATTAATTTTTCCACCACAGAAGTTGTCGTATCGTATTATTCAAAAGCGGTAGGTAATCATCAAATGACTTGATTAAATATTTGGTTCCTTAAATATATGTCCTTCAATACGATTTAGATAAATATCTTTAAATCAATTTATTTAATCTTTGTCATTCCATTCATGTATTTTTTTATTAATTTACCAAAACCATTAAAAAATTTAGTCGAATGTTACAAAGAGAAATATCTTGTTTTTGAACAAAACCCATTCTACCCAGATGATAGTTGAGCTTTCAGTGTTCAGTAAGGATTCCAGTTACAGTCCTGATCTCCTCCAGGTCTATGCTTAGCAAGGCTTCTGCTTTGAATTTTGAAAATCCGTGGCTTTCCGTAATCCTGATATCTCATTTCATCCCTTGCCTTGTGGTAGGTATATCTGGTCCAAGATAGTTCTTTTTGCCATATTTAACGGTCAAGGCTCTGGGCCTAAGAAAGGATGGAGGATTGAATTCTCTCCCATTCTTCCACAGCTGGAAGAATGTACTTGAAGGAATGGACAATAGCTACGTGGCGTACATTTTACATAGCATGACCCTTTGCCCATCACAACCCACCAATTGGTCCCCACTATCCATTTTGTATATTTTGTAGGTGGTCATTTTCGGTGGAGATGGAGGGATGTTATGTTGAGAATGATTTCCAGCGCCGCCATGGGAGTGGTGCGAATTTCACTCTTAATCAACAGGAAAGCTAGTCTGGTGAGATTTTACTGGCACTTGCTCCATGGAGCCATATGTGATCATAGTATATCTATGATGTATCTAAAAAAATTGAGAAAAGGTAGCAATTTTGAGATGCTATGATGTGATTTTTAGGCATACAAATAACTTCTAAATACACCATTTATGTTCTTTCTATCCTTTCATTTTTGCCGGACAAACTACTAGAAGAAAAAAATTCCAAGCTACCGTACTCCATGGTTGGTTCATAATCGGTGTTCAACAGTCCTGCTCTGTTTAATTGGTCACATATACATTTTATATATATTTATATACGTCGACCCTCCTCATATTAATGTCATTTACATTAAGCCTTTAAAGTTGTGTAAATGTTGGATCTGTAATGTTAGAATATTCGTCGTTAATGAACTGGAGAGATTAAAATAATGCAACTTGTTTGGATTGGAAAGTTAAAGGGAGGCTAGCAAATACAGTAATGATTAATCAATATTATTATATAGGATTTCACTATCGAATGCGCCGGTGTATTAAAAAAGGGAATAAAACGAAGATCGGTAGATGTCTAACTTGCTAGTAGTCTGGATATTATGGACTTTTATTAAGATGACGAAAGATTAATTAAATCTAAATGGTGAGAAGTTAAGTCGTTTTACGACCCAATACTTGTCTACTATCAGTAGAGTGGAGCCTCTTCAGGAGCCTCTTCAGCCAACGTTGGAAGGAATAAGGATTGTTTGGTTCAGGGGATGGTAGTGGAGGGAACGTTACTGACCCAGCTACGAGAAAACCTCTGAAAAAACTCATAGCAGGTCAGGCGGAACTGGGATTTTAACCCCGGTCCTTCCGAATGCAAGTCGAGGGCGTAACCTCTCCACCACTTGCTCAGTTGATAATAGGTTTGTTCCAACTGTGTGAAGCAGCCTTACACCATCTGGTGTCGAAAATTGAGGCTACCCTAGGCAATCAAGAAATAGCTTGATGTAGAAGGAGCGTTTGACCACACCTCCTTTGACTCCATAATAGCTGCTGTGTCGGTGGATGAAAAACATGCTAGCAACGACAACATTATTTGGAGATTCCATGAAGGTATCGACAATGAAGGGATGCCCACAGGGAGGAGTCCTATCACCTTTGCTGTGGGACCTTGTCATAGACGAATTCCTGGAGGTATTGAACAGGAAGAGGATATACACCCAGAAGTATGCAGATGATCTGAAAAATCTTGTACTGGGGAAATACCCTATAACGTTATATCAGAGCTGAAGCAACAAGCTCTGGAAATGGTGGAGATATGGTGTAGGAGGGAATGCCTAAGGGTGAATCCTGCAAAAACTGCGCTCATTCCCTTCACTAGAAAAAGGAAGCTTGATAGACTAAAACTGCCAAGCCTCTTCAACGTGCAGCTGTGTCTTCGCCAGGAAGTCAAGTTTCTGGGCATAATTCTGGACGCAAAGCTAACCTGGAACTCACACCTACATGACAAAACCAATAAAGGGAAGATGGCCCTAATGGCTGCCAAACGGGCGATGGGAAACACATGGGGATTAAATCCACGGATAGTTCACTGGTTGTACGCAACTGAGTTGGTTACCTATGGAGCCCTAGTTTGGTGGCCAAAAACAGATCAGGGGAAAGCCGAACTGGGGCTATCAAAACTTCAGAGGCTTGCCTGTCTGTGCATAACGGGTGCGATGAGAAGCAGCCCGACTGCGGCATTGGAAGCCATTCTCAATATTCCGCCTCTTGCTCTGCATGTTAAGGCGGAAGCGAGAATGGCTGTTTACAGGCTGGAATGCAATGGGAATTGGCACGAAAGAAATAACCCCCATAGTCATTCCAGAATCACAGATATTATCACAAACTCGCTTCTTGAAATTAGAAGTGATAACATGTTGGCCACAATTAACGACAACCAACCTTACCATATTCAGCTAAACTGGGATGGGTTGGAAGCATGCAGTCAGGAAGGAACGTTGGAGTGGTACACAAACGGATCTAAAACTGACAAAGGAACAGGAGTTGGAGACCATGGTGCCAAAGCTATGGTCTGAAACTGCATTCACTGGTCCTGAACCAGTATTTGGAATATCAAAATCTGCTGCACGTGGGTGGGAGGCTGTACATCTGGGTGGATTCAAACCAAACATGAGACGTACTCGAGACACGTGCCAAAACAGGAACACAGCAAACTCCTGGTCAAAAAAACCCTCGGAGTCGCTGACTAACGAACTACTGAACCTCAGCAGAGGCCAGATAAGGAAAGTGACGGGATTACTCACTGGTCACTGTACCCTAAGGAAGCACATGCATACATTTGGCATATATAGGGAGAAACCTATCTGTCGGTTGTGCATGGAAGAGGAGGAAACAGCCTTTCACATTATATTCGAATGTGAAGCACTGTCTCATTGGAGATATAGACTCCTAGGACTAGAGTATCCAAGGGACGATTTCTCCAAGAAGGACCTAGTGAAAAGACTGTTGAACCTGATAAGGGCTACTGGTATCTTCACATGAACGCTATAACCAAGAGCACAAAAAGCCCAAAGGCTGAGGAACCGTTAGTGCCGAACTAATCATTCAAATCAATTACTCCAACTGGCATTTATGAACCGTTCTGGAATCGTATCGAGTACTGTATAGTGCGCAAATTCGAATTGGGGATGGACAGATCAACTTTATTCCCCCCCCCCCAATACTATAATCAGTTGGAACGCGAAATGCAGCACTTGCGTGAACGATACCTAGAACGGTTCTATCGCCAGTTGGAACGAACCTAATAAAGCTGAAGAATTTGAAAGAAAAAAACTAGGAGTAATAATAATATGGAAATAATTAGAATCCTCTAAAAATAATGAAGAATATTGAGCAAAGGCGAATCAGGGAAAACGAAGAATAAAATCTAGAAGAGAAAAGAAAAGAAAGAAAAGAAAGAAAAGAAAGAAAAGAAAGAAAAGAAAGAAAAGAAAGAAAAGAAAGAAAAGAAAGAAAAGAAAGAAAAGAAAGAAAAGAAAGAAAAGAAAGAAAAGAAAGAAAAGAAAGAAAAGAAAGAAAAGAAAGAAAAGAAAGAAAAGAAAGAAAAGAAAGAAAAGAAAGAAAAGAAAGAAAAGAAAGAAAAGAAAGAAAAGAAAGAAAAGAAAGAAAAGAAAGAAAAGAAAGAAAAGAAAGAAAAGAAAGAAAAGAAAGAAAAGAAAGAAAAGAAAGAAAAGAAAGAAAAGAAAGAAAAGAAAGAAAAGAAAGAAAAGAAAGAAAAGAAAGAAAAGAAAGAAAAGAAAGAAAAGAAAGAAAAGAAAGAAAAGAAAGAAAATACTAGTGATGAAGATGAAGGAAAATAAAGATAAAACAAAAATAATTAAAATAGGAAAATACAAGTACTTGATGTTTACTGTATTTAGTTAAACTTCTTTTCGAATATAATTTAATTTATTCGCCGACTTCATATATTGAAATAACGTGTAGTAACTGCAAATTGTAATAATGACAAATTTTCCGCGCTGGTACTACTACTTTAAACGACCTAACAACACAATTTACGACCCCATCTTTCTGTTGCATTAACTCATAATTTATGTTTATTGTACCAGCAATAATATTTCACAAACTTCTGACAGATTTTTGTTTTTAGTATGAATAATTATCTCGGTATGTTGATATAATTTGTGAGTCGAAGCTTTTACTATTTCAAAAATAGTCGAAGAGAGAATATTCCACGTTTTTGAATACCTGAAAATAGAAAATACCTCGTAAGTAAGTAGGTAATATCATAATCAGCTAAGATTTTTTGCTTTCAACGAGGGGGAACTGGTGTGGAGATCCTCGATCTATCCAACGTTTCAGAACATGGTCAGCGATTATATTTGGAGAACGCAGGGCCTCTAAGGCATTACCGTTGGCTACCATATACCGGTGGGTTTGGTTGGTAGGCATCCCCTTGGGGATGAGTCCAACACTGTTTGGGTCCTGGTTAGAACCCATGCGAACATGAGTTTCCCATCTCAACCCGAAAAAAAAATCCATATACAGAAAGCTTATTAGTCATTAAGAACTCCGGTACTACAACAATTAATTAGAATTAGAATGACAAAAATTTATATTGGATTTCAGGTTTGACACAGTAATCGTCAAAATTCTAAAGACCACTGAGAATAAACATGTTTTTTTTTATTAGTTTTAGAAACCAGTAGCGTCACTAAGGAAAAATTATGGTAGTTTATTACAAAAAAAATCAATTCCCTGTAACTCAATAACAACAAAACTTTTCACAGATGTTGATAGGAACTTTTTGTCTTAGAATTGAATGATGACAATATTTAAGATTACTTTCGAAACACCCTGTAGATATTTCTATTGTAAAAATGTCACGATGATCTCTATAGCAGTGTTTTAAAACTTTCATTACCTTCACAACAAAAACCAGGAAATGCTTCATCGTTAATGATAACTTGTGTATTTTTACACTTTCGTAACTTTGTGAAATCTATTTCGTGATTGTTGCTACACCACTGACTGAACATAAATGACGTCACATTGTGCAGGTGGTATACTGTTGAGTGTTAATTAGGTCGTCGAGATTCGTGGAGATAATTACGTGTACTACTCGACTTTCAACGTTAATTAGCCATGTAAATGATGAAAAAATGCTAAAGTTCAGATTCGGTTTTACCTACATTTTTATACATTATAGAGTTAAATAACTTTTTTCAGATTTTTATGAAAATTCAAAATTCAAGTACTCTAGCATGGTCAACAAATCGTAGAGTACATAATAATAGAAATTTTTAGCTGTAATTTTAGATTTACGTTCACAGATAATGAACAAATATGAAAAAAAATCAGCGAAAACGTATCTATGATATTTTGTATACCGGGGTACCCGAAAGTGGAAAGTGAAGTTAGTTATAACCGCAAATACACGCTCTAAGTCAAAAAATCGTAGAGTCCTTATTACTAGAAATTTTTAGCTGTAATTTTAGATTTACGTTCACAGATAATGAACAAATATGGAAAAAAATCAGCGAAAACGTATCTATGATATTTTGTATACAGGGGTACCCGAAAGTGGAAAGTGAAGTTAGTTATAACCGCAAATACACGCTCTAAGTCAAAAATTCGTAGAGTCCTTAATACTAGAAATTTTTAGCTGTAATTTTCAGATTTACGTTCACAGATAATGAACAAATATGAAAAAAAATCAGCGAAAACGTATCTATGATATTTTGTACACAGGGGTACCCGAAAGTGGAAAGTAAAGTTAGTTATAACCGCAAATACACGCTCTAAGTCAAAAATTCGTAGAGTCCTTAATACTAGAAATTTTTAGCTGTAATTTTAGATTTACGTTCACAGATAATGAACAAATATGAAAAAAAATCAGCGAAAACGTATCTATGATATTTTGTATACAGGGGTACCCGAAAGTGGAAAGTGAAGTTAGTTATACCCGCAAATACACGCTCTAAGTCAAAAATTCGTAGAGTCCTTAATACTAGAAATTTTTAGCTGTAATTTTAGATTTACGTTCACAGATAATGAACAAATATGAAAAAAAATCAGCGAAAACGTTTCTATGATATTTTGTATACAGGGGTACCCGAAAGTGGAAAGTAAAGTTAGTTATAACCGCAAATACACGCTCTAAGTCAAAAATTGGTAGAGTCCTTAATACTAGAAATTTTTAGCTGTAATTTTAGATTTACGTTCACAGATAATGAACAAATATGAAAAAAAACCAGCGAAAACGTATCTATGATATTTTGTATACAGGGGTACCCGAAAGTGGAAAGTGAAGTTAGTTATAACCGCTCTAAGTCAAAAAATCGTAGAGGCCTTAATAATAGAAATTTTTAGCTGTAATTTTAGAGATACGTTCACAGATAATGAAAAAATATGGAAAAAAATCAGCGAAAAAGTATCTATGATATTTTGTATACAGGGGTACCCGAAAGTGAACTTAGTTATAACCGCAAATACACGCTCTAAGTAAAAAAATCGTAGAGTCCTTAATAATAAAAATTTTTAGCTATAATTTTAGATTAACGTTCACAGATAATGAACAAATATGGAAAAAAATCAGCGAAAAAGTATCTATGATATTTTGTATACAGGGGTACCCGAAAGTGGAAAGTGAAGTTAGTTATAACCGCAAATACACGCTCTAAGTCAAAAAATCGTAGAGGCCTTAATAATAGAAATTTTTAGCTGTAATTTTAGATTTACGTTCACAGATAATGAACAAATATGAAAAAAAATCAGCGAAAACGTATCTATGATATTTTGTATACAGGGGTACCCGAAAGTGGAAAGTGAAGTTAGTTATAACCGCTCTAAGTCAAAAAATCGTAGAGGCCTTAATAATAGAAATTTTTAGCTGTAATTTTAGATTAACGTTCACAGATAATGAAAAAATATGGAAAAAAATCAGCGAAAAAGTATCTATGATATTTTGTATACAGGGGTACCCGAAAGTGAACTTAGTTATAACCGCAAATACACGCTCTAAGTAAAAAAATCGTAGAGTCCTTAATAATGAAAATTTTTAGCTATAATTTTAGATTAACGTTCACAGATAATGAACAAATATGGAAAAAAATCAGCGAAAAAGTATCTATGATATTTTGTATACAGGGGTACCCGAAAGTGGAAAGTGAAGTTAGTTATAACCGCAAATACACGCTCTAAGTCAAAAAATCGTAGAGTCCTTATTACTAGAAATTTTTAGCTGTAATTTTAGATTTACGTTCACAGATAATGAACAAATATGAAAAAAAAATCAGCGAAAACGTATCTATGATATTTTGTATACAGCGGTACCCGAAAGTGGAAAGTGAAGTTAGTTATAACCGCAAATGCACGCTCTAAGTCAAAAAATCGTAGAGGCCTTAATAATAGAAATTTTTAGCTGTAATTTTAGATTAACGTTCACAGATAATGAACAAATATGGAAAAAAATCAGCGAAAAAGTATCTATGATATTTTGTATACAGGGGTACCCGAAAGTGAAGTTAGTTATAACCGCAAATACACACTCTAAGTAAAAAAATCGTAGAGTCCTTAATAATAAAAATTTTTAGCTATAATTTTAGATTAACGTTCACAGATAATGAACAAATATGGAAAAAAATCAGCGAAAAAGTATCTATGATATTTTGTATACAGGGGTACCCGAAAGTGGAAAGTGAAGTTAGTTATAACCGCAAATACACGCTCTAAGTCAAAAAATCGTAGAGTCCTTATTACTAGAAATTTTTAGCTGTAATTTTAGATTTACGTTCACAGATAATGAACAAATATGAAAAAAAATCAGCGAAAACGTATCTATGATATTTTGTATACAGCGGTACCCGAAAGTGGAAAGTGAAGTTAGTTATAACCGCAAATGCACGCTCTAAGTCAAAAAATCGTAGAGGCCTTAATAATAGAAATTTTTAGCTGTAATTTTAGATTAACGTTCACAGATAATGAACAAATATGGAAAAAAATCAGCGAAAAAGTATCTATGATATTTTGTATACAGGGGTACCCGAAAGTGAAGTTAGTTATAACCGCAAATACACACTCTAAGTAAAAAAATCGTAGAGTCCTTAATAATAAAAATTTTTAGCTATAATTTTAGATTAACGTTCACAGATAATGAACAAATATGGAAAAAAATCAGCGAAAAAGTATCTATGATATTTTGTATACAGGGGTACCCGAAAGTGGAAAGTGAAGTTAGTTATACCCGCAAATACACGCTCCAAGTCAAAAATTCGTAGAGTCCTTAATAATAGAAATTTTTAGCTGTAATTTTAGAATTACGTTCACAGATAATGAACAAATATGGAAAAAAATCAGCGAAAAGTATCTATGATATTTTGTATACAGGGGTACCCGAAAGTGGAAAGTGAAGTTAGTTATAACCGCTCTAAGTCAAAAAATCGTAGAGGCCTTAATAATAGAAATTTTTAGCTGTAATTTTAGAGATACGTTCACAGATAATGAAAAAATATGGAAAAAAATCAGCGAAAAAGTATCTATGATATTTTGTATACAGGGGTACCCGAAAGTGAACTTAGTTATAACCGCAAATACACGCTCTAAGTAAAAAAATCGTAGAGTCCTTAATAATGAAAATTTTTAGCTATAATTTTAGATTAACGTTCACAGATAATGAACAAATATGGAAAAAAATCAGCGAAAAAGTATCTATGATATTTTGTATACAGGGGTACCCGAAAGTGGAAAGTGAAGTTAGTTATAACCGCAAATACACGCTCTAAGTCAAAAAATCGTAGAGTCCTTATTACTAGAAATTTTTAGCTGTAATTTTAGATTTACGTTCACAGATAATGAACAAATATGAAAAAAAAATCAGCGAAAACGTATCTATGATATTTTGTATACAGCGGTACCCGAAAGTGGAAAGTGAAGTTAGTTATAACCGCAAATGCACGCTCTAAGTCAAAAAATCGTAGAGGCCTTAATAATAGAAATTTTTAGCTGTAATTTTAGATTAACGTTCACAGATAATGAACAAATATGGAAAAAAATCAGCGAAAAAGTATCTATGATATTTTGTATACAGGGGTACCCGAAAGTGAAGTTAGTTATAACCGCAAATACACACTCTAAGTAAAAAAATCGTAGAGTCCTTAATAATAAAAATTTTTAGCTATAATTTTAGATTAACGTTCACAGATAATGAACAAATATGGAAAAAAATCAGCGAAAAAGTATCTATGATATTTTGTATACAGGGGTACCCGAAAGTGGAAAGTGAAGTTAGTTATAACCGCAAATACACGCTCTAAGTCAAAAAATCGTAGAGTCCTTATTACTAGAAATTTTTAGCTGTAATTTTAGATTTACGTTCACAGATAATGAACAAATATGAAAAAAAATCAGCGAAAACGTATCTATGATATTTTGTATACAGCGGTACCCGAAAGTGGAAAGTGAAGTTAGTTATAACCGCAAATGCACGCTCTAAGTCAAAAAATCGTAGAGGCCTTAATAATAGAAATTTTTAGCTGTAATTTTAGATTAACGTTCACAGATAATGAACAAATATGGAAAAAAATCAGCGAAAAAGTATCTATGATATTTTGTATACAGGGGTACCCGAAAGTGGAAAGTGAAGTTAGTTATAACCGCAAATACACACTCTAAGTAAAAAAATCGTAGAGTCCTTAATAATAAAAATTTTTAGCTATAATTTTAGATTAACGTTCACAGATAATGAACAAATATGGAAAAAAATCAGCGAAAACGTATCTATGATATTTTGTATACAGGGGTACCCGAAAGTGGAAAGTGAAGTTAGTTATACCCGCAAATACACGCTCTAAGTCAAAAATTCGTAGAGTCCTTAATAATAGAAATTTTTAGCTGTAATTTTAGAATTACGTTCACAGATAATGAACAAATATGGAAAAAAATCAGCGAAAAGTATCTATGATATTTTGTATACAGGGGTACCCGAAAGTGGAAAATGAAGTTAGTTATAACCGCAAATACACGCTCTAAGTCAAAAAATCGTAGAGGCCCTAATAATGGGTTTATCAGATTGAAATTTGAAATACACAAACATATATACACTTCAAAATAATCTAGGGAACAAAATTCAACGTTGAATTGATTTTCCTAACCTATACTATTGTATTTTTTTAAAATATAATGTTAACTATAATATTAATTCTGTGGGGTACTTCACGGAACGATACATTCTGTGGCATTAGTTTTAACAATACGGTTATAAAATTCTTAGTAAGTAAGTAGAATTGAACAAAAGGTAATTTTCAATATTATATAAAAGTTTATGTGTTTTGTACGTGCTCAGTTTAAATTATATAATACATTTAAATTTATTGTTTCATTATAGAAAAATATAGGAAAACACGTTTTGAAAAAGGCCACTTGTATAAATATAGTTTCTATAAATATTAAGCAAGTTTTTTATGAAAAATGAATAAAATACATAGAGTTGTCCAAAAAGGAGGAACCAAGTAAATATCTTCCGGTTGCACCGGAAATGTCTTCAACTTTTATTATGTAAATGGAGCACACTGTGTATTTTTGCACATTTCAATAGATACTGTCTCTTCGAATCCGTGCATACAGGGTTTATTAATGATTTATTAATATGTGTAAAAATTTACAAGACGTTACATTTACAAAATAAAAGTTGAGGGCATTTTCGGTTGAACCGGAAGTACATTAATAACAAAAAAAATGACGTCAAATACTTAACGCGTCATAGACTTGCCTAGAAAGTTTCATAAATATCGTCCTTTTCGTTTTAAAGATATTTACTTGGTAACGTACTTTTGGAGAGCCCTGTTTACAATTTTTCACTAAAATTATTTTTACACATTTACATCCAAAAAATGTGAAACTACTTTAAAACATATTTCGAGGTCAGTTATCCAGTTAAAATTTCAATTAAATTATATCTGCTACGTAGTACTTTTATCTACTTCCAAGTACTTACCATGTGTACCTTCTACATAAACATTAATTTATCGAAGTAAATTAGGATACATGGTTTATACATTGTAAGGTAGTGTAAATTTCCTCCTTTGACATGAAAGAAGACAAAAACTAGTCGTTGCTAGACCTAAATGAAAGTAATCAAGCAAATTGTTTTTTTTATAAATCCAACGCTTTTACACCCACACAAATTTTGAAAAATCTCACGTAAGATTAGGGGAGGGTGTGTATTAAATATAGAATTTGATTAGATTTTTTCTTTTTTTATTACAACATAAAGTCCAAGGAAATAGACCTTTAAGGGTTTTAAGGATTTTTTAACCTCCCCTAAATGCTTAGTTTTTTATGGGAGGTTTAGTAAAAATTTCTAACCTCTCATAAAAAGCTCTAAACCCTCCATAAAAAGCATTGATTTTCAAGGATTTTTAGATTTTTCTAGGATTTTTCAAGGTTTCTCAGGATTTTAGGATTTTTTAACCTCCCCTAAATGTTTAGTTTTTTATGGGAGGTTTAGTAAACCACCTATAGAAAGCTCTAAAACCCCCATAAAAATCATTGATTTTTAGCATTTTCTAGGATTTTTTCAAGGTTTCTCAGGATTTTAGGATTTTTTAACCTCCCATAAATGTTTAGCTTTTTATGGGAAGTTTAGTTTTTTATGGGAGCTTTAGTTTTTTCATGTCAGGTTTAGTTTTTTATGGGAGGTTTAGTTTTTTATGAGAGGTTTCGGGTTTCGGGAATTTCTAATATTATTGTTTATTTTGCTAATATTGAATTTATGCGTTACTTTATGGACGCACTGTATGTATTATAGCAAATAAAAATTGATTCAAAACTAATAAATTTAATAAACAGGCACGTGCTTTTTATGGGAGGTTTAGTTTTTTATGGGAGGATTAGTAAACACCTATAAAAAGCTCTAAACCCCCCATAAAAAGCATTGATTTTCAAGGATTTTTAGATTTTTCTAGGATTTTTTCAAGGTTTCTCAGGATTTTAGGATTTTTTAACCTCCCCTAAATGTTTAGTTTTTTATGGGAGGTTTAGTAAACCACCTATAGAAAGCTCTAAAACCCCCATAAAAATCATAGATTTTTAGCATTTTCTAGGATTTTTTCAAGCTTTATCAGGATTTTAGGATTTTGTAACCTCCCCTAAATGTTTAGTTTTTTATGGGAGGTTTAGTAAACCACCTATAGAAAGCTCTAAAACCCCCGTAAAAATCATAGATTTTTAGCATTTTCTAGGATTTTTTCAAGGTTTCTCAGGATTTTAGGATTTTTTAACCTCCCATAAATGTTTAGTTTTTTATGGGAGGTTTAGTAAACCACCTATAGAAAGCTCTAAAACCCCCATAAAAATCATAGATTTTTAGGATTTTTTCAAGGTTTCACAGGATTTTGGGATTTTTTAACCTCCCCTAAATGTTTAGTTTTTTATGGGACGTTTAGTAAACCACCTATAGAAAGCTCTAAAACCCCCATAAAAATCATAGATTTTTAGGATTTTCTAGGATTTTTTCAAGGTTTCTCAGGATTTTAGGATTTCTTAACCTCCCATAAATATTTAGCTTTTTATGGGAGGTTTAGTTTTTTTATGGGAAGTTTAGTTTTTTATGGGAGTTTTAGTTTTTTATGGGAGGTTTCGGATTTCGGGAATTTCTAATATTATTGTTTATTTTGCTAATAATGAATTTATGCGTTACTTTATGGACGCACTGTATGTATTATAGCAAATAAAAATTGATTCATAACTAATAAATTTAATAAACAGGAACGTGCTTTTTATGGGAGGTTTAGTTTTTTATGGGAGGATTAGTAAACGCCTATAAAAAGCTCTAAACCCCCCATAAAAAGCATTGATTTTTAAGGATTTTTAGATTTTTCTAGGATTTTTGAAGGGTTTTCAGGTTTTCAGGTTTTTAGGATTTTTGAACCTCCCATAAAAAACTAAACCTCCCATAAAAAACTAAACCACCTATAAAAAGCTTTAAACCTCCCATAAAAAGCAGGTGCCTGTTTATTAAATTTATTACTTATGAATGAATTTTTATTTGCTATAATACATACAGTGCGTCCATAAAGTAACGCATAAATTCGTTTTTAGCTAAATAAACAATAATATATATAATACGGGGTAAACCACCTTCGTGTGTTGACGTCATCACCATTTTTTTAATGGAACCTCCCTTTTTTTCAATTTCGGGATTTCCTTTGCTGAGCTGATTCCAAAAATGTATAACACGTTGCTAAATTTTCTATCGCCCGTTTGGCAGCCATTAGGGCCATTTTCTCTTTATTGGTTTTGTAATATAGGTGTGAATTCCAGGTTAGTTTTTGCATTCCGAATTATGCCCAAATCCTTGACCTCCTGGCTAAGACACAGCTGCACGTTGAAGAGGCTTGGCAGTTTTAGTCTATCGAGCTTCCTTTTTCTAGTGAAGGGAATGAGCCCAGTTTTTGCAGGGTGCACCCTTAGGAATTCCCTTCTACACCATTTCCAGAGCTTGTTACATCAGCACCGATATAACATTAGAGTATTTCCCCAGTACAAGATCATCTGCATATGTATATCCCCTTCCTGTTCAATTCCTTCAGGAGTTCGTCTATGACGAGTAAAAGGGGAAGTAACAAAAAAGGAATCACTTTTGTACATTATTGATTATTATTATAAAACACTCTGTATACATTCGTATTTTGTTGTAAAATATCAACTTTTTAACATTAAAAAAAATCAATACCTTCTCACACCTACCCTGTATGAACTGTTTCCATAATTCAATAAACCACTTTACTAATATGGGAATGGTACCATTGGTACCTTCGTGTTTCCCACGATCGGCCAACAGGTACCCATACACACCGCAATCAAACCAAAGCAATCGTATTATTCCATGGGAATAATGAAGAGCATTGAACTAAGGATGTGGTAAAAACAAAAAGGATTTATAAGGGATTCAACTATAAAGTGAAACACTTTAGTACAATCACGAATTTATACAGTCACCATATAATGATAGTTGTAACAATTTTCGATAAAGTTGTTGGATAGATACTCCCTTGAATGGGTACTGCAAAAATTAATCGACTTCGTTTTACAACTTTTTACACGTTATTTTCTTGATGGGATCTTATTTCTTTTTGTTGGTAGTACCTACTCTTTTTTTTCGTTTTGGGTACTATTTATTTTATCCCCATTTGCGCATGTCACCACAAGTGTCTTCGAAATGGTATAGGGTTGTTTTTGTCCCATTCAATTATCTTTATTGACTCATGAGATAAGGCCTGGCGAAATTAGTTTGGGACATTCTGTATATCTAGAAAATCGTACTGAAATTGCGGTACTTTAGTTATTCGTCGCTTCATAGGTCAAGCACTATTTGTGTTCAAAATTTGCAGCTTGCATGTCTGCTAGAAGTACCTTAGAATTTGAGTGGGTTAGTACAAAATTAGAAAAGTTTGACTTGCAATAGTTAATAAACTACATATTCAAATTGATTGTAATTTGGAAATATTCCTAGTTATATTGTGCCCTATAGGTCACTGAAAACTAGGGCTTCTAACTATATCGACAACGAAGTTACAGGGGGATCTTTATCACTAGAATTTAGTCTATCCAAAAATTTTCCCTACAGTTTGTCTCAAAGAAAATTCGTTTTCCGGAGATATGGGGCTAAAAAGTGAAAATAACACCATGGAAAATGACAAAAACTGAAAAAATTATAGTTTTCTGGTAAGTCGTATAAACTTGGTCGTACCCAGGGTGGGGCAGGGGAGGATAGTTGCCAATAATTATAGAGGGTATTTATAATAAAAAACGTTGTAAATTTATAAAATCATAATTATTTATTTCAAATATCTCCATATAATAATAAATTTTTAACAACATGAAGTTGCTATATAGGTAACTATATACAAAAGTTTTCTAGAACAAAAATGTACATTAAAAGTTGAAAGTACAACTGCGTAAAATCATCAAATGACTTTTCAATCAGTTGTCAGAGTCAACGTAAAAAACCTCATTAAGAGGAAACTATTTTGTACACAATTATACACTAAAAAATCACAGAATAAAAAACTCACGAAATAATTAAATTATAATGAAGAAAGAGCGTTTAACATTTTTTTCCTATCCTTCCTAAAGACTTTTACTTACGCCGCCCCTGCATGAATATACAAAGTAAATCTGTGACTGTGATTATACGCACATTTACACAAAAAAACAACCGTCATCGATCGAAATCGAAGACCGCTTTAAAATTGTTGTAAACCCGCCTATTTTTGTATGTACAAAACAATAAAAAATAAAATCAACGTAACAAATTGCAACATAACAGGTACCATTATTTTGCACTGGCGCACCCAGAATAGCAAAATGGGATATTCTTCTATTTCCAACTAATTACATATTGTACAAAAAATGTATGTTTGTTTAAACATTTAATTGAAGTTACAAGACATTTCAGGTTTTGTAAATACGCAATTCAGTCGTAATAGTTTCGACAACCAAACGTTTTTGGTGCGCCACTGTCACCATTTGCAGCTAAACATTCTTCTTTCTCACAAATTGTCCACAAGCAATCACCCATTCTTCAAAGAAAATATATAAATTAGATGATATCAGTCGTTTCCCTAGATTTCCTTTTTTTTTTCTCAATATCAAAGATGATTTTCTTCTTTTTTTCTTTTACTCCAGGGAATTGGAATGAGATGAACATGATCACGATGAAGATCATTCTAAAGTAGAATTAGCACGGTACTTGCCTCTCGGAGGGCGTCAAAGCTTCAGTACTCTGTAACAAAAAAAAATAGGAATAAATATAATGAAACTAGGAAAATGTATTTAAAAATAAAATGTGAGGTTATTAAATAAGCAAATTAATATTTTATATTTCTACAACGCCACTGATCTATAATAGTAATTAACATTGTTTATAAGTGATTTATGTTTTCTCTGGCCAGATGTTTTGCAAGGTTTTTGTCTCGTGTTGCTGTTTTCAAGTTCCAAGATTGGTAAATATGTACTGAAAAATCGATAGGATTCTTATCAAAAGATAGGAAATTTGATAAAAATAAAGTACAGTATTCGCCAGCTAACTTGATGTCCTAAATGCTTTCTAGGGAGCTATTGACGCCGCCCATCCAATAACTTTAAACAGTGCCGTGCAAGTTCTGAGGATACGCTTTCTGTTACAAATTAACACAACTTGTACAATTAATAAAGTAAAGTCCGTCCGGAAATATATGTTCCTAACTTAATAAATAATATTTAATTATTTGTTATAATTATTGGTATATTGATTTTAATAGAAACTGATCTGCTTTATACCTGAATTCTGAGTACATAAATAATATTTTAACAATAAGGTACCAATAACAATAACATGTTATTTATTTAATTGAAGATTATAAGGTTAGGATCTTATATTTCCGGACGGAATCTGTTAGAAACTAAATAATTTCTTCCAGGTAGTAATGAGAATAGAAGAAACACAAGATAATGGGAAATTATTTGAGTTAGGTATATTTCTAAGAATAGGTATAAACAGTTTTTATCTTTAAGAAGAATCTGACTCACTGCCGCTACTGGAATCACTTTCATCTAGAGTAATCACAAGAGGGTTGACGTCATAAAATATATTTGTTTGTTTTACAAACACTTTATTGTACAAAGCAGAAACAATAACTGTGTGACGCTACGCTACTGAAAATCTTAACACCTGATAAGGTTCGATGCAATTGGCGTTTGTTAAAATTTTACCACCAATAGCAGCCGAGTAGGCAGGGCATTATTACTCTGTCTCTCTTAGTTGGTAATTTCTGGGACATCAAGTTAGCTGGCGAATACTGTATTTGCACTTTTTCTTAACCAAATTCTTATGGTATATCACATATCTTCGATGCTATTAGTTAGGTTAGATTTCTGGCTCACACCAATTCAGCATTTAGCAAAGCCAATTAGTTTATCTGATAAATTATATTTCAGGTCTGAGGATAAGAGAGATACCTTGCAAATATCAGATTCCTGATTCGGATCAAGCACAAGGTATAAGCTCTGCTGTTTCTTCATTTTCCAGACAAATACGGTACGTCGAATCTTCCATATGATGATTCAGGGATCAGTTAAAAGACCTGCCAGGCAAAGTAGGTATAACACTTTTTTGGAGACATTCTCTATTGTGCCGAAGTCTGAAACTCTTCTTGCACTCCAGGTATTGAATGTTTGTTTGGCAAAAGATTCTTATCCGACAAAACCACCTGCAGCACCATCCAGACTAGAGTCTTCCTATTGAGGAGAGTCTCTTTTGGCAGTTTAAAACCAAAGTAGTCCATGCAGAAAAAGGAAGATTCTTATCCGTCAAAACCACCTGCAGCACCATACCAGAATGACCAAGGATCCAGACTAGAGTCTTCCTATCGAGGAGAGTCTCTTTTGGCAGTTTGAAACCAAAGTAGTCCAAGCAGAAAAAGGAAGATTCTTATCCGACAAAACCACCTGCAGCACCATCCAGACAAGAGTCTTCCTATTGAGGAGAGTCTCTTTTGGCAGTTTGAAACCAAAGTAGTCCAAGCAGAAAAAGGAAGATTCGTATCTGACAAAACCACCTGCAGCACCATACCAGAACGACCAGGGATCCAGACTAGAGTCTTCCTATTGAGGAGAGTCTCTTTTGGCAGTTTGAAACCAAAGTAGTCCAAGCAGAAAAAGGAAGATTCGTATCCGACAAAACCACCTGCAGCACCATACCAGAACGACCAAGGATCCAGACTAGAGTCTTCCTATTGAGGAGAGTCTCTTTTGGCAGTTTGAAACCAAAGTAGTCCAAGCAGAAAAAGGAAGATTCGTATCCGACAAAACCACCTGCAGCACCATACCAGAACGACCAGGGATCCAGACTAGAGTCTTCCTATTGAGGAGAGTCTCTTTTGGCAGTTTGAAACCAAAGTAGTCCAAGCAGAAAAAGGAAGATTCTTATCCGACAAAACCACCTGCAGCACCATACCAGAATGACCAAGGATCCAGACTAGAGTCTTCCTATTGAGGAGATTTTCTTTTGGCAGTTTGAAACCAAAGTAGTCCAAGCAGAAAAAGGAAGATTCTTATCCGACAAAACCACCTGCAGCACCATCCAGACTAGAGTCTTCCTATTGAGGAGAGTCTCTTTTGGCAGTTTGAAACCAAAGTAGTCCAAACAGAAAAAGGAAGATTCTTATCCGACAAAACCACCTGCAGCACCATACCAGAATGACCAAGGATCCAGACTAGAGTCTTCCTATCGAGGAGAGTCACTTTTGGCAGTTTGAAACCAAAGTAGTCCAAGCAGAAAAAGGAAGATTCTTATCCGGCAAAACCACCTGCAGCACCATACCAGAATGACCAAGGATCCAGACTAGAGTCTTCCTATTGAGGAGATTTTCTTTTGGCAGTTTGAAACCAAAGTAGTCCAAGCAGAAAAAGGAAGATTCTTATCCGACAAAACCACCTGCAGCACCATCCAGACTAGAGTCTTCCTATTGAGGAGAGTCTCTTTTGGCAGTTTGAAACCAAAGTAGTCCAAGCAGAAAAAGGAAGATTCTTATCCGACAAAACCACCTGCAGCACCATACCAGAATGACCAAGGATCCAGACTAGAATCTTCCTATTGAGGAGAGTCTCTTTTGGCAGTTTGAAACCAAAGTAGTCCAAGCAGAAAAAGGAAGATTCTTATCCGACAAAACCACCTGCAGCACCATACCAGAATGACCAAGGATCCAGACTAGAGTCTTCCTATTGAGGAGATTTTCTTTTGGCAGTTTGAAACCAAAGTAGTCCAAGCAGAAAAAGGAAGATTCTTATCCGACAAAACCACCTGCAGCACCATCCAGACTAGAGTCTTCCTATTGAGGAGAGTCTCTTTTGGCAGTTTGAATCCAAAGTAGTCCAAGCAGAAAAAGGAAGATTCTTATCCGACAAAACCACCTGCAGCACTATACCAGAACGACCAGGGATCCAGACTAGAGTCTTCCTATTGAGGAGAGTCTCTTTTGGCAGTTTGAAACCAAAGTAGTCCAAGCAGAAAAAGGAAGATTCTTATCCGACAAAACCACCTGCAGCACCATACCAGAATGACCAAGGATCCAGAATAGAGTCTTCCTATTGAAGAGAGTCTCTTTTCGCAGTTTGAAACCAAAGTAGTCCAAGCAGAAAAAGGAAGATTCTTATCCGACAAAACCACCTGCAGCACCATCCAGACTAGAGTCTTCCTATTGAGGAGAGTCTCTTTTGGCAGTTTGAATCCAAAGTAGTCCAAGCAGAAAAAGGAAGATTCTTATCCGACAAAACCACCTGCAGCACCATACCAGAATGACCAGGGATCTTCCTATTGAGGAGAGTCTCTTCTGGCAGTTTGAAATCAAAGGCTTTTATTAGTAGTCCAAGCAGAAAAAGGAAGAAATTCCATGAGCCTAAATATGAAACATTTGTGAAAAAATAAATATAGAAACGTTTTGTTTGTCTCAACTGGCTTATGATATTTGGGGCGAAAACCTTTCAAATATTTTTCCAGAAATAACAAAGGCATGTAGGTAAATCATCGGATACTTGAAAAGAAGAATCTGAGTAGGTAAACCGACAAAGATAAATGTGGTAATTTTAGAATTAGACCCGACTAAAAATCATGCACATCTGTTCACAGATCCAACAACAGATATTTCTTTCAGTAATCTCGAACTATGTATATATAAATAATAACGGTATTCATTGGAAATCGTAGCAAGCTTTGCACGTGTTAGTCGCCCCCTCACACACTCAACGTCTTTTAAAAAAGTTTCTTAATTCTTAAATATACATTCAAAGCGAATGTAATGTGATTAAATGTATATATGGAGGCACCTTCTACGTACAGCTGTTTGCGATGTCGCCTATAGGGGCAGTTGTCGTTCTATTCTTGTATGATTTAATTAATTATAACCCCTAAACATGTGTGCTATGGAACCAGACAGATGACCTTTTCAATTTAACCAGGGACATTTGTCTGATAGTTCAGTCAATGAATTT
The DNA here is from genome assembly GCA_947563755.1 of Lochmaea crataegi. Classification (NCBI taxonomy): domain Eukaryota; kingdom Metazoa; phylum Arthropoda; class Insecta; order Coleoptera; family Chrysomelidae; genus Lochmaea; species Lochmaea crataegi. The sequence goes on along the minus strand of OX387426.1, from coordinate 5,373,606 downwards.
AAAGATTGTTAGTTGACTGGGAACAAACAGGAAGAATAATAATTGTTTGTGGGTTATTAATATATTTCTAATTATAACTAATCTGATCTCATAAAGATCGTGTCCAGTTTGTGCTTGAGCTGTTTTAATAACGTTATAGAATATAAATTTCTTCGCTGACACAGTTGATGTTTTTATTGTTAAAATAAACATGAAAATGGTGTACGGTTTCAATCCATCGATATGTAAAAAGGATTTTGGGTCCAGATAAAATTGTTGAATTTCATAAAAATCCAATGCTAAAAAAGGAATAATTTTACAAAATTTCATGTAAATAGAAGAATTTTTACGAGAGGAAAAAATTAGAAACCAAAAAAACGGTTCCTCTTAATTTTATCGAAAAATTTGAAGTTATTTTGAAAAATACTTTTTATAAAAACTTTAGAATTTACTGTTTGGACCTTTACTTTGTGAAATCTACTCATATTAATGTTATAAATATTGACATATCATCGTCAGAATGACAGAAGTTTTTTTTTAGATCTCATTATTATCTACAACTTTTGTATGAAGTATTTTCGGCTAAGATTTCACGCTTAACCTAAAATCGCAAAAAAATAAAGTACGGACAATATTTTTCAAAAAGTTGTTTCAACGTACTGGCCTATGATAGAAACAGTTGGCCGAGTGATAAGAAAGTCTGTTTAGGGAGAATTTCTCTTCAATACTGCCATTATTTCTCCAGATCAATGAAGCGAGTGTTCGAGAAGAAAAATATAAAAAGCCGAGCACAACACACGTGTTCATTTAGTACACATCTGCATTTAACGGTTGTCCCCACATCCCAGGTGTCCTCTCCCGGATGCCAGGTCACCGATTTTTTTTTAAATGTGACGTATAAGTATGTATCTATATTGTATTTTGGAAACAATGGACCCCGTTTTATGTAAAAATATAAAAGTAACACCTGCCTACAATCGCAACAATGGTGAAACCTTTTTGTGGGAAACATGCAACTGGGACATCTGATAGCTGAATTTTTAATTAAAAAAAGTTGAAACAATTCATGACCCCATTGTATAATTAAAAAAAGTGATCACCGGGCAAAATCCAAGGTGTACTAACTAAGCTGATTTTGCAACCTTGTTGAAAACGAGAATTATTTTATTAATGTTAAAAACAACTTCGTTAATACCGTTTTAAGGCCACGTCGTCGATGACGATGACGACAGACAAGGTTATGTAGGAGAATCACCCTATTTTAATGAAAACAGGATGTTAATTTTATTATTTATATTAAAATTTCCAATAGATTTCTTGGAAAGAGTTAACTGGAAGACAATATTTATGCAATGGTAGTAAAAGTTAATTGGTGTTGGTGAGCGTTGGTGAGATCATAAATTTAAGCAAACGAAAAAATGTTGAAATATGGTGAAAAAATTAACAAAAGGAGGAAGTAAAGGTGATAATGTAACCACATAGAAATCATTCAAGAGACTCCTTGAGTGATTTTTGTTTATAAATTTTTGAAATATAACAACAATTTTTGACCATGGTGCAATAATCCAAACTAATTTGTTCAATCAAAAAGAAGTTTTACTTTTGGTAAATATTATTAGGAAAACTTACAGATATATTCTGGAGAACTGGTGCTTCGCAGGGTGTGAGGATGGTGTTGGGGCTTGTTCGTACTCCAAGAGGCTGCCTGGGACTCGCCGCTCCTTGAGATTTCTTCTGACTAAGAGCTGAAGCGGCGTCGAAAGCGTTAACAGCGGGATGCGTTTCCAAAGCACTTTGCAAATCACAAATATAGTCAATAACATACTGAATAACTTCCAATTTCGAGAGTTTTTTATTTTTAGGCATAAACGGAACTAGATCCTTCAATTTGGAAAGATACATTTGAATTTCTTCGTTTTCTATATCTTTCCGTTTGGCGATTTTCCCGCTAATGGCGGAAATTCCGTTTTCGGTACACAGAGCACTGACTACGGCTTTCATATTTTTTGATGATTGTTTTGTCACTTTAATCACGAACTGTGAAATACACACTGAGCAAACTACTACACGAACCAAAGTTGAACGAAGTTTGAGGAATTCTTGGCGAGGCGCTGGTGTTTTATAGACGCGGTGGGGATATGCGAACCAATTGAATAACCGGATTGGAAGTCGAGGGAGTGGTTAGCCAATGTGGATGCTTCGAGTTTACAGGTAAAGTGGAGGCGCCTAGTTGTACCAGCAGCGCAATTCTTCCTGCCAATAAAAGAGGCGCCGTCTTGTGTATTTCCTTTAAATATTGTAATGCATAATTAAATTTAAAAAATAAACACTTTAAATGAAGATTGAAGACACTGGTAGGTAGAAGTTTGTTTGCAAAAGCTTAAGCACGTGTTCGTCTCCCTTGTCGACTTTTTTCCTTTGATCTGCATATGCCTAATTAAAGGAAAAAGTTGGCAAAGCAGAAGAACAAATAAAGATCATTAAGGTTAAAGAAGGAAACTTTAAGAAAATAAACGAAACCAACTCCAAAGAAGGAGTTAAATATGACTTATGACGAATGACAACTTCTAGAAAATGATGTGTAGAGGAGCGATCGGTGTGAATAAAATATGTGAAGATATATACAGGGTGTTTCTAAATTCATGCGACATAATTCAGGAGGTGATTGCTCGTATGAAATTCAGATGGGTATTTCCTATAACAAAATTTCCTCAGCTCACCCCTTTCCGAGATATCACCCTTAAAAGGTGGTGGCTAAAATTGAGTTTTTATTTTTTTTCTAAAATTTCAGTGAAGCTGGAAACTTGAAATTCTGTAATTTTCGTGCTCTCGCAAAGGACTAACCACGAGTATGTTTTCAATATTCCTGTTACATTATACGGGGGTGAAATTAGCAACCCTTACTTTATTTCATATCAAAACTTTTTTTCGAGATGAAGTTTTATGAAATAAAATTTAACTTAAAATCCTTGTTTTCTTTAAAAACTTTTTTTATTCTTAAATTTTTTTCCTAAAACCAATAGCTGCAGAGAAAACAAATTAACACCAAAATTTTTAATTTTTTTTAATAAATTGAGTGGAAAACAGTAAAAATGTAAAATGTAATTTGATTCATAATAAATGCTGGAAATGACAGAATTTCAAGTTTCTAGCTTTACTGAAATTTTTGAAAAAAAAAATAAAAAAATCAATTTTAGTCACCACCTTTTAAGGGTGATATCTCGGAGAGGGGTGAGCTGAGGAAATTTTGTTAGGAAAGACCCATCTTAATTTCATACGAGATATAATTTGATAATTTTTTATCAAAATTAAATAATATTGTAGCGATAAAAATGATGGACTTTCTACTATTACTCACGGTCAAAACTGCCTAAAAATTTTTTTAATGTTTCTTTGTATACCTACTTCATTATTTAAAATTTTTATTTTTATTGTTTTTTATTATTTTTGTTATTGTTATTAAAATAAAAGAAGCAAGCACATCTACATCTTATTGGTAGCTGAAGCTACTTAATAATTAATATTAAAATTCCCATTATAATTTTTGTAATCTGAGTGATAAAAACGTAAAATATTTTTACCCTTCGGCTATAAATACGTAATTGACCCCCCCTTCATTTAATAGGGTATTCTTCTCACGGTAAGGTCTTCAGTTGATATTTAAACAAGATCCCATTGATTAACTTCAAAATCATTTAATTTTTTTACGATTGGGAGCCATAGAGCTCAGGAGCCTTTAGCAAAATGAGGTTCCCTCCAGGTGGCGGCACTGCATTGGAGGTAGTAGGAATGGAGAACTATCGATAGTTCCGACTATCGATATTTATCGATAGGTAGTGCTATTTTTACTATCGATTATTATCGATAATTTTCGATAGTTTTACATCGGTAAAGTTGACATCTGACATCTCTCACTTTGTTGTTTATATATAATTGTCAAAATTTTGAAAAATGGTCAATAATTATCAAAAATTGTCAAAATTTTAAAATAATGGTCAATAATTGTCAAAATTGGTCAATAATTGTCAACATTTTGAAAGAATTGTCAATAATTGTCAAAATTGGTCAATAATTGTCAACATTTTGAAAGAATGGTCAATAATTGTCAAAATTTTTGAAAAATTGTCAATAACTGTCAAAATTTTGAAAAATGGTCAATAATTGTCAAAATTTTTGATAAATTGTCAAAAATGAACAATAATTGTCAAAAACTGTCAAAATTGGTCAATAATTGTCAAAAATGGTCAATAATTGTCAAAATTTTGAAAAACGGTCAAAAATGGTCAAAAATTGTCAAATTTTTGTAAAAATGGTCAATAATTGTCAAAATTTTGAAAAATGGTGAATAATTGTCAAAATTTTTGGAAAATTGTCGAAAATGGTAAATAATTGTTAACATTTTGGAAAATGGTTAATAATTGTCTAAATTTTTAAAACATTGTCAAAAATGGTCTAATGAGAAAAAAAAGTCTTACAATATTCCGAAGGTCGTGAACCCTACCGAATCCGTCTTAGATTCTGACAGTTTAAAATAATTATTGTAATCACACGCAATACACTTTCTTTCTCTCCCGTCTTTCTCTCTTTCTCTTTCTTCTCTCTCCCATCTCTCTCCCATCTCTCTCTCTCATTTTTCTTTCTTTCTCTCCCATCTCTCTCTCATTTTTCTTTCTCTCTCTCCCATATCTTTAATCTTTCTTTCTCTCTCCTCCATCCCTCTGTCCTCCATCCCTCTCTCTTTCCTATCTCTCGCTCTCATATTTCTCTCTCTGTCCCACCTTTCCTTCTCTCCCATCTCTCTCTCCCATCTTTCTTTCTCTCTCTCCCACCTCTCTCTGTCTTTCCTATCTCTCTCTTTTTCCTAACTCTCTCTTTCTCTCTCTTTCCTATCTCGTTGTCTTTCTCTCCCATCTCTCTCTCTTTCCTAACTATTTCTCTTTCTGTCTCTCTCCCATCTCTCTTTCCTATATCTTTCTCGGTCTCTCTCCTATCTCTCTCTCTATCCCATCTCTTTCTCTCATCTCTCTTTCATATTTCTCTCTCTGTCCCACCTTTCTCTCTCTCTCCCATCTCTCTTTCCCATCTCTCTCTCTCTCTCTAAGATTTTCCTTCACTCCCTCCAATTTATTTTACTGTAATTTAACTTTACTTTCACGCAATTTTACATGGTTTTCCATTAAAAAAAAATTACGTGATATTTGTTAAAGCCCCCCTCACCCCCAAATGAGATTTGGAAAGATTTTACTTGACCCCCTTCCCCTCTTGAACACCTCACGTAATTAATGGATTAATTATGGATTAAGTGTCAGGATTTATAGCAATGGCGACACCAGATCCGCTTCAAGGAGTAGGCAATCAGGGATGTCAAAAAGGGAGCGACAAAAAATACTTGAGAAAAACATTATAAATTAAGTTGGGAATTCTGGAAACGTTTCACTGACAATATAGACACTACATACTATCTGACGTGCGTTTCGATAACAACCAAGGGTAGTTTAGATAATTGTCTCTAGTCGGCTCTTATGGTTAGGTACTTTGATGGATGGAAACCTTTCTCCGGGACTGTGGGATTCTCCCCAGCCGAGTGCCTACTGGTAAACCTCTCAAGATGGAGCTGTCGAGCCGCATTGTCCCCGACCATAGTGACCTTACTAAAAAGCCATCCCAGTCCCCAAAAACCACTTTCCGTTTTCGGAACCACCCCTAGAGGTATACCATCAAAAACGGAAGCATTATCTCATTCTGCCCCTTCTTGGTATTCTCTCTCTTCTTTTTCCTTCTTCCCCATCACTTCTCTTACATACTTGGACACTATGTGCCAGTTTTCCTCCATTTCCACCATTGTCCTGCTAAAATTCTCTTTCTGCAACTTCCATCCTACTTTCCTCTCGGCCTCTTTTCTTTGTAGATCCAATCGTGCACATCTAAAAAGGGTGTGTTCTACATCATCCCTCTCCCCACAATAAATGCACTCATGTGCACCGTCTTCCTTATTTTTTTGTTTACGTCCTGAAAGACCCATGTCCCGACAGAGGGAGATAGAAAGTGATCCATTTTCCTATTTTGCACTCTATCCAACTGTTTAGGTCTTTAATCAGGACCCTTGTCCACTTTACTTTCACTCTCTCCTCTTCCCATCTTTCTTTCCTCCTCTATTTGTTGTTTTTGTTCTCTTCCCCTCTTGTGTTCGTTCACCAATGCTTTAATCAGCAGATCTATGGGAGGTACTCCTGCAATCGCTTGCAGAGCTACATTCGAGATTCTTCGGTACCCTGACACCACACGCAGCAACATCCCTCTTTGTACCCTGACTTCAGTATTCGCCAGCTAACTTGATGTCCTAGATGCTTTCTAGGGAGCTATTGACGCCGCCCATCCGATAACTGTAAACAGTGCCGTGCAAGTTCTGAGGATACGCTTTCTGTTACAAATTAACACAAACTTTATTGTACAAAGCAGAAACAATAACTGTGTGACGCTACGCTACTGAAAATCTTAACACCTGATAAGGTTTGGAGTTTGTCAAAATTTTACCACCAATAGCAGCCGAGTAGGCAGGGCACTATTACTCTGTCTCTCTTAGTTGGTAATTTCTGGGACATCAAATTAGCTGGCGATTACTGTAGTTCCTTTTCATATTTATCGACCCCAGATCTCCTCCCAAACCGTTGCTCCCTACAAGTACTTACCTAAAAGAAACAGATTTATTCAAGGGGTAGGTAATGGATGCGCCACTGACTTTTTGTAATTTTTTTAGCAATTAAATTTTGAACTTTATGAATTTTACCCTGGATACTCTGAGCTGTTTTCATTGGTTCACTCTGTGTAATGATCATTTTTTTCACTTTTCCATCCGTTCGCAATTCTCCGTACAATGCCATTCTTCATCTTGTATTTATGCAAATTTTATTGGCATCAATTACTAATTTTTAAACAGAATACCGGAAGTTGAAGATAACCATTTATTTAGTACCTAGTCAAGAATCGATTGTACTTATAGTCCAGTAAATGAAGGATGAAAAGTAAGCAAAGTGTACAAAAATCCTGCCGGTCCATGAATTTTACGTGGAAGGAAGGGTTTGACTAGTAATTGAACATCCAGAAATTTCACACACCTCATCGCCATTTTGGGGGGGTATTCCCGGCCCCAAAGTTCCAAAAATTGGTTTTCTGTCAATATCTCTTCAAATATGACATTTAGAGAATTTTTATGTAGGGGAAAAATGAAGAGTTGTTCATTATCTACAAAATTGGCCCTCATGATTTTTTTCGCAACATTAATATTTTTCGCAAAAACCGATGTTGAAAAACCATTAAACTCGAGAAAAAAAAATGAGGGCACAACCAAAAAGGAGAAATTCCCAGCTTTAAAATGACGTATCTTGGAAGACAATCCGATAATGTACAAACTTTTAGACAGAGATTGTTCGCAAAATATTCCCAACCTCGAAAAACAGCAAAAATTTGGAAATGAAAACACCAACTGAAAAACCAAAGTTCCAAAAATTGGTTTCCCGCCAATATCTCCTAAAATATGGCATTTAGAGAATCTTTATATAGGGGAAAAATGAAGAGTAGTTCATTATCTACAAAAATGGTCCCCATGATTTTTTTCGCAACATTTATATTTTTCGCAAAAACCGATGTTGAAAAATCCATAATTTCGAGGTCCAGAAAAAATGGCTGTTTCTTGCGAAATTGTGGATCGAGGGGGTCGAAAATATCATGTTTTTCACTGAAAACACCAATTGCAGATGGCACCACCGTGTTCTCTCTACTACCGAATTTGATACGGCCATAAATGAGGAATTCTGCAACTTTTTTTTTGTGTTCTATGGACGCTGGTGTTTTACAAAACAAACAAATGGCCTCAAAGTCAAAAGTGTCACCACTCCTGCGAATCTTCTTTTTTGTAGGGCTGGTCAAATGGTCCAATCTTCTTGTCCCATGAGGAGCAAAATCGTGGTATTAAAACACATCACTGTATCGCTTTCTACGAGCATAGCGGTTCCTACAATTTCTATGGACTGTGCTCCAGGAGATAAATGGTGATTATCGTTACTCTCCTTGCTAATCTCGATTAAAGTTTTAATCCCACGAGTGGCAGTTTGGATTTCATCAGTACTATCCTGATCACAAAGGAAGCAACCCGCTTCAACGGAGTTTCCATCCATCTTTCTACAATCAAAATCCAATTACAATTAATGAAAAATTTATGAATGTATTTGAATGAAGTGAAGCCAAAATCATCAAACGCTTACCTTAAAATGTTACTTCAAGAACCTACTAAAATTGAAAATTTTAATTTGTTTCAATGGAAGGAAATAAGGCAAAAATAACTTCTGATTTAATTTTTTGTTCACTTTTCTCACTTATTATTTATAACAAAAAACAAGAAACTCCAATCTAGATAAATCTGCTAAATTTCACAGATCTCATTGCCATTTTGGGGGGTATTCCCGGCCCCAAAGTTCCAAAAATTGGTTATTCGCTAATATCTCCTAAAATATGGCATTTAGAGAATTTTTATATAGGGGAAAAATGAAGAATAGTTCATTATCTACAAAAATGGTTCTCATGATTTTTTTCGCAACATTAATATTTTTTGCAAAAACCGACGTTGAAAAATTCATAATTTTGAGGTTTCATGGATTTCTGAAAAACCACTAAACTCGAGAAAAAAATGAGGGCACAACCAAAAAGGAGAAATTCCCAGCTTTAAAATGACCTATCTTGGAAAACAATCCGATAATGTACAAACTTTTAGACAGAGATTGTTCGCAAAATATTCCCAACCTCGAAAAACAGCTAAAATTTGGAAATGAAAACACCAACTGAAAAATGAAGGGGCAAGAAAGATGACCAATAAAAATTTCTGAGATCAATAAAGACCTTTAAAGGACCCGTAATAACAAAAAATCGAGAGTAAATGTCTATTATTAAGAAAAATACGACACTCGAAAAAAAAGTTATTACAAAATATTTGACCCATTTTATAAATATGGTGGAAATATAAAAATGGGCCTTGAATCATCGGATATGATAGCTGCGGATTTCCCCTTTCATCTAAATTCTGAATCGTAAAAAAATTTGCATTTTTACCCGAGATATTGAATAATTTGTTCGCCCGGTTATGAGTAAGTGCTAAGAATCCGCTCTTTCGACTCCGGAGCTGGAGCAAAACATACAAATCCCACTTGAGGGCCATTATCTCGAAAACTATCGAGTTTTCGGCAAAAATCATAAGGACCATTTTTGTAGATAATGACCTGATCTTCATTTTTTCTTTATATAAAAATTCTCTAAATGCCATATTTTAGGAGTGGTGACACTTTTAACTTTGAGGCCAATTATTTGTTTTGTAAAACACCAGCGACCATTGAACACAAAAAAAAGTTGCAGAATTCCTCTTTTATGGCCGTAGCAATTTCGGTAGTAGAGAGAACCCCCCGATCCACAATTTCGCAAAAAACAGCCATTTTTTCTGGTACGCAAAATTATGGATTTTTCAACATCGGTTTTTGCGAAAAATATTATTGTTGCGAAAAAAATCATGAGGATCATTTTTGTAGATAATGAACTACTCTTCATTTTTCCCCTATATAAAAATTCTCTAAATGCCATATTTTAGAAGATATTGGCGGAAACCAATTTTTGAAACTTTGAGGCCGGGAATACCCCCCAAAATGGCGATAAGGTGTGTGAAATTTCTGGATGTTTAATTATTAGTCAAACCCTAACCTTCACGGAAAATTCATGGTCCTGCAGATATAATCGCTTCTGGGACCCTTCATTTACTGGACTATTATATAAAATGGTATTTTGTCTGTGAAACCGATTTCTGACAGTTTCTCAAGCTCTCAAGTACCCGGAGTCATCATAATTTCAATATTTGTTGGTTAAACAGCTGTACTTACAGTGTAACTATAATAAATGTGTGTATTTAAGAACTTTCTTTGATAATTACAATAAACAAAATTTTAAAATTCGGTTATAATTAGGGGTTATTTATGTATTTTAAATATCTGAGCCGTAAGAAATGATATGCATCAGAAGTCTAATGAGAACCTCGATATCTCTAAGAGTTTCTATGGGAAAAGTGTTTAAGATCTTGACCGATACTTGTAATAAAATTGTTTAAAACTATTAAACAAAAATCTATTTTTGTTCAAATCAGATTATTGGTATACTCCATTCCAAGATATTTCGTTTTAGCTTAACAACAACGTGACACAGCAGGTCGTCGTTAATCCGGGAAATTACTTATATTTTTCTTAATAATAGACATTTACTCTCGATTTTTTGTTATTACGGGTCCTTTAAAGGTCTTTATTGATCTCAGAAAATTTTTTTTGACCATCTTTCTTGCCCATTGATTTTTCAGTTGGTGTTTTCATTTCCAAATTTTTGCTGTTTTCCGAGGTTGGGAATATTTTGCGAACAATCTCTGTCTAAAAGTTTGTACATTATCGGATTGTCTTCCAAGATACGTCATTTTAAAGCTGGGAATTTTTCCTTTTTGGTTGTGCCCTCTTTTTTTTTTCTCGAGTTTAGTGGTCTTTCAACATCGGTTTTTGCAAAAAATATCAATGTTACGAAAAAAATCATAAGGACCGTTTTTGTAGATAATGACCTGATCTTCATTTTTCCCTTTTATAAAAATTCTCTAAATGCCATATTTTAGGAGATATTGGCGGAAAACCAATTTTTGGAACATTGAGGCCGGGAATACCCCCCAAAATGGCGATAAGGTGTGTGAAATTTCTGGATGCCATCTGCAATTGGTGTTTTCAGTGAAAAACATGATATTTTCGACCTCCTCGATCCACAATTTCGCAAGAAACAGCCATTTTTTCTGGACCTCGAAATTATGGATTTTTCAACATCGGTTTTTGCGAAAAATATTAATGTTGCGAAAAAAATCATGAGGACCATTTTTGTAGATACATTTTTCCCCTATATAAAAATTCTCTAAATTCCATATTTTAGGAGATATTGGCGGGAAACCAATTTTTGGAACTTTGGTTTTTCAGTTGGTGTTTTCATTTCCAAATTTTTGCTGTTTTTCGAGGTTGGGAATATTTTGCGAACAATCACTGTCTAAAAGTTTGTACATTATCGGATTGTCCTCCAAGATACGTCATTTTAAAGCTGGGAATTTCTCCTTTTTGGTTGTGCCCTCATTTTTTTTTCTCGAGTTTAGTGGTTTTTCAACATCGGTTTTTGCGAAAAATATTAATGTTGCGAAAAAAACCATAAGGACCAATTTTGTAGATAATGAACAACTCTTCATTTTTCCCCTACATGAAAATTCTCTAAATGCCATATTTTAGGAGATATTGGCAGAAAACCAACTTTTGGAAGTTTGAGGCCGGGAATACCCCCCAAAATGGCGATGAGGTGTGTGAAATTTCTGGATGTTCAATTACTAGTCAAACCCTAACCTTCACGGAAAATTCATGGACCGGCAGGATTTTTGTACACTTTGCTTGCTTTTCATCCTTCATTTACTGGACTATAATGAAATGTTTGGATGGTGAAATAATATTTAGTTTTATTATATAAATTTTACCGATACGGATCAATGAGGGATTTAGAAACTTTTATAATTAAATCCTCAAGACGAGATACCGAGTCAACGAAATATTGTGAAATGTACTGTAAATACTTATATATTGATAATAGTCTATGTAATCTTTGAATATCCATCTTTATCGTTTTATTGTCGTCTAGTGTTCTCAAATAAATTGAGGGTTACAATACTAGAAATTCGTACAAATACAGGTATAAACACAGTAATAAAACTTCAAAATTACTTCTTACTTTGTCCACCTGCTTCCTTAAATAGTTAATACTTTCAAAATGCTTTTATTTACAATTTGTTTTGTCAAGGAATTAAAGCTCAGAAGGGGCGTGTATACATAGGCTTTTATACCAAACGCCTCCGGCATTTAACAAAGTAGATAAATATATATATATATATATATATATATACAGGTATAATCTACGGTTTTTAAGACAGTTTTTTTATTATGGGGGTCGTACCAAATTTGAAATTAACATAAATGTATGAGTACCACCAAAATCGGCTTGAATATTAATTACTATTATGTCCATTTAGAGGTTTGATTTATATTGTAGTCCTTAAAAAACCAAAAAAGTCAAAAAAATTTTAAAATTTGTTAGCAGAAACAGTCATATGCGTTATAGCTTGTTGTACTAATTTCTCTCTCTTCCTCCCCAAAAGATCTGTCATTAAGAAAAAATGATTGCTACAAACACTAGCCATTTAATACAATATCAATTAATAAATACGTTCATTACAGGGTCAATTATAATAATATTTATAATAATCAATTTTTTTTATATTATGATTTACTATTAATATTACTCGAACACGAAATATTGGTTATCGGAAAATGAAAAATCTAATGAACTTTATAACTATTGGCCCTATGGTTTGTTCCCTCCCTTAAATTGTCATATGCCCTTTGGAAGACAATAAACATTGCATATATTGGTATGTCGTATTGGTAGAGGAGATGGTCCGGATATGGGCCCCCATTTTATTTTTTTGAAATAACTTTTTTATTTTCTCATTATGATTCTATGTAAAAAGGTTTATGGACGTTGTAAAAACCTAGTGAATAAATTTCAACGTTAACTTTTCTCAAAAACGTATAATATATTTTTTATGATAAAGAACAACACAAAACAGTGCACATTTCTGATATTTGGTCAGAGGGTGTGGAATATGGGCCCCTCAATAACATAAGTAAAAATAAAAAACAATCCTATAGGTAAAAAAATGATCTTCACAAAAGGTGTTACCAAACTACTGACAAAAATCGCACACGTAGGCATCCTTTTCAGTCCTGGAGCACTTTTCATGTGCCCATAAACGACACATAAGACACCCAAAGTTCTCCCTTAATGTCTTGAGAAAAGCGCTCATCACAAAATAAGCATGTTGCGTCGTTGTTTTCTCGGACAAACTGTCCAATTTGGTCCATGTCAAGATCATCAACTGCAGGTGCAAATTCCTGTTCTCCATCCTCTTCCGAGCTTGATTCTTCTCTTGTTCTTTTTGTGGCCTTCTTTCGACTTTCGCTGGATTCTACTGCAACTAATTTCCTCTTTCCCTCTCCATTTTTTGTTTTGTTTAATTTTTCGATTGATATTTCTAGTTCTGTTTTATAACTTGTGATTGGAAGGCTTTCTCCCCCTCGCAGTTACTCGCTTCATAACCAGTGGAACAGGTGAAATATCGAATGGACTGATTATGGTTTTTAAACACCCTAGTTGGGGATCCAGAGATATTTGGAAAGGTCTGGTTGGGAATCTAGATCTTATGAAGAAGTAGATTAGATTTTGCTGAATCCAGTCTCTGGAGTGAACTGCATAGAAAGATCTAGGCGGTGCACCACGCATAAGCTGATCGTTTCTGTTTTTTCTCGGAAATATAAGCATCGGAGGAACAAATTGTCCTCCTGCATTCATTGCTGAAACTACAGTTACTAACGAACCCCACTCAGTCGATGACAAACAGCAAAAGCGAACACGAAAAAGTATTGAAAAATGTAAAAAATACGAGATTTAAATTTAGATCAAAAAGTTATTGGACCGATCAAAACACATCAATCACAATAGTTTAATAGAAACCTGTAAAATGGATCCGGGAGACGATGAAATAGGTATTGACAATATGTAAATTAAACTTAAGCCTGATCTGGCAGATGGCGACACTTAGTTTCGATATTAAGTGCCTGGCCCTTATTCGGACCATCTCCTCTATCCCATTCTTTGTGCTTGCTTCAGAGTGAATATATGGTCGGTCACTGATCTTCTTACTCTGAAACCACCTTTGTATGCTCCAAACAGATTTTCTCCACGATCCTTCAGCCTAATTTCTATACATTTTGCCATAATCTTATAAGCTGTATCCCTGTAATGCTATAGTTCCCACATTCGTCTTTTTTTCCCTTTTTGTAAATTGCAGTTTCCCATGCTTCTGGTATTAACTCTTGTTCCCATATGTTGGCTATTAATTGGTAGATTTTTTTTTGTTAATAAGTCTTCTCCATACTTTATCAGTTCTAACTCTATTTGGTTTTCTCCAGGTGACTTGTCCTTTTTGTTGTTGTTGTATTATCTCTGATAGCTCTTCTGCTGTTGGTGGCAATATTTCTTCGTTGTTTTTTACAGTACTAGGTAGCTCTAATTTCGCTTAACTGCTCTTTTTAACATTCTGTGCTTAATGTTTCTTTAAAGTACTCCTTACATCTTTTAGCAGTTCCATCTTCATCTGTTTCAATATATACAGTTCTCTGTTCTGCTTTTCCCTTATTTCTTTTGACTTCCTGATAAAAGTTCTTCCTTTCCTTGTTTACGAAGTTTTCTTCAAAGCGTTTTGTATCCTGTTCTCCATAAACTCTCTCTTTTTTGTTCTACATATCCTCTTTGTTATTCTTCTCTGCTCTTTGTACTCTATTTTGTCCTTATCTATACCTGTTTGTAACAATTTCTGTTTGGCTTGCTTCCTCTTTTCTATTTCTTTTTTACACTCTTCGTCAAACCAACCACCAACTCCCTGTCTAATTGTACTTTTTGTGGGATTGTTTTTTCAGCTGCTGTATTTTCTTTTAATTGTTTTATTTTCCACGAGTTTTGCTACCTGCGGGTTATTTTTTGGTCTGCTCTTTTGTTTCTTCTGTTTTTGTATGTCAGTAGAATTCTCGAGGTTGGTACTGAACCAGGACTGGGATACCTACAGGTATAAGCTCACACAATACAACAAAGAAATTTGTAAAGCCAAAAAGAACTCATGGAGGAAATTTTGCTTCCGAATCCACGAAGTCCTGGCAAAGGATGGGACAACAAGAAAGGAAGTAGGTTTCATTAGGAAAGCTAACGGCACTTATACAGAAACCAGAGAGGAGAGTTTAAAGGAACTAATAAACGTCTACTTTCCAGCCTCATCAATTCTGGCCACCGACGCAGTTAAGCCTACCATACGAGAACGAAGGCCAAACTAGCCAAGTTCTACGAATTGGAAAATAGCCACTGAAGTCACAAGAACAAATAAAATTAGATGGGCCATAAATAAACTTCAACCATTTATAAATCCCCAGGGACAGATGGTATATATCCCATTCAACTATTACAATTTTAATGTCTTTCTTTGGCATCGTACTATATATTTTTCCACTATCTATCTCTTCCAATAAGCTATTATTGAGTCAGAACCATTTCTAGTGAAAAGAACTTCACATGTTCTTAGGATATTGCTTTGGTAGCAAACCTTGAAAGCGGGAGAAAAAGTGACACTTTTTATCCGTCTTTCCACTGGCTCTGTGCATTTCCTAAAGTCAGCTTTTTTACTCTGGTTCACATGTTACTTTCTGATTGGTCTACCTTCCCTTCAGCAGAATTTGCTAATCAGGTTTTTTTTCCTAGCGCGTGTGTTTCTTCCGACTCAGCGGAATTGTTATTTATAAACTCGTTTCCTGTGTATTACTTTTTGCAATATTTTAAACTGCTTGCTGACCTGCTTTATTCTAAATTAAATGAAATTTGTTATACAGGGTGATGTTCCCTATGTTTCTTTATTTGGTATTTATTACATATATACATTTCTTCCTTGTCCATTTTTATATGTACATCGTGCTGTATATTTTTCCACAATTTATCTCTTCCAATTTCAGAAATAATGGCGAAACCCAAATCAGCTATTATTGAGTCAGAACCATTTTTAGTGAAAAGAACTTCACATGTTCTTAGGATATTGCTTTGATAGCAAACCTTGAAAGCGTGAGAAAAAGTGTCACTTTCCTCCCTAATTAAACAAATATTTATTCCTCCACATCCTCAGCGGTTATCAGAAAAATACACAAGGATATTTTTTATCCAAGACGAAATCCTGTTGATGACAAAACACCAAAATTTTGCCTCGAGTGGTAAAAATAAAAATTATTTAGGACTGGGTTATCAATATTTTCTTGTTCATGTTGTTGTAAACATGTCATTTGCTTTATCGTCTTTCAAAATTCATTTTTGGTCCTATTAATCACTGGTGAATACCCAATGTGGTAGATAAGATTATAGCGGCAATAGATTATATCGAAAAAAATATATAATTTCAACATCTTTTTCTAATATAGTCGTAAAATATTATGACGTTAGACTGAGCGTAAAAAAAGAGGGAGTTGATAGGGATATGATCATTTTTTTTTTGTAAACTGTATTTGCTGTATCCTACAGGGAACGGGTAAAAAAAAACAGCTTCACATTTATGCAACTCGTATATTTTCAGATTTGACTCTACAACATAATTTCAACCACAGTATTGCTAAGGTGGAGGTTGGTAGGAATGGGGGTTTTAGGGTAAACCAGCACGGGTTTGCGAAGGGAAAATAATGTATATCGGCGCTGGGAAGGGTAATGGGCTTGGATGAAAGGGCTGGGGAGGGCAGCTGGAGGAGCAGAAAATTGGCCCTACTCGTGTTCTTCGACGTCAGGAACGCGTTTAAGAGTGTCAGCAAACGGGCAGTGTTGAGCGCGTTGCTGAGGCTTGGAGTGGGGGAGTGTTTGGTTAACCTGGTGAAGGACTACCTGACGGGACGTGTGATATTAGAGACTAGAGGGAGGAGGTATGAGACGGAGGCTGGAGTGCCCCAGGGCTCGGTTCTTGGACCGACGCTGTGGAAGTGAGTGTTTGATGAGGTTTGTGGGATAGTATGTGAAGAGGGATGTGAAATTACGGTGTATGCGGACGATGTGTGTCTGTCATGTACGGCAAAGGGAGAGGCGGAGATAGAAAGAAAGGCGGAAAGAATGTGTAGGAAGATTGAGGAGAAGATAGAGCGGTGCGGACTGGAAGTGGCGGAAGATAAGACGGTGGTGTTGCTAGTGAAGGGACGGAGCAAGACGAGGGAAGTGTGGGTGATGGTGAAGGGAAGAAGAATTTGTATGGAGGAGTCTGTGAAATACCTAGGGGTGTGGTTGGATAGGCAATTATCCTTCAGAACACACATGTTAAAGGCGGCAAAGAAGGGGAAAGTGAGGGCTGGGGAGATTGATGTGTAATGTGAGAAGGCCGGGAGAGTGGAAGAGGAGGGTAATTGGTAGGACGGTAGAGCAGAGTATCCTGTACGGTGCGGAGCTGTGGGGTGTAAGAGCGGGAGTGAATGCGAGGGCTAGGCCACTCCTTAGGGTGCAGAGAGGGATACTGCTGAGGGTGGTGCAGGGGTAGAGGACGGTGGGTGGACTGGCAGCAGCGGTGGGGTGCGACCAGAAAGGAATTACAGGAATGGATGAACGAGGAAATGGAGAGAAGGTGGGAGGAATATGAGGGCCCGCTAAAAGGTGCGATTGGGAATAGGAGAGATTGGATGTACCGGAAATTTGGGGAGGTGAACTACTTCTTGACACTGGTCGAGAGTGGGGTACCTCCATAAGATTGGGAAAAAAGAGACTGGAATTTGCGAGAGGTGTGAAGTGGAGGATGATGTGGGGTATGTGTTTAGATGCTGGAGGAACGAGGAAGTACTGAAGAAGTTGGAGAGGAAACTAGGGGAAGCGGTGTATTGGGAGATCATGGTGGAGATAATGTTGAGTGGGAAGGAGGAATGGCATGAGAGGTAGGAGTGATAGTTAGGGAGAAGACGACGGTGTGAGAGGAGAGTGTGCGAGGGACCGCCACCCGTTTCGAAGTATGCTAGGATAGTGATTCCGAGACGGGGGTAACGGCGAGTTTGAGGTGGGTTTGGTTGAAAAAAAAAAGCTCGCGCAAGTTTACTTTCTGGGATGTTGGTAATTTGGGAAGTAGATTAGATATAAATTTAAGATGCCTGTCAATAATATGTAATTTGGTTCCCAGCCACAAAAAGGTGATTGGTAATTTGGCTTTGTTGTTTTAGAGGCACTGACTAGGTAATTACCTACTGTTTATTTTATTATAGTTTATTGAAAAGCAATTATCTATTATGTGCTTGTTCTACGAATGTTACTTTTATTTAGAGTTGTACTTGATCTGTGAAAGATATAATTTAGTGATTTCCAAAAATAGCTCTTGTAAATTATCGAGAAGGGCAAGAAAAATGATTGAAGAAGGTATAGTAATTGTTTTATATGCAAGTTATTATTTCATTCTTTTTTGATGAAGGTGCCATTCTCATAAACTCTCGAAAAACCTGCTCTTTAGCTATTAGCCATATTCTAATACCTCCTCGACCTTCTGCTCAACTCGGTCTAGGATTAAAGACGCAGTTAGGTTTTTGGGGAATTCGACACAGCCCATAACCAGGTAAACTGAAAATTTCGGAAACCAATTTAGGTATACCTAAAATATTTGAAACCAAATTACTAATTTTTTCTAACCCTTCTCAATATGGGAACCAAATTACATGTACCCAGTTTCTGGACACTCTGTATTGACGCCAACAGTTTTCAGATAATTATAAAAAATTTTTGGGAACTACTCGATTATTTTTCGAAATAGTAACTTGATATTTATCACATGAATGAGAGATCTATTTCGAAAACACTATATATACTATTATCAAATAAAATATGTTTTTATCATTCGAAAAACCAAATAAGAATAAAAACAACCTATAATGGTGTTGATGAATGGAAAGTATTGAGAAAGATATTGGTGCAGCTGTTCGGTTAAGTCAAAAGGGTCAAACTGTCAGGTCGAGCAGGTCTTCAGTCGTTGATAGCCATGGCGCCGATTCGTAAACGGACCGTAGATGCGATAAATATGGATCTGCTGCTACTGTGGCTCTTATAATTAACCAATTACCATTCTATTTTACTGTGATGATGCTGGATTGTTTGCAAATTTGATACAGAGACGGCTTCGCCCAATAAACGTTTTGCGAAACTAGGTGGCAGAGTGTTCAATTTGACACATGTCACATATTGGAACAAATATATAACCTGTTGTTTCTTTGAAAAGGTATACGAAATACACCATGTTAGCTACTTAAGCTTAAGTTATATATGATGCTGCAGATACTTAAATATTACGTCTATAAACCAAGCCTAGCTTTGGTCCACGGATTTTAAGGTTTTTAAACTCACCAGGAAGCCTCTACGAAGATGCTTGTCGTCGATCTTCTAAGAACCTCTTACTCCCAGCCCAATACCTTTTGATTGATTCTTCGTTTCGACTTGGAATTTCAAAAGATTAGAAGAAACCTATAATGTAGGTTGCCAGTAGCTATTTTAGTTCGAGACCAGCCCAAAAATTGTTTCCAGAGACATACTGGATGGATCACTGATAGAGCAAATATCCTACAGACTTTAGCTAACTAAAGAATATTATTTAGAGCACCAAAAAGGATACATAAAATTAAGAGAATTAACAACCATCATGTATAAATTCGAAGAGTTGTCAATCGATTTGCAGATCGCTTTCAAATTGGTTTCTCTTATATGGAGGTGTAAGATAAACCATTTTTTATCATTAAATAGTTAAAATCCAATATGGCACATTTTAATACATATAACGATATTGTTTCTTAGTCACTTCTTAAAACTTACTTACTCTTAATGCACCTATTTACCAATAAAAATACTTCTCGACCAGTAATCTAAATAGTGTCATTAAAGTTTTCAAAGTTGGTATATGCATGCGAGGCGGTATGTCTTCAACGAACAGTCAATCACTTGTTTAGTATATAGATATGCGGTATACTTACTTCATTGGCGTATCATAGAAGGTCGAACATCAGGTATCCTATCTGAATCAAATATATTTTATTATTAAACGAATCAGTCTTCTCAGGATCCCTATTTTTAGATCATTTAATTTCTTCATAGCCTTCCATATCGATTGATCCTTAGAGCTTTCCATCCCTGCTGTAACGAAGCATACATTGAATCCTTCATAGGCTTAACTCAACAAAACGTATCTACAGCGTGCACTTCAGAAACCTACATTGAGTTCCAATAATTCAGTACATCATAGTCATCAAAGGAATCTCCCTAAAATATCAAAAGAGCTGAGACATTATTGACCTTATTATGAGACATGTAGGTCCAGCTCCTGTACATGTAGAGTGTTGGAGGAACACCAGCTCGTGTGATGATTTTGGTTGCTTTTGCCACACGTTCCACTTATGATCCTCCAGAGTTGTCATAAAGAGCAGTTTTTTCTTTGTTCTGGTGGAAAAGACATTTCCAGCTTCTATGGGGTTGATTGAAAGTCGTTTAGGTGGCTAACCAGACTGTCTATCATATCGATTGATCTTTAGAGCTTTCCATTCCTGCTGTAACGAAGCATACATTGAATCCTTCATAGGCTTAACTCAACAAAACGTATCTACAGCGTGCACTTCAGAGACCTACATTGAGTTCCAATAGTTCAATACATCATAGTCATCAAAGGAATCCCATACCTATAAGATCAAAAGAGCTGGGACATTATTGACCTTATTATGAGACCATGTAAGGTCCAGATTCTGTACAGTTGTAGAGTGTTGGAGGAGCACCAGCTCATGTATTGGTTTTTGTGGCTTTAGCCACACGTTCTACTTATGATCCTCCAGATCATATAGAGCAGTTTTTTTCTTTGTTCTGGTAGAAAAAACATTTCCAGCCTCTATGGAGTTGATTGAAAGTCGTTTAGGTGGCCAACCATACTGTCTAGGATCTTATTTCTTAGAAGAGGTAATAAGGATTCTATCTAACAACTGGAACTTTTACCGTAACATCAATACCAACTAGTTTGGCTCACTAGTCTATGAACATTTCTTTGGTTCATTGAATTTTTGGTTAGTCTAAGGTTGTGAATACTTTCGAACTGGATATGTCGTACCAGCCTAGCCATCACATTGAAATATCCGGGTGGAAGGTACCCAAACATCTTCTTTTAGCAAACGCAGTCTTCCATACATATATCTAGTGAGCTCGACTTGTTGATAGGAGCTGGAGTTTATGCATTGGACAGGAAGCCTCAGGTCCTTACCATCCTAAACTCCAGGAAACGAGGTTTGGTTGGGTTTTGAGTGGCGAAGGTAATTCTTCTGTGAGTCGGTGTCATTATTGACATTATTGACCTTATTATGAGACAGATAGGTCCAGCACCTGTACAGTTGTAGAGTGTTGGAGGAACACCAGCTCGTGTGATGATTTTGGTGGCTTTTGCCCCACGTTCTACTTATGATCCTCCAGAGTTGTCATATAAAGCAGTTTTTCTTTGTTCTGGAAGAAAAAACATTTCCAGCCTCTATGGAGTTGATTGAAAGTCGTTTAGGTGGCCAACCAGACTGTCTAGGATCTTATTTCTTAGAAGAGGTAATAAGGCTTCTATCTAACAACTGGAACTTTTACCGTAACATCAATACTAACTAGTTTGGCTCACTAGTCTACGAACATTTCTTTGCTTTATTGAATTTTTGGTTAGTCTAAAGTTGTGAATACTTTCGAACTGGATATGACGTACCAGCCTAGCCATCACATTGAAATATCCGGGTGGAAGGTACCCAAACATCTTCTTTTAGCAAAGGCAGTCTTCCATACATATATCTAGTGAGCTCGACTTGTTAATAGGAGCTGGAGTTTATGCATTGGACAGGAAGCCTCAGGTCCTTACCATCCTAAACTCCAGGAAACGAGGTTTGGTTGGGTTTTGAGTGGCGAAGGTAATTCTTCTGTGAGTCGGTGTCATTATTGACATTATTGACCTTATTATGAGACAGGTAGGTCCAGCACCTCTACAGTTGTAGAGTGTTGGAGAAACACCAGCTCGTGTGATGATTTTTGTGGCTTTTGCCCCACGTTCTACTTATGATCCTCCAGAGTTGTCATATAAAGCAGTTTTTCTTTGTTCTGGAAGAAAAAACATTTCCAGCTTCTATGAAGTTGATTGAAAGTCGTTTGGGTGGCCAACCAGACCTGTCTAGGATCTTATTTCTTAGAAGAGGTAATAAGGCTTCTATCTAACAACTGGAACTTTTACCGTAACATTGATACTAACTAGTTTGGCTCACTAGTCTATTTGGTTTAGTGATTTTTTGGTTAGTCTAAGGTTGTGAATAATTTCGAACTGGATATGTCGTACCAGCCTAGCCATCACATTGAAATATCCGGGTGGAAGGTACCCAAACATCTTCTTTTAGCAAACGCATTCTTCCATACATATATCTGGTGAGCTCGACTTGTTGATAGGAGCTGGAGTTTATGCATTGGACAGGAAGCCTCAGGCCCTTACCATCCTAAACTCAAGGAAACGAGGTTTGGTTGGGTTTTGAGTGGCGAAGGTAATTCTTCTGTGAGTCGGTGTCATTATTGACATTATTGACCTTATTATGAGACAGGTAGGTCCAGATTCTGTACAGTTGTAGAGTGTTGGAGGAACACCAGCTCGTGTGATGATTTTGGTGGCTTTAGTCACTCGTTCTACTTATGATTCTCCAGAGTTGTCATATAAAGCAGTTTTTTTTTGTTCTGGTGGAAAAGACATTTCCAGCTTCTATGGGGAAGATTGAAAGTCGTTTATTTAGGTGGCTAACCAGACTGTCTAGAATCTTAGAAGAGCTTCTATCTAACAACTGCAACTTTTACCGTAACATTAATACCAACTAGTTTGGCTCACTAGTCTATGAACATTTCTTTGGTTTAGTGAATTTTTGGTTAGTCTAAGGTTGTGAATACTTTCGAACTGGATATGTCGTACCAGCCTTGAAATATCCGGGTGGAAAATACCCAAAAATCTTCGTTTAGCAAACGTCTTCCATATATATATCTAATGAGATCGACTTGTTGATAGGAGCTAGAGTTTATGTATTGGACAGGAACCCTCAGGTCCTTACCATCCTAAACTCCAGGAAACGAGGTTTGGTTTGGTTGGATTTTGAGTGGCGAAGGTAATTCTTTTGTGAGTCGGTGACATCGGAATACGAATCTAAATATTCAGGTTCAGTTATCAAAATTCTGGAAGATTGAGAAGCCTTATAATTCCAAGTCTTAGTGGTTGAGTGAGGGAAAAGAATGTGAGGATATTTTCGAGAAAACCCAATACTCTGAAGGTAAATTTATAGTTCAGATTCCCTTTGAACAACCTATATCTCTGCTGGGTGATTATAGAGTTCAAGTATTGAGGAGGTTTCACTCGCTAGAATGGAAACTACAGAAAAATCCTATGGTGAAAAAATATACAGTTAGTTTATTAGGAAATACATTCAGCATTCAGTAAGGTGAGTGAGTTGAAGGAGGTGAAGAAGGCGTACTATTTTCCACGACATGGTGTACAGCAAACTTAGTCTTTGTCGGTTCTGCGCAGTTGGACACCAGGAGATCTTTGAACGATTTTCAGTACGTTGGTCTCACAATTCAGGAATATTTGATATCTATATTTATGCTCTACAGCATTCCTAGCAGAAGATATTGTGGAGATTTGATCCATTACCTAAGGTAATTTTGGCGTTTTCCTCTTCTTAGCAGTGCGTTGTCCATGATAGTTATCTAAAGAGAACCTAATTTCGTATCCAAGGTAATCGAAAGAGATTGTGTATTTATAAAAATAGATGAGGAGGATAAAACAAGGAGTAGACCCGAAGCTAATGTATAAGTTACAGAAGTTTGTCCCTTTAAAAAATATCTCAAACCGCCAAAGGTTGGATGTGTTCACTGCTTAAAGTTAATATTCTTGTAAATTGTATACGAATTGAAGTTTTCCATTTTTGTTTGGCTTTGAATCACTTCCGAGAACAATTAAACACGTGTGTTATCCGTAAACTGTGCATTAATTTAGAGAAAGTTATTGACTATCATCAAGCATCATCGTTTATCGACTGCAACAAATACGGTGATAATGTTTACTGTTGATGGTCGTTCGAATATTTGCCATTCTTTGATGTTTGTCAGACAATCGATTATAATTATGTAACCACCTGGCGCTCGTTCAATAAACAATTTCATAATTAGAAACAATTAATTAAAATATGTTATGCTAGATATTTTTTTGTTGTTTTGATATTTAAAATGGTAAAAACTCAATAAAATAGAGTCCAACACACGAAGATGGTTGTATAACATTATAAAAGTAATTTTCTTAAAGACAGATCATTCCAAGTAAGAGTCCAACACTTGACATCAACCCCATAAGAAAAGAAAACTCAACATCAAAACCATTAAACTTGATGGGAGAGAGGTTGAATGGTGAGAAGAAATCAAGTATCTAGGTTTGACTCTGGACAGTAAACTCCTGTGGAACAAACACGAAAAGGAGATTGTATACAAAGCAAAAATTGCTCTAATGGTATGCAGGAATCTGACAGGAATGGGCACCTGAAAAAGCTCAAAATAGTGGAGGAAGAAGAATGTAGATTCTGGGGCATGGAAGAAGAAACCTCCATCCACATACAGCAATTCAGAATCCTAGGGCACCTAGGAGATTACTGGATAGAGGAGGGACATTTACCTAAGTTAAATCCTGTAGATTTCCTAAAATTCCTCCGGGAAATAGGACCAAAGGAGCTACTAGTCTCTGAGACTTTCCTCAGGAAGTAAGTAGAAGTAAGGGGGTACAATAGATCTTTTAGGTCTCAGTGAATCTCACCCCAATATACATACATACATTCAAGAGTCCAACACTTTGGACTACTGAAAGGCACAAGGGTTTTTGCCTCTACTAAGGTAAATTGTGGTTGTTAATCTGTGAACATTTAAAATAATGCTTTCAATAAATAATTATCCCCATAGTGTGTACACAAACTCTGCCTGTATGTTCAGTTTCCAAATGAAATGTCAAATATTGTATTAAACGCAAACCAAATAACGTTTCTTAACACCTCTTCCGCTATATGTGAGCGTTTTCTCAAAGCGTCTTAAGTCACGTATTTCTGGCAGTCAGAGTTTACTCAATTATTATCTTCTTTATCTCACAAGTAACAGATAAAAATTTGTTTGCACACCTGCACATACAGGTTGGTCGAATTCTTCTTTATAATAAATACAAATACTTAACGGCATGATACTAATTGAAAGGATGCACAACGAAAATTGTTTAATAAGCGAGTTCGAAATCGGTGTTGTTTATTGATAAGCACGTTTCTTGATTGTAAAAGATGATTTAATCGAAGGTGTTAATGCATAACGAGGATAAATAATTCTAGTACTGAGAACTATAGAAATACTAATAGAATAACAAAAAGAAGACGAGAAAAACAGCCTATTTGGAGAAGATAAAAAATAAAAAGCCTTCAAAGAAGTATAGAACTGAAAAGCATAAGAGGAATATGAAATAGTCGCAGAACTGATCAATTATGGAGAAAAGTTAACTCAATAGAAGAAATACTTAAGACACATGACAAAAAGAAAACTTGTAAGATCAGGCAATCTACTCTCATGGGAACAAATATTCCTGAAAACTTGGGGACACAACACACAGTGACAAAGTAGTAGGTAATGATGATGAATATCTAAAAAAAGCAAAAAAGGTTTTGGTGATGACTATGGCTCCAAGGAGCTACAATCTACAAAAGGACCGTTAACAATGAATAGCAGAGTGAAACAAGAAGACTACACAAAGATACAAAAAACTGCAATGGGAATAATCGAAGACAAAGAGATCATCTAATAACAAAGGCGTGATAGTAAGACGAGCTGAAAGCAAATGGAAGCAACAAACTTTGTTAAAAAACTAAACAAACGAACTAGCTAGGAACAAACGCTGGAGGGGTGCGACCAGAGAGGAAGTACAGGAATGGAGGGAGGAGGAAATTTAGAGAAGGTGGTTGGAGTATGGAAAGCATGGTTAGGGGGAGAGAAGGTTTGGTTCCTGGATCCATTCGAACAGGAGTTTCCAGTTTCCCATCTCGACCGAAAAAAAAACAAAAAAACAAACGAACACTAGTTTACATAAGCCTCTGATAAGTTCTATGGACTTAATGTGATGGAAATAGTGATGGACAAAGTCCAAGACTACTAAAGCTTGTCCGATTTTGCTAACCAGATGGAAACAGTAGCAATAACTAAGAAGGAGGATAATGGAGAGAAAAATAATAAGAATAATACTAGGACCAACCAAAACAAGGGAATGAGAAGTGCAGCAGAAAAAATTGAGGAAAAAACGCTTAGACAATTGAAGGAACATAGATTATAATGAGAAGGACACATTCTGAGATGAAAGCTGAATGGAATGGATAAGAAAATAAACCAGCGGATTCCAATTCGGTCAAGGAATAAAAAAATGGAGCAGGCTAAAGAAGAGAATATAGCAGATATTGAGAATGAGAGAAAGGGGAATCAAAGTGTCAAAACTGAAAATGAAAGAAAGGAACTGAGATGGTATAGAGCATCATTAAATTGAAAATAACCAATCTGTTTTGGAGCTGGGTCTGTAACGTGATCAGGCTTTGGGTAGACCTATTCCAAAGTACCGTTCGTTAACCTCGAAATTGCAAATAATGTGAGTGAGCAATATCCAGTGATAATTCTAGTTATTACTCTGAGATGAGATTTCTGAAGCTCCATGAGTAAGTAGAAGGTCGTAATAACCTTGGCTCCAAAGAGCTACAATCTACAACAAAACCGTTAGAAATGAATATCAGAGTGAAACAAGAAGACAAAAAACTGCAATGGGAGTAATTGAAGGCAAAGTGGGATCATCTAATAACAAAGGCGTGATAGTAAGACGATCAGAAATAGACAGGGTTGATGAAAGGATTTTGAAAGCATATGGAAGCAATGAACTTTGTTAAAAAACTGAACTAGAAGCAAACGAACAATTTACATAAGCCCCTGAAAAGTCCTATGGATTTAAATGTGATGAACGAAGCAAGGCAAGGTCTAAGACTGCTAAAGCTTGACCGATTTTGCTCACCAGATGGAAACAGTAGCAATAATTGAGAAGGTGGAATAACTGAGGATAATGGAGAGAAAAATAATAAGAATAATACTAGGACCAAACAAAACAAGGAAATGAGAAGTGCAGCAGAAAAAATTGAGGAGAAAACGATTAGACAATTAAAGGAACATAGATTATAATGAGAAGGACACATTCTGAGATGAAAGCTGAATGAAGTGGATAAGAAAATTTCCTGTGGATTCCAATTTGGTCAAGGATTAAAAATATTGGAGAAGGCTAAAGAAGAGACTGTACCAGATATTGAGAATGAGAGAAGGGTAAATTAAAGTGTCGAAACGGGAAAAAAAATGAAAGAAAGGTATTGAGATGATAAATAAAAAATAACTAACAGGACTTATGCTAATGCTGCACCTCAAAAAATTGCATTGCAAAAATGTAACGGTGTTTAGTCATAAGTGATGGATATCAATCCGTTTTGGAACTGGGTCTGTAACGTGATCAGGCTTTGGGTAGACCTATTCCAAAGTATTTAAGTCGTTAACCTTGCAATTGCAGATTCCGGCGTCTCATCTGCATCATACAGAGATAATAGACTCCGTTTCACATAAGAAGGAGCCAACTGACTTGCGCAGAAACCAAAATTGGTCTCGTTTATCTATGTCGCCTCGTAACAACCGTTTCATGCCATTGGCTTTACAAACGATTTTCATGCCGACAGCCATTTTATTATTGACATTTGAGGTTGTGTTTGAAGCAGTCATTTACTTTCGAATATTCTTGATTTTTGAATATTTCAGGACGTTTAGCTGGTTTATCTGTGAGTGTTGTGTGTTTCATTTGATCTAAAACCATGCCTCCTAAAATACTTGTTGGTGTTAAAGGATAAATTATCCACATTATTCTAATTTTGTGTCAATTTTACATTATGGCACTGGTTTTGACAACAAGTTCGCGCATACGACTGCAACTTCAAGGGGCTTCTTCTTACGTGAAACGGAATCTATCTGAGTGAGCAATATCCAGTGATATTACTCTGAGATCTAATTTATGAAGCTCCAGGAGTAAGTAGAAGGTCGTAATAAACTTTTTGTCTGTCTTTGGCCTTCGTTAGATCGCTGTTGTTTCAATTTATATAAAAAAAACCATTTGCTAATTCGGTGTCATTCGGTGAACGATTGATAATAATAAGATAAATTGATAATTAACGATAAACAAACTTTCAAAAAACACGCCGAGCTCACAATTGTTTTTTATGATGATCAAATAAAACATACTTGTAGTTTTTATTACAAGTGCTATTAAAGTTAATCTTATCTCTAGGTATCAAACTTTAAACAATTTAATACTTTGTTTTATCATACGACATATTCTTGGTTCGTTTGCACTAAAATTACAAGGTGTAACTAGAAAAAAAAAAGAATTTTTCTAGTTATAATAATTTTACACGTATTTACATCTGCGATCAACTGAATTATATTTTCTTAATTCGAAATTATTTTTTAATATCTGCAATTGTAAATAAATAGTTTGGTGTCATTAAAAGGACATTTTGTTCAAAAAGGGATTATATAAAATGTTATTTAATGTCCACGAATGGTAAATAATTTAGAATAAAAAGTATAAAACTGAAAATTCCTAGAAACAAATGGAAATTTGAAAAAATGCCCCACCTACCCCACCTACAAAAGTTTAAATGGCAGCCCCCTACTTGTGATACGTCGTTAGAAAGCCAGTAGAAAATGCTTTCCAACGGTCTGTCATAATTATACAGGGTGTAACAATAAAGTAGAAAAATTGATTTGACAACAAAAATAACAATTAATTGTGGAACGATACTTCGCTTTGAAAGTGCAAGTACGGTATTTAAGTGTTAAATGTTAAAAAAAACTGCGATATACGAAAAAGTTTAATAAGTCATACGATTTACGCAAGTACGACAAGGATAATATGAACAACCATACTTAAAAGAGAGAGACAAGAATTGTTCAATGTGTGAAACTCACAATTAGATCAGTCCCCTCTATAAGGACCAAAATTAAAAAAAAAAACTTTTCCAAATCACAAGCTATCTGTCATGATTATTAAGTGTTCTTCCTCGAAAAACAATTTGTTTAACGAAGGTTATGACAAGGCCAACTTCATATTAATCTATCATTCACTTTATCAAAAGACGATAAATATTTGGACAAAAACTAATAAAAATTTAAAACAAAATTCCCTTTTTTGGATATCTGTAGATTCCCACACTTTGACCACGTGTGGAAAGCGTTATCGGTCCGCCCATAGACGTACCTAGAATATTTTTTCTTACCTACTAGTTCAATCGCGAGCGAATTTTTTCAGAACTTTCAGGGCCCAAAAATGCACCTTTGAATTGCTTAATTTTGATTCCACAATAACTACAATAAAAATCGGATCGTATATACAGGGGGTTTCATTACTAATATGAAGATTTGACCCAAATCAACAGGGTGTTTCATTTAAAAATTATTTGACGTATTACTGTCATAATTGGCGGGAAATGTAGGTACCATCATTATGTTGAATAAACGTTTCTGGCAACTATCAGAGGCGTACGTCATGAATTTTAAGAAAAATTGTAAGCAATCTCAATTTTGCTACAACTTTTTTGTTTACAGATGAAGCCAACTTCTCAAAACATAGCATTATTAAATTTTATAATAACCACACATGGGCTGATGTAAATTCACATGCCATATTTGCAGCACGGTTCCAGCACTCCCTTTCGGTCAATATTGTTTGGATTAGGGATGGCGATCTGAAATCGATTAATCGAATAATCGA
The DNA here is from genome assembly GCA_947563755.1 of Lochmaea crataegi. Taxonomy (NCBI): domain Eukaryota; kingdom Metazoa; phylum Arthropoda; class Insecta; order Coleoptera; family Chrysomelidae; genus Lochmaea; species Lochmaea crataegi. The sequence continues at coordinate 5,344,004 of OX387426.1, read as the reverse complement.
TTCCTCGGACCGAATGAATCGATATTTCACCCTTGAAAATCGGCTTTCGATTTTTTTTTGTGTTTTTAGTAGAGCGGCTTTTTTTTCAATTGCCCCGGCAACATCGCAAGTAGTGATGAGAGCGGAACCGCTCGGATCCCAGTAGACTCGACAGACACTGTTGCTTTTTTTTCAAAAAAGCTTATAGGGTACTCTATAAGTAGGGATGTTTGAAAAATTAAACGATTTTTATATAAATCGATTATTTTTTTTGTTATAATCGATTTTTAATTATCGATTTTACGAGTAATATTAATCGATTTTGTATAAATTACGTGTGTTTAAGGAGTGGATTTTCTAAAACGGCTCTCGTATTATTTATTGACTATTTTTCAAAATGTTGACACCTTTTGACGATTATTGACCATTTCTCAAAATTATTGACCATTTTCAACAATTATTGTCAGTTTTTGACAAAAATCGTCCATTTTTAACAATTAATTGAGAATTATTGACCAATTTTGACAGTTTTTCCAAACTTTTTGACAATTTTTGACCATTTTTTACAATTATTGGCCCATTTTGACAGTTTTTCAACAATTATTGACCATTTTTTAAAAATTATTGACCATTTTTCACAATTATTGACCAATTTTGATAGTTTTTCAACAATTATTGACCATTTTTTTTAAATTATTGACCAATTTTGACAGTTTTGCAACAATTAATGACCATTTTTCAAATTTTAACAATTATTGACAATTTTCAACAGTTTTTGACAATAATTGACAATTAATGACCATTTTTCAAATTTGTTTTAAAATTTTCGATAATTATCGACCACTTTTCAAAATTTTGACAATTATTGACAATTTTCAGCAGTTTTCGACAATAATTCAGAATTATGACCATTTTTAACAATTATTGACCAATTTTGACGGTTTTGCAACAATTAATGACCATTTTTAAAATTTGTTTTGAAATTTTCGATAATTATCGACCACTTTTCAAAATTTTTGACAATTATTGACAATTTTCAGCAGTTTTTGACAATAATTCAGAATTATTGACCATTTTTAACAATTATTGACAGTTTTTGATAAAAATTGTCCATTTTTAACAGTTTTTGACCATTATTGACCAATTTTGACAGTTTTTCAACAATTACTGATCATTTTTTAAAAATTATTGACCAATTTTGACAGTTTTGCAACATTTACTGATCATTTTTTTAAAATTATTGACCATTTTTTTAACAAATATTGACCAATTTTGACAGATTTGCAACAATTATTGACCATTTTTCCAAATTTTAACAATTATTGACAATTTTCAACAGTTTTTGACAATAATTGACAATTAATGACCATTTTTCAAATTTGTTTTAAAATTTTCGATAATTATCGACCACTTTTCAAATTTTTTGACAATTATTAACAATTTTCAGCAGTTTTTGACAATAATTGAGAATTATTGACCATTTTTAACAATTATTGACAGTTTTTGATAAAAATTGTCCATTTTTAACAGTTTTTGACCATTATTGACCAATTTTGACAGTTTTTCAACAATTACTGATCATTTTTTAAAAATTATTGACCAATTTTGACAGTTTTGCAACATTTACTGATCATTTTTTTAAAATTATTGACCATTTTTTTAACAAATATTGACCAATTTTGACAGATTTGCAACAATTATTGACCATTTTTCCAAATTTTAACAATTATTGACAATTTTCAACAGTTTTTGACAATAATTGACAATTAATGACCATTTTTCAAATTTGTTTTAAAATTTTCGATAATTATCGACCACTTTTCAAATTTTTTGACAATTATTAACAATTTTCAGCAGTTTTTGACAATAATTGAGAATTATTGACCATTTTTAACAATTATTGACAGTTTTTGATAAAAATTGTTCATTTTTAACAGTTTTTGACCATTATTGACCAATTTTGACAGTTTTTCAACAATTACTGATCATTTTTTAAAAATTATTGACCAATTTTGACAGTTTTGCAACAATTACTGATCATTTTTTAAAAATTATTGACCATTTTTTCAACAATTATTGACCAATTTTGACAGTTTTGCAACAATTACTGACCATTTTTCAAATTTTAACAATTATTGACAATTTTCAACAGTTTTTGACAATAATTGACAATTAATGACCATTTTTCAAATTTGTTTTAAAATTTTCGATAATTATCGAACACTTTTCAAAATTTTTGACAATTATTGACAATTTTCAGCAGTTTTTGACAATAATTAAGAATTATTGACCATTTTTAACAATTATTGACAGTTTTTGATAAAAATTGTCCATTTTTAACAGTTTTTGACCATTATTGACCAATTTTGACAGTTTTTCAACAATTACTGATCACTTTTTACAATTATTGACCAATTTTGACAGTTTTTCAATAATTATTGACCATTTTTTACAATTATTGACCAATTTTGAGTTTTTCAACAATTATTGACCAATTTTGATTGTTTTTCAACAATTATTGACCATTTTTCCAAATTGTTTGACAATTTTTGATCATTTTTCAAAATTTTAAAAATTATTGACAATTTTCAGCAGTTTTTGACAATAATTGAGGATTATTGACCATTTTTAACAATTATTGACAGTTTTTGATAAAACTTGTCCATTTTTAACAGTTGATCTTCATGTCGACATTAACATCCTGTAGATAAGTTTGCGTTCGAAGATATGAAAAAATAATTAATCGCTTTGTGTACGTTGTAATTTTTTGCTTGATCACATGACAAAACAAAATGACAGAAGCAAAAATTAACTTTTCAAATGGTGAGCGCACAAAATGGTACTAATTGCAATTACGAAATCTGGTCGACCTTCGCAAGGAAAAAAAATGTAAATTTAAACCTGATGTTTAGTTATGGTAGCGCCAGTAGAAGTATTTTATAGAAAAAAATATGCAAATACAAAAAATTAATTTCTTTTCAAACATAAGAAGTTCAATAATTACAAATCCTTGGTATCCAAGTCTTTGGTATCAACTCTTAGGTATATGTTAATTATTTAAAAAATTTTAAATTAAAAGAAATATCGAACGCTTTCTATTTAAATAATAAAACAAATTCCTTGTAAGGAAACATCCTTTCCTTTTTTACGATTAACAGAGACTCTCTGCTAGTTTCGCAGCTGTGAGTTCTTTAAGGGTTTGGCGAATGACACTGAAAATAGCCCAAAGGGAGCAGTATAAAGGGACAGTCAGCGGGTGCTCCTACCCTTTTTTGATTTTTACTCACACACAGCGGACCGCAAGTTTCTTTAACATCGCCAAACACAGGAACCTACCATGTGCACTATAACAGTAGCGTATCTTACCGACGAAAATATACAAAAATTTAACAAGAAATTTTATAAAATAACAAAGAAATACCATTTTTTATTTGTACTATAGTCAAAATACCATTACGTGTCAGTAGCTGTTATGATATATTTACTTAGCATCTAAATAGTACTTAATTTGCAATTTACTAGTAAGAGTGTAGAAAAATTGTTTTAATTATACTTCTATTCGCTGCCCTATTTTTCTACAGCATTTTACTTCCTTCTCAGATGCATTCCCAGTATTTATTTATGTTCAATAGTTTCTTCGGTTGTAGCGATATTTCTTATTTTTCCTACCTCTCTTGATTCTTTTCTTCAATAACGTAGCTGCTGGTTGGTACTGCAGACATTTTTTTTTCGCTTTATGGTTAAGGTCTTAGATTTTCACAGCATTAGGCTTTGGTATAGTTAATTGGGTAGATATGCTAAAATGAAGATAAAAAATATTGGCAAAAGTTTAAGCAGCAAAATTCTTAGTGGAGTCTTTCTCTGACTTAGGCATTTATTGAGACTGCTGGATAGGAGAGGTAAATTTAAGCATTCTGATGTCCTCAATACCTTCTTGAGATAGGTCTTATGGAACTTCTAGACTCTCAGACACAATAGATCTTTTAGATCCCAGTGAACATACATACATACTATATACAGCTGAATCACTTGGATGTTTTTGTTTAGTTTCTTTTGAAATTATTGATGAAAACACAATAATAAAAGTAACTATTTTATCAGGTGTTTATTACAATCTGTCTACTAAAAGGTAGGTTTTTTCCCAAAAAATTATCCGAGAAACAATGATGAGTTGTGTAAACTTTGATAAAAGCGATAACGCGTTTAAAACTAATATTTGTTGATAATAACAAGAAATTATTTTCATTTTTATTTTGCTGACATTATTGGCCGTACATGTGCATATTTTGAAGAAAATAAGGTCTCAATTTTAAACTAATGCAAAACACTAACAGCATATTTCCTTAGAATCATGAAGAGTTGAAGTAAATTCAATTTACCTCTTGTAATATTCAAGTTTTTGCTTTGTCATTTTTTATTAACCTCGAAGTTATTGGAAATATTTTTCCAAACTATTAAAATTGATTCAAGTGACCCTTTTTTTAAAATAATTCTTTATGTGTGCCACTGGTAATTGTGTAGGGCAGTTTCTCATAGGCGCAGGTGTTGATTCAATCAGCTTGTTACCTTATCTTGCCACACAAACATCACCACTGTGGGAAAATCTCGGATCAGCCTAGTAAATGAATATAAATTTGGTCTGGGAAATTTTATTTGAGGGTTTAATGAGGGCTTTTGTTTATATTTGATTGTCTTTAATTAAATTTTATGTTAAGTGGCTCTTATGCGAATGTTTTTTTCTTAAAATTGTCATATTTTAGTAAAGCGTGTGATCAATAGATGTCGAAAATAATAGTTTAATACTACAAAGTTTTTGAAAAATATTTTTCCAAGAAAAGAGACCGTTCACTAAGAAGCAACAACTACTTCTCGGGATGTCGCTGTTATCGCATTCTTATCATTTCCTTTACTGGGGTTAATGGATTGATGTGGATTCAGCGCTTTCTCTAGTCCAGGATTATGCTCCCAGAGCTGACATCTACCTTGTACTGATGAGGCGCAAATACGCCGAAAAAGAGCTACAAAAGAGATCGAGACTGCAAAGAAACAGGTAAAACTGAAATCAAAGCCCTGATTGGTTTGCTTTATTTGTCAGGGTTGCTAAAAAGCTCCAAGTTGAGTGTTGATGAAATATGAGACAGAAAGGGAACCGGAGTGGACCTATTCTGGCTCACAATGAATAAGCAATGGTTTCTTTTGAGGAGTTTCCGTTTTGACGACCGAACTATGAGGGAAGAGAGGAAGAAAATAGATAAACCTCAAAATTAGCTCGAAAAACGCAAAAAACTGAATTTTTCGTTTTTTATTTTTGGTTTTGTTAAAAAATATTCGATTTTGATGAAAATTTAGTAGAAGGTAGCTTTCATAGTCACAAACCATGAAAAAAAATTTCAAATTGAAATTTTGGAAATTTTTTGAGTTATAACGTTTTTTCGGTAAAACACAGTTTTTTGGGGGGTGGAAAAAGACATTATTGCGATTTCGGGCCAAAGTTGAGTTCCTAGAATAAAAATTTGATTATAAAAGTTGTAGATCTTGGGAAAATCTACAACTTTTTCATCAGTGACTTTTTCACATAACCTCAAAATTAGCTCGAAAAACGCAAAAAACTGCATTTTTCGTTTTTTATTTTTGGTTTTTTTAAAAAATATTCGATTTTGATGAAAATTTAGTAGAAGGTAGCTTTCATAGTCACAAACCATGAAAAAAAATTTCAAATTGAAATATTGGAAATTTTTTGAGTTATAACGTTTTTTCGGTAAAACACACTTTTTTGGGGGATGGAAAAAGACATTATTGCGATTTCCGGCCAAAGTTGAGTTCCTAGAATAAAAATTTGATTATAAAAGTTGTAGATCTTGGGAAAATCTACAACTTTTACATCAGTGACTTTTTCACATAACCTCAAAATTAGCTCGAAAAACGCAAAAAACTGCATTTTTCGTTTTTTATTTTTGGTTTTGTTAAAAAATATTCGATTTTGATGAAAATTTAGTAGAAGGTAGCTTTCATAGTCACAAACCATCAAAAAAAATTTCAAATAGAAATATTGGAAATTTTTTGAGTTATAACGTTTTTTCGGTAAAACACACTTTTTTTGGGGGGTGGAAAAAGACATTATTGCGATTTCCGGCCAAAGTTGAGTTCCTAGAATAAAAATTTGTTTATAAAAGTTGTAGATCTTGGGAAAATCTACAACTTTTTCATCAGTGACTTTTTCACATAACCTCAAAATTAGCTCGAAAAACGCAAAAAACTGCATTTTTCGATTTTTATTTTTGGTTTTGTTAAAAAATATTCGATTTTGATGAAAATTTAGTAGAAGGTATCATAGTCACAAACCATGAAAAAAGATTTCAAATTGAAATATTGGAAATTTTTTGAGTTATAACGTTTTTTCGGTAAAACACACTTTTTTTGGGGGGTGGAAAAAGACATTATTGCGATTTCCGGCCAAAGTTGGGTTCCTATAATAAAAATTTGATCATAAAAGTTGTAGATCTTGGGAAAATCTACAACTTTTGCATCAGTGACTTTTTCACATAACCTCAAAATTAGCTCGGAAAACGCAAAAAACTGCATTTTTCGTTTTTTATATTTAGTTTCGTTAAAAAATGTTCGATTTTGATGAAAATTCAGTAGAAGGTAGCTTTGATAGTCACAAACCACGAAAAAAAATTTCAAATTGAAATATTGGAAATTTTTGGGTTATAACGTTTTTTCAGTAAAAAACACGTTTTTTATTTTTAGTTTCGTTATAAAAAGCACGACATCATTTCACAACGTGATTAAAAAATCACGATATATCGCTCATCACTATCGATAACGCCACTTGCCGCTACCACTAAAAATCCCGTATCGCAAGGTATCGATACATTACAAATTTATCGATACTTGGAATGCATCAAAAAGCATAGTATCGATACAAAATATCGAGTATCGGAAGTAAAAGTATCGATACACTGGAATATCGGATAGTATCGCGCATCTCTGGTGTTGTTGGAGCATCAGACGCGACTACTCCAGGGTTAAAGTTGGTAGACTCTATTTTCTTCAATTTTATATTTCACAAACTTTATTTTGATATTTTAGAATATGAAAATGGTTCGAGAATGAGTTGTAACTAATATTTTGTTTAAAAGATAACTACAGCAATTATAAAATGGAAAAAATTAATAACCTGGAATAGTGAGGGATTTAGGGATAGCAAACTATGACTCGAGTGCTAACTACAGTACCTAAACATTAGGCGGTACAAGTTTGATTAAAAACGGTAAGACCCTGTATGAAAAAATTATACCGTCACAGTTTTTTGACTGTCGCTTTTGGTTGTTTTTTATTCTAGAAGGGAATTTCTGGTGGGAAGTTAAAAATTTGGATTCAGCGGCCCAACAAACATAATATAAGCTTATTTCCAGAACTACCATGATTTTTGCAAGCTAAGGTCCTTATATGGTCTTCATTTCCTGGTTTTTTATGTTGAAAATGCGTTTTTTCAAAAATTTCATGACACTATTTGGAGGCGAAAGAATGATTCTATCAAAAAACAGACTGTGCCAGTCAATTTCTCTTCCCAAAAAACCCCATTTTACGAATTTTTAGCATTTTTCATGTCACAAAATTTTTTTTTGTTCTAAATTTTGAACAATATAACCAATTTAAAATAATTAAGCGGTTTTCAAATTAATAACTTTCAATGATAATACTACTAAAATAAAATATTTTTCTAAATTATTAATAACATAGCGCTTCTTTTCGTTTATGTATGCAGAAAATTAAATAATACACCGAGGTATACAAAAAGTACCTGCATGACTTAATGACGTTTGATATGCATTCAGGACCACCTATGCGTTTATA